>CM042395.1:2097500-2658668 GCA_023634145.1 Thymallus thymallus
AGCATTGGAGTTGGTAGAGCTGATCTTTTGGAAATGACTGATTTTTCTGAGTAAGCAGAGTCTGTTGAGGTCACAAATGGTTTGATACTTGAGTTGAGTAACTTTGTCATCAGGGAGAAAATTGACCCCATTGTCTTGGTGTCATGGCTACGTCAATTTGACCCAGAGTTCTGTAGTGATGGAAACAGGAAGTTTCAGTACAATTTTATAAATGCTGACAGATCATTTGTTTGTTCGACGTGCAGACTTTTTGTGTCTAAAATTAATTATGAAACTTTGCGACGGAAACGCCTTTATCCGCAAATATTGATATAACCATCATATGGATGTAAACTTGGAGTCTCGAAGACATGATATGTGTTCCCCCCACTACGATTCAGGGGAAACCATGCAGTTTGTTAGGCTACATATGAAATAAGTTATGATGAACTTCACAGGGTGGTGAAAGTGCACGGTATGAGCTCGATGCTCCTTTCCAATAAAATGTAGAGGGTCTTATTCTGGTGACACGATAATTGATGCCGTTTTACATAAAAAATATTGTTGCTCTTATCCATAATAATATTGTGTCGTAAACTAACCAATCTGCAGAGTCTACCCACATTGTATCTGCGAGCTGTTGGCTAGACCAGAGTAGGCACAATTGCTATTCAAAGCAACAATTGTAGTGACAAAACTATCAGTAGAGTTGAAATTGCGATGGAAACGCATTGAACATTCAATATTTATTCGGTAAATGAAATAAATTGACCGAACAAGTGCACTACATCACGCACTGATTTTGTCCGCAAACAATTCAGCTTGGTGGAAACACACCATTGGTGGGAAAATGCACATTTTCTTTATGCAGATTATGTACGGAACAAAAATATAAACGCAACATGTAAAGTGTTGGTCCCATGTTTCATGAGCTGAAATAAAAGATCCCAGAAATGTTCCATACACACAAAAAGCTTATTTCTCTCAAATGTGCAGAAATTAGTTTACATCCCTATTAGTGAGCATTTCTCCTTTGCCAAGATAATCCATCCACATGACAGGTGTGGCATATCAAGAAGCTGATTAAATGGCATGATTATTACACAGGTGCACCTTGTGCTGAAGACAATAAAAGGCCACTCTAAAATGTGCAGTTTTGTCACAACACAATGCCACAGATGTCTGAAGTTTTGAGGAAGTGTGCAGTTGGCATGCTGACTGCAGGAATGTCCACCAGAGTTGATGACAGAATTGTATGCTCAGTGCTCTACTATAAGCCGCCGCCATCAGAGATCCATTGTCGTGCCATTCATCCGCCGCCATCACCTCATGTTTCGACATAATGCACAACCCCATGTCGCAAGGATCTGTACACAATTCCTGGAAGCTG
This sequence comes from Thymallus thymallus, assembly GCA_023634145.1. NCBI lineage: Eukaryota > Metazoa > Chordata > Actinopteri > Salmoniformes > Salmonidae > Thymallus > Thymallus thymallus. The sequence continues at coordinate 2,098,870 of CM042395.1, forward strand.
AAAAGGTCCCAGTTCTTCCATGGCCTGCATACTCACCAGACATGTCACCCTTTGAGCATGTTTGGGATGCTCTGGATCGACGTGTACGATAGCGTGTTCCAGTCCCCGCCAATATCCAGCAACTTCGCACACAGCCATTGAAGAGGGGTGGGACAACATTCCACAGGACACAATCAACAGCCTGATCAACTATGCGAATAAGATGTTGCGTTGCATGAGGTAAATGGTGGTCACACCAGATACTGACTGGTTTTCTGATCCAAGCCCCTACCAGGTATCTGGGACCAGCAGATACATATCTGTATTCCCAGTCATGTGAAATCCATAGATTAGGGCCTAATGAATTTATTTCAATTGACTGATTTCCTCATGTGAACTCTAACTCAGTAAAATCTTAGAAATTGCTTTTATGTGCTTTTATATTTTAGTTTAGCATAGAATATTTGCATGAATCTTCCGCCAATTGGATGGAAACCTAGCGATTGGTGCCAATAATTATTGACCTGATGAAATGAGGCTAACTGCATGCATTTATAGTGTACAGCCTAATTAAACTACTCCACACTATAGCTAACTTAATGGAAGAGTTAACTCACACACACTACCAAGATTATCTTGTTTGTGGTGTTGGGAATTACTGCCCCAAAAATAAGCATTGTGGGGAAAAAAAGTTACAGGGCCACAATTTCCAGTTTTTGACAGTTTTACACTGAGATGCCATGTATCTTTTACCCAACCTGTGATATATTGGGCAACGTATTGAATGAACATTTTAAAGATTCGTTTTTTAGGGTGCACAGTGGGTGTCTATTCAATGTGTTAAACCCAGTGTGACATTAAAGGGGCAATCTGCTGTTCAGATATTAACAAAGCTCAACCTGACACTGTTTTGGAAAAATGTAACCATGCTCAAATTCATAGACCGAGCTATGGATGCAGACTGACATGAGATCAAAATGATAGTTTCAGTCATGTTTTGAGGCTTTAGTGTTTGTTTAAAATTATATAGTTTACAAACAATGGAGTAAACCGAGCTTATTATGGGTTCTGATGGGGTACGACAGTTGAACTAAGGTCATGAGGTATTAATAGGTTAAATTATTCAACAATCAATGGGTATCATTTATTTAATTCAAATCGGTGCACCAAACGCAGATGTCCCCTTTTAACTGTATAAACCCTCACTTCTGAATATTCTAATAGGGATCACATGACATTCTAAAGGGTTTTGTTTGTGGTTATAGAGCCCAGTAGGCCAATTGTTTCATTATTATGAAAATGCTTTATTTGTAAGACAAGGGAAGGTGTATTAGACATACAGTGAATTTTATGAAGACCGTTGTGCAATAATACAATAATATGAATGCCAGATACGTAACCCAGATACGAATCAGTGCGCTCGATATTCACACCAGCACACTAAACGGATGCGCCGAGCGGGTGGATCGGCGTTCACTCTGCCTAGGGAAATGTGCCGCGCGTTCCCGGCGCCATGCGCGTTGAACTAAAATCGCATGCACTTGAATGTTTCCTCTGGAGCGCAGCAATGCCCGCCTTCACAAGCCCCGTATGGGCGCTCTGAATGGCTACACGGTAAGAGGAGGAGAGTCGGCCACTCTTAACGTAACACGCCACATAACGATCGACTTGTTTGCGAGCGCATTTACTCAACTCGACCATCCTGCCTGCGGATATTTTAATAAAGAAAGGACACGTGGCCGTATGTCGTCGGCCGCACGTTGGAAATCCGAGACATAACTTCGAATCGGGTCTGTCTTGTTCGGCAGAGCGGCTAAATGGCGGGTGCTTGGTGGAACAGTGGCGCGGTTACTCACGTCCTTGTGTCTCTCTTCGGTATGGGCTCCTGGGTTTCCGTCAACTGTCTCTGGGTTGAGCTACCCGTGGTTGTCCGCGTTCTGCCTGAAGGTCAGTACCCGAGTCGACACATGCATGGTACCCTCATTTATAGTATTCTATAATACATACTATAGTTTTGTCCTTTTTTAATGTATTATTATTGAATACAGACTATGTTGCATGAAGTCTAGGCTAAAAGACCGTAGTTTAATCAGGCAGTGTGTTCTGATTGACGCTGACCATTTGTTTTCTGTATGTAGGGTGGAACCTGCCGGTCTATCTGTCAGTACTGATAGCCTTTGGGAATATAGGTCCGATTGCTGTGACCATAACACACCACTGTGCCCCAGGGCGGTTAAACGAGCGCCTGGTCATCCACTGTATCCAGGTTCTAGCAGTGGTGGCATCAATCTTCCTCGCTATCTTTTGGTCACAGGTGGCCACTGTGGCAGGGGAAGTCAGATCAGTACCATATCTGCTGCTCACGTTCGTTTTGGCTCTGGTTTGCTGTACGTCCAATGTCACCTTCTTACCCTTCATGTTCCGCTACCCCCCTCAATACATCCGCACATTCTTTGTTGGTCAGGGGCTCAGCGCCCTGTTCCCATGTGTTGTGGCTTTGGGGCAGGGTGTGGGGAAATTGGAGTGTGAAACAGAGAATGGCACGGTACAGGCGCATTATCTCGAAGAGAACTTCCCTGCCCAGGACTTCTTTTGGTTCCTGTTTGTAATGCTGACAATCTCAGCCCTCTGCTTCGTGGCTTTGACGCGTATAGGAGTCACAGAGCCGCCATCACAGGAGCAGACCCCAGAGCCTGAGATGGTGACGACGAAGGATAATGGGGAGGAGACCTACCCGCTCCAGAGTGGAGGAACACCGGTGTCTGAGGACCAGGTGGAGTTGGAGAAAGCAGCCCCGGTCCAAACCTTCTGGACGCCACGCAACATCTACCTGCTGGTGCTACTAGGTGTGTCCAACGCCTTGACCAACGGAGTCCTTCCCTCTGTCCAGAGCTTCTCCTGTCTGCCCTACGGCACCATGACCTATCACCTCTCTGTGGTCCTTGGCAACATTGCAAACCCACTGGCTTGTTTTGTGGCAATGTTTGTTCTCTGCAGGTGAGTGGATAGGACTGAGCTAGACTGCATGATTGGTGTGTGTTGATATGGATAGAAATATTAATATTGATGTATGAATATTATAATGTAAACATGGATGGACTTGGCCTACATATGGTTTTGAATAATTGTACATGGTGTATTAATGTTGAATCAGGTGAACTAAGTGTGTTTTTCCTCTGTGTTGCAGGTCGTCTGTGGGTCTTGGTTTAATATCTGTAGCAGGTGGGGTCTTTGCAGCCTACATCATGGCTCTTGCAGTGCTCAGCCCCTGCCCTCCTCTCTTGGGGAGCGCTGCTGGTGTATCCTTGGTTGTAAGTCATTTCAACCATAATCTCTTAACTACTAGGCCTATCAGTGGTATGATTGTGGACCTTGTTCACTTGAACCTGTTGATAATGAAATAACTTTTGTTTATGTCTTGAAGTGCGTTCACTAGCTGGGTTGCCATTGTCTTGTCTAGTGTGTGCACCTGTAATGAGGAAATGTAAGATCACTGTAGATGATCTTACTATAGAGTTCAAATGCATGTGTATTTGTCATTTAAATACTTATATTCTGTGTATTTGAGTGTTTTCAGATAACCATTTCTATTTGAAGTATTTTTTAAATATAATTCTCTATAAATAGCCTGCTATTTTCAAATAATGGTTTCCAAATACATTATTTCCAATAACCATAAGAACAAACAGACCTGATATCAAATGTATGGGAGTATTTTAATATTTGAAAATACATGTCAATACTTTCCAAGTGCATTTCTAAATACATTCCAAAATACATTCCAATATTGAACTACTTGTATTTTCAAAGAAAACTCTCCAAATACTTTAAAATGTATATGAAAGTAATTTAAATAATTAAAATAGTATTTGAACCCAGGTCTGGTGTGATTTAACACAATTTGTAGCATATTTAGAGTATCTGTAATCCGGACGATTTATACACTGACAGTGGTCTGTTTCTGCACAGGTGCTGTCCTGGATCATCTTCACTGGCCTATTCTCTTACCTGAAGGTAGTGGTCGGGACTCTGCTCCACGAGGCTGGCCATGCTGCCTTGCTATGGTGCGGTGTCTTCATCCAGGCTGGCTCACTCATAGGAGCCCTTTCCATGTTCCCCCTGGTCAGTATCTACCAAATGTTTGCCAGGTCTCAGGACTGCGTGGAAAACTGCAGTTAGCTAGGCACCAGGAACCACAGCAAGCTGGGTGATCACGTCAGGGATGGAAGATGGATAACCCTTTCCAGGCCCAGTAGAAGGGTTGATAGGGGGTTCTGGGAGGGCTGAGGGAAGGCATTCCCGGGGTAATGGGAGCATTGAGTTGCTGTGTCCTGGATATTGGGATGTAAGTGCCTGTGATTCAGTGCCGCAAGGGCTTTTACATGTAATTATTTTTTTATTTTTTATATAGTTTCTTGGTTTGCTGAAGGAACTGCTGTTACTGGTATGTTTTTCCACTAAATCATGTAACAAGTCTGGTTTACTCAGGGACTGAATCAATAACACCCATTCATCCAGTTTGGTTGTCCCCAGGCCTTAGGAGTAAGAAACTAACACATTAATGGCCACTTTCCCAGACACAGAATAAGCCCAGTTCTCGACTTAAAAGCATGCTCAATGGAGAACCTCCAGAGAATGCTTTTTAGTCCTGGACAGGTCTAAATCTTCGACTGGGAAAGTGGCCCTATGAAACTCAATAACCACGTTTCCATCCACAGCTTTCATGTGAGTCAAGTCATATCATATTTTTTTTTAAATCACGACAACTGTGATGGAAACAGAACATTTCGGTACAATTTTACAAAAGCTGACAGATAATTTGTTAGCTCAACAAGGTGGGATCTTATTGCGTCTAAAATTAATACGAGACATTATAGCGGAAACACCTTTTTATGCGCAAATATTGACATAATCATCATATGGAAGTAAACTTGGGAGTCATGCGATGAAATGGTGTGTGGTCCTCCCACTACATCTCGGGGAAACCGTGCAGTTTATTGGGCTACAGATGAAATAAATGAGGAGCTTCACAGGGTGGTGAAAGTGCAACGTGGTCTTGATGCTCGTGTCCAATAAATATCAATAGTCTTCTTCTGGTGACATGAGGATCGATGCTTGAATGTCGTTTGACAAGTAAACCGATTGTCTCTTATCCATAATAATCTCAAGTAGACTAGCCTGCCCGCACTGTATCTGCCAGATGTTGGCACGTGCAAAGACCGAAATATCCTGTTTAATATGATATGACTTTACTCACATGAAAGCTGTGGATGGAAACGTGGTTATTGAGTTTCATAGGGCCACTTTCCCAGTCGAAGATTAAGCCCTGTCCAGGACAGCTATCAGATAGTTTAGAGTATTTGAAAATGCATTGGAAACACACATTGAATTTTAGATTTTTATTTATTATTTATTTTTATTTAACCTTTTATTTAACTAGGCAAGTCAGTTAAGAACAAATTCTTGTATGGCGCCCCCTGGAGCAAATTAGGATTAAGTGCCTTGCTCAAGGACACATCGGCAGGTTTTCACCTTGTCTGCTCTGGGATTCGATCCAGCAAACTTTTGGTTACTGGCCCAACGCTCTGACTACTAGGCTACCTGCCGCCTCTAAAGAACTTCTTACATGAAAACGTAAGCGGGAAAATTACCTTTTGTGTGCACTGTCATCGCACACTGCTTTTTATCCACAAGTCCGTTTTTTAATATTTGCATGAAAATATGTCGCCAATTGGATGGAAACCTAGTTATAGACAGGTACAAATGCCTTTCCTAAAGCTAACCAAACAATTTTATGGATACATGTAAATCATTTTATCCATGCCATTTGAAGGATTTAAAATGTAGCTGTAAGCTATTGACTTTCAGCCATTTACTGAAACGTTGAGTCTTCTGCTAAAATCAAGGGCAGCCATTTTAATAAATTGACATTCAAGTTTTGATTTACTGTTGAAGCAGTTTTAATATAACTTGTAATTGATTATTACAAGTTATGAGTACCGTAGTGTTAGAATGTACTGTTATGGAGCCATCCATTATTACGGCTCTAGTCCAGTGTTATTTTAATCCAAGCCTGGAGGTCCGGAGTACTGCTGTTTTTTTCTGTTCTACCTCATAATTACCTGTACTAAATCAGTCCTTGATTAGAGGGGAACCTTGAACATCAGCAGTGGAACTGGCTTTGAGGTCCATGTTTTAAATGTTCTAATGTCTGCCACCTGGTATGTCATTGTCATCATTCCAGAGAGATTATAGTTGAATCTTATTTTGTTTTGTCCTGATAATTATGAACAATGACTTGTTCATTTCCCTCCAGATTATTTCTCCATGCACAATGTGATCGTTTCTCTCTACTAATGCCTTCGTCTCCGGTTGCATGTCTTCATCACCCATGTAATTTGGTGTTGAATCCTTTTTTCCAAATGTAAGCCTTCCTTCAGTTAAATGAAACGTTATCTTGCTATCTTAAACATTTCGGTAATGTTGAAGCCTCAGTCTTTAGGCCAAACACCGGTGCTAAGTCTGATAATGGAAATGCCACCTAACTTAACTAGTCTACTAAATGCATTATGACTGAGAAACAAGGGATTTGGTGATTTCAGCTTTTAACTAGGCAAGTCAGTTAAGAACAAATTCTTATTTACAATGACGGCCTACACCGGCCAAACTCGGGACGACACTGGGTCAACTGTGCGCCGCCCTATGGGACTCCCAATCACAGCTGACAGTCTGGATTTGAACCAGGTTGTCTGTAGTGATGCCTCTAGCACTGACGTGCAGTGTCTTGTTGACATTATCGGCCCAACATGCCTTGACTCTTTACTCGTGTTTATATTGTCACTATCTGGTGAAAACCTGTTCAGGAAATGGAAAAAGATGACCATATTTTCCCATCAACGAGCATACAATTATGAGACATCAAGCTATTTTGAATACACTTTCTTGGCCCTAGTCAAACTTAAAATAGTCAGCTGGAGTTAAAGATTTTCATCAGATGGCGACAATATTTGACTATAAACTTACTATATGACAATTTTTGTATATAATGGTTTTTAATGTGAAATGAAAGATTAACACGTTTTTTTTAGGCACTGATGTACAAAAACGTTGCCGTTTTTGTAATCTTTCTTTCCTGCCTTAGGTTCGAGTCATATTTGGTTGACAATCAGCCAATGATGTTTAGATCACTGTATTAACAATCCTTTTGACTGTCTGCCTTTCAGATATGGTGATTCAAAATCAATTGACATCAAATGTTTGGGAAGTTTGGAAAACCAATAAAAGATTGTGTTGAAAAATCAATATAGTTACATTTTGTTCCTCAGAATGTGATGTTGAATCACCACATAACGCAAGTCACTTACTCTGGTTTATTCAATTTTCTATGAGATAACTATAAGCTTTGACCATATGGCAAAGTACTTACTACTTTGACCGTTAGAAAGGGTGGAGGTAGCAGGTTTTCTGTTGCCTCTTTGAGACTCATTGTTACTTTATCACAGGAAATGCCTTCTATTGTCTAAAGTTGTTGTTATGGGTGAACAAAGCCCTAATGCAAAGCACAGGTCTCATCCTGTTGCTATGCGTTCTGAGGAAATGATACAGACGGAGTTGTTATCGAGATCTAGGAATGAGCATTTGACGTGCAATTTAACCAGGAGGGTCTTTTGGCCTAAATGATAATTGTTTTGAGTCATTCATTCATTATGTATAATATAAATAACAGCTCAGCTTGACAAAAGCACACCCACCAAGGAATGGGGCTATAATCCCCAGGTTCCCTCCGAGGAACCATTCAGTGCATAGGACTTTGGCTTCTCTGCTCTGCGGAACCTCTGACTGAACTCTTTGCTGTCTACCCAACGTGAGTATATGTGCACGGATGCATTATATCCCCTTCTTACTGGTAACTTTCAAAACATGAAAGAAACGACATCATATATGGCGTGTAGTCCACTTTTTGGGGACTTTTAGGTACAATTGACCATTTTATTAGTTCTTACATTTAACTTAGAGGACATGCTGTAACACAATATAATTTCCTGTAACCGCTTCCCACTCCTTTTGAGTTGTTTTTGTACCAGATCAAAGACACTGCAGCAAGCTGGTTTCCTAGTCAATAAACAATATCCTGCTCAGATGTTATTGTAGTAGTTATACAATATTTTTTACAGTATAAGTAACCAATGTTGCATTTTGGCTGATTCATGGTGATATTTTACGTAAAGTAAGGAAATGCGACCCTGACAGTGTCCAGTGCCTAATTAACTTTGTCACAAAGTATATTGGGCAAGTATTTCAGTATTGGAAGCGTCAGAAAGTGATTTCCACTAAAGCATTTTTAACAAAATAATTTTGTTACATCACATCTGAAGCTTTGTAAGAATTTGACGTTGTCATCTTTAGCAGAGAGCTTCAACTGATAAGAATCTCCTCCCAGATGACACTGCAGGTTTAAGTGGCCAATATCTGTCAACAGTAAAATAGTACCGTTTTACACATTCAGACAAGACACTGTCTGGACCCTCGGTTACAAAACCAATTCAATCCAAAGCATGTTCTGAAGCTCTGTGATTGAATCCTGTCTTAAATACTGGGAAATCTATTTATTTTTTCACATAACCAGAAGTAGACCCTTTTCTAAATGAGTTGAGCCACTTAGCTCCAATTATTTTCAGCTGACTAATTAATAACTATCAGGAAAGATTGTTTGTTATTTGCTTAGCTGAAAAGGGATTCAACTAAGGTGAAATGTGCATCGGATGATTAATACCATTTTTTAACTTCTATGGTTAATGTATGGCAAAAGACAATGGTTCCCACCCACCATAGACATCATGATAATGTTTACTGATGTGCTACAAGCCTGCATTTTAACCAATAACAACATGGTTATGTTTCAAGCCATTAGTGTGTTTACCTGCATTTCAACCAATTCTCTCCACTTTCAGTGGAACAAGTAAACGCGCTTAGATTTGAGTCAAGTAGACTTTTTAGATTTTGGGGTTACTAAAAGTCACATACCAGAGCAATCGTTGAGTAAACACAGGAATAAGTCACTAAGCTGGAAGGAGTATTCCTTACCATCTGCACGGAGTGAGACAATGTTTCCTTTTCAACTTGATGTGGTCGAGACGTGTGTTTGTGTGGGACATTGTTGTGACATTGTCTACTCTTTTTACCAATTCAACATTGGAACGCATTGCTTTTTCTCTTTACTCAAAAGTACATTTCTGTGAATAACAGACAAAGTATAAACACAATCAGTGTTAATTTTATTGTACTGCCCTAACACTTATTTCTCTCTCATTCTAGAACCAATTAGCGAGCACACCAGTGTTCGGTACCCTTTTCACCCATATATTGGCCTGCCTGTTTGGCATGGGCTCCTGGGTGTCTATCAACGGACTGGGTAGAGCTCCCTCTCATCATGTCCGAGGGTTGGTACCTGCCATCCTACCTATCCGTCCTCATCCAGATGGCCAACCTGGGGCCCCTGTTCGTCGCACCGATTCCACCACGGGGTACTCTACGAAAGTGGTCATCTATGTGATCATCTCCCTGGGCATGGCGGCTTTCTCCTGGCCTTCTTCTAGAAGGAGACGCTGGTGGTGGTGGCCCTCCTTCTTCCTCTCCACAGTGGACTGCACCTCCTCTTCTTGCCCTTCATGATGCGTCTGAAGCCCCAGTGCCTCACCACCTACTTTGTGGGGGAGGGCGTCAGTGGCCTGCAACCCGCCCTGGTAGCCTTGATCCAGGGGGCGGGGGTGGTCCACTGTAAGAACTGCAGTCACATGATAAATGACACTGGCTCAGTCAGTGTTCGCTACGAACTGCAGGCCCTCTACCAGCCGGCCAACTTCTCAGCTGAGGTTTTATTTTTATTTTTTATTTAACCAGGTAGGTCAGTTGAGAACAAGTTCTCATTTGCAACTGCGACCTGGCCAAGACAAAGCAAAGCAGTGCGACAAAAACTACACAGTAAACAAACATAGTCAAAAACACAATAGAAAATCTATATACAGAGTGTAAAATGTAGTGCAAAATGCAGTAAGGTTAGGAGGTAGGACAATAAATAGACCATAGTGGTGAAATAAATTACACTGGAGTGATGGATGTGCAAATGATGATGTGCAAATAGAGATACTGGAGTGCAAGATTAGCGAAAATAACAAAAATAAATATGGGGATGAGGTAGTAGTGTGGGCTATTTACAGAAGGGCTATATACAGGTGCAGTGATCGATAAGCAGCTTTGACAGCTGATGCTTAAAGTTAGTGAGGGAGATAGGAACCTCTAGCTGAGATATACCTGCTGGAGCGCATGCTACGGGTGGGTGTTGCTATGGTGACCAGTGAGCTGAGATAGGGCGGGGATTTACCTAGTGCCATGATGTTTGTGTGCCTGGGAGCCTTCATCCTGCTGATCTACCACCCTGCCGTGGTCCAGGAACGCCCAAATATCCGCTACCCTAACGGGGGGGCTGGAGAAAGGCGAGGCAGCTCAGAAGAACCCGACAGCAGAAGCCCATGATCAAACAGTCTGATATCAAATCCAAAAGCAGATTTTGGACTGGGACGTACAGCCGGATACAGGTGCTGAACATGTTCTCCATCCTGGCCTGGGTCAATGGTCTGACTTAACGTTTACATTTCCAATATGAATGAATCGCCATTTTAATTGACTCATTATCAACTTAATATACAGTGGGGAGAACAAGTATTTGATACACTGCCGATTTTGCAGGTTGTCCTACTTACAAAGCATGTAGAAGTCTGTAATTTTTATCATAGGTACTCTTCAATTGTGAGTGACGGAATCTAAAACAAAAATCCAGAAAATCACATTGTATGATTTTTAAGTAATTAATTTGCATTTTATTGCATGACATAAGTATTTGATACATCAGAAAAGCAGAACTTAATATTTGGTACAGAAACCTTTGTTTGCAATTACAGAGATCATACGTTTCCTGTAGTTCTTGATCAGGTTTGCACACACTGCAGCAGGGATTTTGGCCCACTCCTCCATACAGATCCTTCAGGTTTTGGGGCTGTCGCTGGGCAATACGGACTTTCAGCTCCCTCCAAAGATTTTCTATTGGGTTCAGGTCTGGAGACTGGCTAGGCCACTCCAGGACCTTGAGATGCTTCTTACGGAGCCACTCCTTAGTTGCCCTGGCTATATGTTTCGGGTCGTTGTCATGCTGGAAGACCCAGCCACGACCCATCTTCAATGCTCTTACTGAGGGAAGGAAGTTGTTGGCCAAGATCTCGCGATACATGGCCCCATCCATCCTCCCCTCAATACGGTGCAGTCGTCCTGTCCCCTTTGCAGAAAAGCATCCCCAAAGAATTATGTTTCCACCTCCATGCTTCACGGTTGGGATGGTGTTCTTGGGGTTGTACTCATCCTTCTTCTTCCTCCAAACACGGCGAGTGGAGTTTAGACCAAAAAGCTCTATTTTTGTCTCATCAGACCACATGACCTTCTCCCATTCCTCCTCTGGATCATCCAGATGGTCATTGGCAAACTTCAGACGGGCCTGGACATGCGCTGGCTTGAGCAGGGGGACCTTGCGTGCGCTGCAGGATTTTAATCCATGACTGCGTAGTGTGTTACTAATGGTTTTCTTTGAGACTGTGGTCCCAGCTCTTTTCAGGTCATTGACCAGGTCCTGCCGTGTAGTTCTGGGCTGATCCCTCACCTTCCTCATGATCATTGATGCCCCACGAGGTGAGATCTTGCATGGTGCCCCAGACCGAGGGAGATTGACCGTCATCTTGAACTTCTTCCATTTTCTAATAATTGCGCCAACAGTTGTTGCCTTCTCACCAAGCTGCTTGCCTATTGTCCTGTAGCCCATCCCAGCCTTGTGCAGGTCTACAATTGTATCCCTGATGTCCTTACACAGCTCTCTGGCCTTGGCCATTGTGGAGAGGTTGGAGTCTGTTTGATTGAGTGTGTGGAGAGGTGTCTTTTATACAGGTAACGAGTTCAAACAGGTGCAGTTAATACAGGTAATGAGTGGAGAACAGGAGGGCTTCTTAAAGAAAAACTAACAGGTCTGTGAGAGCCGGAATTCTTACTGGTTGGTAGGTGATCAAACACTTATGTCATGCAATAAAATGCAAATTAATTATTTAAAAATCATACAATGTGATTTTCTGGATTCTCTCACAGTTGAAGTGTACCTATGATAAAAAAATTACAGACCTCTACATGCTTTGTAAGTAGGAAAACCTGCAAAATCGGCAGCGTATCAAATACTTGTTCTCCCCACTGTATGTAGGCCTACATATATTATACGGTGTGTGTAATAGGCTTATTTTATGGCCAACAAAATGGGACTTTTATTTACTAACCCACTGCTAATACTGCTAATGTTACTGTGATCCTGTGACAGGTCCTTATTGCTGTTGGAGGCTCTCACAGTGGTTGGCCGTGGGGTTGGAGCCTACATCATAGGCATGGCAGTGCTGAACCCATGCCCTCTGCTGGTCACCTCAGGAACCTTCCTCATTGTACGTTTCCACAACATAAATTCATAATGTAAGTGTGGTAGCATCCAGATAATGGTAGCATCCAGATTAATGTAGAAGTGTTTAGAAACACATTATATTCTTATTTACAATAACATTTCTCCAAAACCACACAATACATTAATTTCTATAGGGCACAAAATCATCTAACCTTTTGACAAATCTTTAGGGATGTCAATAATTTTGACACCTACCTTTTTGAGAAAAAATAAATATTACTTGTTAAACAAAATCTCGTTCTCTGAGCAATTGTATTAGTATAAAATATTATATCCCCTTTAAAAAAGATATATACAATATAGATCAGTATGTGGATTATCTATGTTATACAGTCAAGGGTGTCCATAATTTCAGACCCTACTGTAGTTTTCTGCTGCAGATTAAAGCATGAGGACTCTATATCTCATGGAAATAATGATTACACATACAGTATAGTGTAAACATTACAATGGATTGAGTAAGTAAATGTTATAACTTGTCCCTTATCTCAGGTGGGCTCCTGGATCTTTTTCATCCTCACTTTGTCCTACGTTAAGGCGATCATTGGAGTGATCCTCCGTGACGAGGGCCACAGTGCCCTCGTGTGGTGTGGAGCAGTGGTGCAGTTGGGCTCCTTGATGGGTGCCGTCGCCATGTTTCCCTTGGTCAGTGTGTATAGTCTATTTTTATCAGGAGACCCATGTAACACAAAGTGCCCTTAAATTATGCTAAACAATGATGATCCAGGGATGTTCTGAGAAAAACATATTTGATTAATTCCACCGAAAGTAACCAGAATTTAACCAAAGTGTCACAGTAAAGTAAGTATACTGTATATAAGGTTCAGTGTGATTTACATGTAACATTGGTGCTTTTTGATAAGCTGCCATCAGAGCCTCTCTTCACTTCACACCAGTGAAGTCAAATTAGGGACCTTAGACAGTGCATGCAAATAATACCAGACAGAGTAGCACATACCTGGTAAAGAGAGGGAACATCAAAGCCTAGCGTTTCTGTAGCAGACGCCATGGAATATATGGACTTGTGATTAACTATGTCAACTATTATGGTTGCCCTAATCTAATGTTGACAGATCTAATGTCTGGACTTTACAAGAGTTATGGGGAGAGTCTTAAATTGACCATTCTCACAGTGGAGAATCTTTCATAGGAATTCAGTGATTTATGTAGCAATTTTAACATTTTGGTAATTTAGCACAGGGGTTCCCAAACTTTTTCACTCGGGAAATATCCCACGTCCCCCCTGTGCCCACGGCTTATTTCCTGCTATTCTACACATTTTGTCATGGGGTGCAAAGAAAATGTTGCGGTTTTAAAGCACATTTTCTTGCTATTCTACACATTTTGCCATGTTGAATGTGTGTTCATGTGATATTTGAGTTACAAAGAAATGTATGGGCTAAAAAACTTTCAGTAAGAGTAAGTTTAAAGATGGACTGAGTTTAATCTTAACTTACTACAAGGTGTCGACAGCGTTCCACAGGGATGCTGGCCCATGTTGACTCCAATGCTTCCCACGACTGGGTCAAGTTGGCTGGATGTCCTTTGGGTGGTGGACCATTTCTTGATACACACGGGAAAACTGTTGTGTGAAAAACCCAGCAGCGTTGCAGTTCTTGACACAAATGGGTGCTACCATGCCTTGTTCAAAGGCACTTAAATATTTTGTCTTGCCCTCTGAATGGCACACATTCTCAATTGTCTCAAGGCTTAGGTGACAGGTGACATCAATAAGGGATCATAGCTTTGCCTGTATTTATCGGTCATGGAAAGAGAAGGCGTTCATTATTTTGTCCACTCAGTGTATAATATATATATATTATTGATATTATATTATTGATATATTCACACAAATGATTTGTTAATGGATTAAGTTTGAAATCACATTTATTATTATACTATTGACAAAATAATAAATAGTTTGTCACCAAATAGGTGAGTGAAATGTGTTGTTTTACAGGGTCAGCGCCCATGGAGTGAAGTAGAGTTATGTGCCTTGCTCAAGGGCACATCAACAGATTTTTCACCTTGTTAGAGCGAGTATTTGAATCCGAGACCTTTTGGTTACTGGCCCAATGCTCTGACCGCTAGGCTACTTACCGCCCTGTATTGTAATGTATTGTAGTATACTGTAAACCTATTACCGTTAAACAAATATATTGCACTGGCTATTTAAGTGTTTAGAATTGATTTGACAGGTGATAGCAACACACTTTACATAGTCAAGGACAGTCAACTTTTAGTATATCGAATGTGCAATACGTGCATTTATCTGTAATTAAAACCTGTACTTAGGACTGTATTTTAATGGAATTATTATTATTACCCTAAATTTTATCATATGGAAATCTCTTCCTGTCATTTACCTGTACAGTTAATGTAACCATGAAAATATTCAGTTACCTGTAAATATAACTGTATATTTACCTGTACAGTTAATTTAACCATGCCAAATATTCACTTACCTGTTCATTCAACCAGTCTGTATATTAAGTAAACTATTATTACCCTCACTTATATCATACGCACATTTAGCTATTTAAGTATTTCTTCCATCGACCTGTATAGTATAGTTAACCATGCAAATATTCCTTATTTAGCTATATCAGCAATATTGTTTTCACCTAACACTCTGTAACAATGTATAGTGTACATATTCAGCCATCCACCCATAGTATGCAATGCCTTTTTATAGCTTTTTGCTCTCCAGACTTTTTCATACTGACGCTCTATGTATCATGTATTGTGTATCTGTCTGTGTATTTCCGTTCTGGCATTTTGCACCTGCCCTGTGTTTTTTCGTAGTTGCTTGACGAAGACATTTCCCCTCGGATATCAATAAAGTACCTATCTATCTAAAATGTTTGGGCTATACAGATCCATAAAAGGCCACAAAGTTCATTTTTCTGAAAGATAACTAAATTCTATACTTTTTTTAGATCACAATCAAAAGGTCAGAGTAGTACTCTGAATACCACCTTGTTTTGAACAGGCAAAAATAGGTAAAATATTGTATGCAGTATAATGAATTTGACAGGTTATAGCAAGATACTTAATATATTCAAGTGCTGTCAACTAAACTGCTTTCTGTTACAGCGCCATAAAATGTCACGAAGTTGGTTCTTGACATTTTCTAGTTCACATCATTTAGTTTATTAATCTGACAAAAACACACATTAAACTTGAAAAAGCCATACATGCACATGATTGAAAACACTCAATATAGTCTGGGACATATTTCCATTGTGGTCCTCTTGAGACAAGATGGCTAGACAAGATCCAACACGGTTGCACACAGTACGACAGCCAGATAATAAAACATAAAAACCAAAGAAGAACATCTATCTCATTGCAGTTACATCATAGGGGTCGTTCAAATGGGCACAGAAGACATCAAACTGTTTTTTGTTTTATTTTTAAAGCTGCCCAGAGAAGAGGCAACACATTCCCCTCTGAGCATACATGAAAGTACCTTCCCAGCATTACACCTGAAGCTGTATAAGCCCACATCAGCAACACCTGATCTGCTGCTGTGATTGTGTGCACCCCTAACATGGGGACAGTAATCATTTAGATATCTAGGCGCAGACCCATAAATACTCCTCTAAACCAAACCTTGGACTTTCTAGCCAAAAACTTAGTCCTAGCACTAACCTTCCCTAGTGGCCATGCTCACGCCTCCCAAGCTTCCATCAAGGATGCATCCCAGGTAGCTAACACAGGTTTTACTAGTCAGCACCTCACCCCCTAACTCCACTCTGATTTCAGAGGACCTACTCTATTTTTGAATCCAGACCTAAATTATTGCCTCAGTTTTACCTAAGTGCAGATTGTCAGTAGCTTATTATCTCCAAGCCATTTGCTAATGTTAGTAAGCTCTGCTAAGTATGCTCTCCAACATAGTTTTACTTTTGTGAGACACCAGAAGTGTAGTCATCCACAGAAAGGAAAAGACGGCAAGAACAAGCATCTTTCATATCGTTAATATACAGTAAAAAAACAGTAGAGGCCCAAGCATTCTCCCTTGCGGAACACCACAACTCATTAGTTTTGCTTGAGACTGTGAACCATTAACTACTACTTGCTCCCTACCTGGTAAATAGGACTTTACCCAGCCTAGAGGGATACTGCTTAACCCCAGTGCCTCCAGTTTGGAGATTAGGAGATCGTGGTTAACTGTATCAAAGGCCTTCTGTAGGTCAAGCAGTACCATTCCACAAATATGATGAAGTCAGTCAAGTAAAGTAGACATGAATCGGTGGAGTATGTTTAAAATCCTACATTAGACTTTGTTGACATTTCTTGAAGGCCTTTATTTCTTGCTTGGATAGATTCTAGAATCTCATGGTTAAACCAAGGGCTAGATCTCTGCTTTACTCTGACCCGTCTAATGGGAGCCATCACATTCACCGAATCAAGGAATCTACATTTAAAGGCTTCCCAGGCACTGTCTACCCCTACACTATCCAGCACTGGTGACCAGCACATTTTACCCACTTGCTCCCTAAACATTTCAACCGAGTATTTTTTGAGTCCTCTGATTCTAACAGTTTTGTGACACTTAAATATATATTTAAAAACCCTCCTTGTGCAAAATGTAATAAAATGGTCACTGATTTCATATACTATTACTCTACTTTGGATTTATCAGACAACAGTATTAAGTCAACTGTACTTTGCACTGTTACAACCATAATAGTTATGCTTTTTGGTTGGGTGCATCTCATCTTTCTCTGGCTCTGATTTCTTTACAGAAAATATAATACCCATGTTGCACCACATCACTATAACAAGGAAATTCACAATCCCAACATACAATCCATCCATCCATTGACTTCTAAGAAACTCTTTGCGATACTAGAACCCTCACAGCCACATTGCACACCTCTGTAAACCTGTACTTTTTCAGCGATGGGTAGGTTGTCGGGCGTGTCACTGCCACATAGCTCTCCATGCAGATAAAACACTCATTCATGGTTCCCCCTATGAGTGAATACCCAAACATAAGTGCCCTAATTTCAAACGAGTGAAGAGGGAGACATTTCAATTGAGGATGTTCTCTTTGCTGTAACGGTGATCCACAGACGTCTTGTGATTTACTCCAACAAGAACGGTTATGTTAGAAGTCTGAAAGAATAGGTTGATCATCCTTCACTTTCATTCTGTAGCTTAAGACTTTCTGTTGAGATGCCAATTAATACAATGAAAAAAACATTAAAGGGGCAATCTGCAGTTCAACTCAGAGGTCCAACCCACCACTATTTTGGTAAACAGCTGAGGAATGGAGTTTGAGAAATGTAACCACTCAAATGTATAGACAGAAAAACGTGGGAAAAATAAGCTTCTATTTTGGGTTCTGATAGGGAACGAGAGTTGGACTAAGTTAATTTATGAGTTATATTCTTTAAGAATCAATGTGTATATAACACATTTTAAAGTCCAAAAATGTATGTACCAATTGCAGATTTTTCTGCATATGCTAATTTCTTAAAATATCAGAAAATGTGGTTTACACACCGGTGTTTAAAAAAAAAAGTATTATAAGCAATTGTTCATTACTTTGTATAATAAAAATAATAGGTATTTAATTAGTTACATTCACTGCTAAAAATGACTAAATCTGACTACCAAGAAAACTAAATGGTGGTCCTCGAGCTTTTGACTGTGATTTGGTGGTTCCCGGAGAAACCCGTCAGGTGTTATTCCCGGAACGGAAAAGGTTGGTAACTGCTGGTCTACACATGAATCAAGTTTTGTTAATCCCTACATTTCATTCAAAATCTGAGTATAAATGTTTTATAAATGAGACCCCAGGTCTACTAAATATTTCTTAAATATATGCATATGCTTACCAAGTTCTCTGTGCTGATGTAGAGGAGCTATGCTATGCTATGCTATGCTGACGGGTTGAAGTGTAGCTACAGATTGACGTGTAGCTCCAATTTATTATCAGAACATGATTGACACCATATTTCCTTACCAACCAGGTGTAGCCAGGCAAAGCCTACAAGCCAGGGCCAGAGAGGGCCTGATTTTACAAGCCCATCAACCACCTCTGTATTTTATGAGGAACTTGAAAGGTAGACAGAAGGGTTCACACTCATTGCATTCTTTAAACAGCAGGTGTTTAGATAGATAGATAGATAGATAGATAGATAGATAGATAGATAGATATATACTTTATTGATACCAGAGGGGAAATGTCTTATGTAAATTAATTGGCCTATTCAGCAAAATGCTCCACATGTTTTATTGCAGTTATAGAATGTGTACAGCAGATGTCAGGCTTTCACAAGAATACAGATAAACATGAAAACCGCTTTGGGATTTCAACAGACGTCCGAATGCATATAACAATGTGCTTTGTTAAGCTTGTGTGGAATCATATCTAATAACTATATGTATTTGTACCTATTTAATTGAAATCTGAAAGCCTATAATTGCGTGGGTGCATGTGTGCGTGCGTGGGTGTTTGACATATGCCTGTGCATGTGGGATAACGTTATGTAAAATGTATGTCCACCGGCACATTATATAATCATCACAGCCACCTATAGATACAGCCACCTATGTAAATACCCAGACAACATGCTATTCCCCCAGCCAAGTCATTCAAGATTGACGTTGAAATCGGACGTCTATCTATGTTCTGAGGACGTTGGGAAATGCCTTCAAAACCGGCCACTATGGGGCAAGAGTGAGCGCTATTACAATCAAGTAGGCTAGGGGTGTCGTGGTGGATTGACTTAATCCCTTGACTCTGGATCAGAAGGTTGTGTGTTCGATTCCGGTTGTGGACACTGGTTTTACATTTTTGGTTTTAACCATTATCTTAACCATTGGAATGAGTGCCTAACCTTAACCTTTAAGTTCGAAATTTGATATTTGGAGAAATGGAACGATACAGAGCAACAAAAACACTTACATTTGAGGTTTGGAGTGAATGAACTCTAATTCTGCAGTGAGACTGATAGCTTGGTTTGGGGTGGAGATTGAATAAATTAAGGTGTGGCGGAGATGTGTCTACAGATACGCCGTATTCTGACTTTGACTTAATTCTCTAATAATTCTTCACGTGCGAGGAAACCATAAATAAGGTATAGCGAACCTACCTGTTCAAAAAAGCATATACAGTGCATATGGAAAGTATTCAGACCCCTTGACTTTTTCCACATTTTGTTACATTACAGTCATATTCTAAAATTGATTAAATCGTTTTTTTCCCTCATAAATCTACACACAATACAACATAATGACAAAGCAAAAACATGTTTATAAAAAAAAAAAAATGAAATATGACATTTACATAAGTATTCAGACCCTTTACTCAGTACGTTGTTGAAGCACCTTTGGCAGCGATTACAGCCTTGAGTCTTCTTGGGTATGACGCTACAAGCTTGGCACACCTGTATTTGGGGAGTTTCTCCCATTCTTCGCTGCAGATCCTCTCAAGCTCTGTCAGGTTGGATGGGCTCTGGCTGGGCCACTCAAGGACATTCAGAGACTTGCCCCGAAGCCAATCCTGCGGTGGTTTGGCTGTGTGCTTGGGGTCGTTGTCCTGTTGGAAGGTGAACCTTCGCCCCAGTCTAAGGTCCTGAGCGCTCAGGAGCAGGTTTTCATCAAGGATCTCTTTGTACTTTGCTCCGTTCATCTTTCTCTCGATCCTGACTAGTCTCCCAGTCGCTGAAAAACATCCCCACAACATGATGCTGCCACCACCATGCTTCACCGTAGGGATGGTGCCAGGTTTGCGCCAGACGTGACGCTTGGCATTCAGGCCAAAGAGTTAAATCTTGGTTTCATCAGACCAGAGAATCTTGTTTCTCATGGTCTGAGTCCTTTAGGCGCCGTTTGGCAAACTCCAAGCAGGATGTCATGTGCCTTTTACTGAGGAGTGGCTTCCGTCTGGCCACTACCATAAAAGGCCTAAGTGTTGGAGTGCTGCAGAGATGGTTGTCCTTCTGGAAGGTTCTCCCATCTCCACAGAGGAACTCTGGTGCTCTTTGAGAGTGACCATTGGGTTCTTGGTCACCTCCCTGACCAAGGCCCTTCTCCCCCGATTGCACAGTTTGGCTGGGCGGCCAGCTCTAGGAAGAGTCTTGGTGGTTCCAAACTTCTTCCATAAAAGAATGATGGAGGCCACTGTGTTCTTGGGGTCCTTCAATGATGCAGGTGAACTTCAATCAAGTTGTAGAAACATCTCAAGGATGATCAATGGAAACAGGAATCACCTGAGCTCAATTTTGAGTCTCATAGCAAAGGTTCTGAATACTTATGTAAATAAGTATTTCAGTTTGTTTGTTTTACATTTGCCAACATTTCTAAAAACCTTTTTTCGCTTTGTCATTACGGGGTATTGTGTGTAGACTGTTGGACTAATGATTACGCCTTAGATCAGCTTGACGTAGGCAAAAGTGTGCAAGGCTGTATTGAATGTGTCAATGTCTGTCACCTTGATTACTCAAATTTCTCTCGACCTGTGTACCTACGTTGTAAGCTTTCATTCATAGGCTAGGTTGTAGCAACATCATGATGGGTATAGGGAAAATATTAGTATCATGTAGTAGCCTAAACATATTGACGTTACATTGAGCTGGGTGAATGGAATATGAATAACAGTCATCCAATATGCTGTAATAGAAATAAACCATGCTCATAATTTTTTTTTTTTTTTAATATTTAAAGGGCTGGCTTAAGTTAAATTGACTGAAAACGCAATTGAATGAAAATCAGTATAGCTCGTTCCCTCATACACCAGACCAAGGCCTGGGTTAAAATAAATGTGCATTTGAGTATCTCCAGCCCAAAACAACTACATTTATTTGAGTATTTGAATGGTTATTTGTAAACACCAAATAGTCTGCCAAATTATATTTGACAGTATGTTCAAATACTTATTTGAAATACCTGTGGTAAAATGCATTGGAGTGTATTTGTCTTTCAAAATAAAATATATCTGAATACTTACTTTGAATGTATTTGAACCCAGGTCTGCACCAATAACGAATCATGCCTGACCGAGAGAAGCTGGCCACTGGAGGTCCGTATACACCATACTAGCACCTTTCACATAGGGGACATTGGACTTTCAGTCTTGTTCAATTTGTGAATTATATCTATACTCGGTCCTTCTTTTATAGACCAGGATCAGTTTGATCAGGTTTGACACCTGGATTCTAAAGGACGCACCAAGATCAACCTGAAATTCTACTTCATGAGAAGTGACACAGTAATATATGGACATTCCCGTTTAAATTGATCATTTGCCTTTGCAATCTCCGGTTGGTTTTAATAAATGGGTTTAATTCCAAAATGCTATATAACCATTTTCAGAAATGTTAAATTAGCTTTTATTGTTTGAAGAACTTATGAAAGAGATTTGTGTGGTTTTCACCATCTATTCATGGAATGGGGTCGTTCACTGACAAACATGTACTTGTTTGAAATCTATCCAGAGTGCAAATTATACCGTGACATTTGAGGGTCCATTTTTGACCAATAAGAGTAAAGACATGTATATTAACAGTAAACATGTATTACTTTTTAATGTGACATGAACAAATCACATTTTGTTTGTCACATGCACCGAATACAACATGTGTAGACTATATCGTGAAACGCCTGCTTACGAGCCCTTACCCACAATGCAGAGTTAAAAACTACGAAGAAAGTTGCCAGATAATAATAGGAAATAGTCATACAAAACATTATTATAAACTTCAGTGCATTTCAAACTATTTAATTTATTTATATTTTGAATCATCTCAGCCCCCATTCATGCAGGAGGCCTTGTGCCTTTTGGTAGACCGTCATTGTAAATAAGAATATATTCTTTACTGACTTGCCTAGTTATATAAAGGTTAAATAAAAATAACTTGAGTGGTTCGAGCCCTGAATGCTGATTGTCTAAAAACCATGGTATATCAGACCGTATACCACGGGTATTACATTTATTTGTACTGCTCTAATTATGTTGGTAACCAGTTTATAATAGCAATAAGGCACCTCTGGGTTTGGTATATTGCCAATATACCACGGCTAAGGGCTGTATCCAGGCACTCGAAGCGTTGCTTCGTGCATAAGAACAGCCCTTAGTCGTGGTATATTGGCCATATACCACCTCGGGTCTTATTGCTTAAGCAACACCTTCCTAATATGGAGTTGCACCTCCCCCCTT
This sequence comes from Thymallus thymallus, assembly GCA_023634145.1. Classification (NCBI taxonomy): domain Eukaryota; kingdom Metazoa; phylum Chordata; class Actinopteri; order Salmoniformes; family Salmonidae; genus Thymallus; species Thymallus thymallus. The sequence goes on from CM042395.1 coordinate 2,121,567, forward strand.
TGCCTTCAGAACAGCCTCAATTCAGGGCATGGACTCTACCAGGTGTTGAAAGCATTCCACAGGGATGCTGGCCCATGTTGACTCCAATGCTTCCCACAGTCGTGTCAAGTTGGCTGGATGTTCTTTGGGTGGTGGACCATTCTTGATACACACGGGAAACTGTTGAGCATGAAACCCAGTAGCTTTGCAGCTCTTGACACACTCATGCCAGTGCGCCTGGCACCTACTACCATACCCTATTCACCTTATGAATGGCACACACACAATCCATGTCTCAATCGTCTCTAGGCTTCAAAATCATAGCTTTCACCTGGATTCACCTGGTCAGTCTATTTCATGGAATGTTTTGTACTCGGTGTAGGTAGGGTTAAAAGTGACTAGGCAATCAGGATAGATAAACAGAGTAGCAGCAGCGTATGTGAAGAGTGTGTGTGTGTGTGTGTGCGTGCGTGCGTGCGCGTGTGCATAGAGCCAGTGCAAAAGAGTCACTGCAAAATAAAAGGCGGTCAATGTGAATAGTCCGGATAGTCATTTGATTAACTGTTCAGCATTCTAACGGCTTGGTATAGAGGTCTTGGATGGCAGGAAGCTTGGCCCCCGTGATGTACTGGGCCATACGCACTACCCTCTGTAGTGCCTTTCGGTCGGATACCAAAGTGTTAATGCAGCCAGGCAAGATGGCCTCAATGGTGCAGCTGTAGAACTTTTTGAGGATCTTTACAGCCTCCTGAGGGGGAAGAGGCGTTGTCGTGCCTTCTTTACGACTGTGTTGGTGTGTTTTGACCATGATAGTGGACACCGAGGAACTTGAATCAATGTGAATGGGGGGCGTGCTTGGCCCTCCGTTTCTTGTAGTCCACAATCGGCTCCTTTTTCTTACTGATGTTGAGATAGAGGTTGTTGTCCTAGCACCACACTGCCAGGTCTCTGACCTCCTTCCTATAGGCTGTCTCACCGTCGTAAGCATTAATAAGCATTCCAGGGGACTACCTCATGAAGCTGGTTGAGAGAATGCCAAGAGTGTGCAAAGCTGTCATCAAGGCAAAGTGTGGCTACTTTGAAGAATCTAAAATATATTTGATTTGTTTAACACTTTTTTGGTTACTACATGATTCCATATGTGTTATTTCATAGTTTTGATGTCTTCACTATTATTAGACAATGTAGACAATAGTAAAAAATAAAGAAAACCCTGGAATGAGTAGGTGTCCAAACTTTTGACTTGTACTGTATATATCCTGAAACTCCACAGTCCTTAACGATTACAAGCATACCCATAACATGATGCAGCCTCCACTATGCTTGAAAATATGGAGAGTGGTACTCCGTAATGTGTTGTATTGGATTTGCCCAAAACATAACACTTTGTATTCAGGACAAAAAGTTTCAGTATTACTTTAGTGCCTTGTTGCAAACAGGATGCATGTTTTCCTTCTTTTCACTCTGTCATTTAGGTTTGTATTGTGGAGTAACTACAATGTTGTTGATCCATCATCAGTTTTCTCCTATCACAGGCATTAAACTCTGTAACTGTTTTAAAGTCACCATTGGCCTCATAGTGAAATCCCTGAGCGGTTTCCTTCCTCTCCGGCAACTGAGTTAGGAAGGACGCCTGTATCCTTGTAGTGACTGGGTCTATTGATACACCATCCAAAGTGTAATTAATAACTTCACCATACTCAAAGGGATATTCAATGTCTGCTTGTTTTTTTTTTACCCGTCTACCAATAGGAGTCCTTCTTTGCGTGGTATTAGAAAACCTCCCTGGTCTTTGTGGTTGAATCTGTGTTTGAAATTCACTCCTCGACTGAGAGACCTTACAGATAATTGTATGTGTTGAGGAACAGAGATGAAGTAGTCATTCCAAAATCATGTTAAACACTATTATTGCACACAGAGTGAGTCCATGCAACCTATTATGACTTGTTAAGCATATTCTTACTCCTGGACTTGAATACTTATTGACATTTCAGCTTTTCATTTTTTATTAATTTGTAAAGAAAATTGAAAAACATAATTCCAATCTGACGTTATGGGTTATTGTGTGTAGGCCACTGACCAAAAGATCTCAAATTAATACATTTCATGTTAATGATCAAAATCATGTTAAACACTATTAGTCCATGCAACTTGTGACTTGTTAAGCACATTTTTACTCCAGAACTTATTTAGGTTTGACATAACAAAGGGGGTTGAAAACTTATTGACTCAAGACATTTCAGCTTTTCATTTTAAATTAATTTGTAAAAAAAAAAATCTTCAGGAGCATGGCCTCATTTCGATTACAGCATATTGGATGACTCTCATTCATATTCCATTAACCCAGCTCAATGCAACATTGATAGGTTTAGGCTACTACATGATACTAATATTTTCCCTATACTATACCCATCATGAGGTTGCTACAACCTAGCCTATGAATGAACGTTTACAACGTAGGTACACACAGGTTCGAGAGAAATTTGAGATGACAGACAGTGACATTCAATACTGCCTTGCACACTCCTGCCTGCATCTAGCTGATCTAGGGTGTAATCATTAGTGCAACAGTTGCAAACGAGTTTCTATTGGACAAATTCAGGTATGTTTGTCCCCATTGTGTTCCGTTTGCTTACGTTTAAAAAAGTTTTTCAGCGGAATAAAAACACCCTGATCACACGCGAACACAGTTCACTTTCACTCTGCACGCTGTATTCTTTCTTGCATCTACGCGCCTCCATCCAAAAATCCATTCCAAGCCAAACCATATCATAACGGCTTCACACAGCCTACATCGTCACCATATTAGCTAAAGTAACGTAATATTCAACAGAGCTAACACATTAGTAACCCCGCTACAATCATGCAGTACAGTGTACAGTCAGCAAGCAGTTTAGCAGTTACACTTGCAGGCCCCGGGGGGCAATAAATTAGTAAAACCAAAAGCTTATCTTGACATGAAAGAGTTCCAGTGTTGTGTTTGGATAGTTATAGCCAGCTAGCTAACATAGTTAACATAGTGTTTTGAGTAGGCTAAACTAGCTAGCTGCATTTGCTCTATGGCCACATTCAAAGTCACTTAAATCACCTTTCTTCCCCATTCTGATGCTTGGTTTGAACTTCAGCAGAACGTCTTGACCACGTCTACATGCCTAAATGCATTGAGTTGCTGCCACGTGATTGGCTGATTAGATATTTGCGTTAACGAGCAGTTGAAAAGGTGTCCCTAATGAAGTGTATGTGTGTGTATATGTGTATATATAATGTATTACTTAATGTAACTGTGAGTGTATTATTAATTAACTAAATATAACTTTAAAAGCTAAACTACATGAATGTAATATTTGATGCAAATAATTGAGACGATAGCTATAGATTTCGAAAGAGACTATTTATTATTGACAATACATACAGTACATGAAGCAGAATTGGAGCCCACAAAAAAAGCTGTGAACAATTCATCTGCATATCTGAACAATATAATAGTCACCTTTTCAGCAAACATGGCTCTATGGCTTTGTTTATTTCCTTTTTCCCTTTAAATTCATGGATTAAGACAATATAAATACACATAAATAAATGCAGTTCTAATAAGGGAACTTGTGCTAGCTAATGATACGATCAAGCAAAAGTCTGATTATTTCGCATGTATTCGGTCTAACTACAGTGCATTCTACAAACTGAATCTATATATTGTAGTGTATTATATAGTTAACCATTTGGTAATATGAGGAGCTACATGAAACACTTGAATAAACAGAGTACATGCTATAACAATACATACAAAGGTTTTTGATCTCCTACGAGAGAATATTTATTTTCACCATCGTTACTTATTCTTTGGATTAAAGGAAATAAAAAAATGTACCTTTATCTACTACAATCTAAAAATTCATACATTATTTGAGAGACAAACGCTATACCTGCATATTGCATAGGTATCCAGGTATTATTTTCTAATTGACAATTTAACCAAAGTGAGATGATTTCTTCCTTGCATATGAATGATTGCCAATATACTCTATGTATTACCAGATTCCACCACTGTCTGTACAAGTGAAACACACACAACTGAATACCAGAGATGGCATGATTAGTGTGGAGAAAACCTGCTTCATATGCTCTTTCCCATCTTGTAGACAAGACCAACTATGTAAAGGCAATACATTTGAGTTAGCATATGGCAACCATATGAAGCATAAGCAAATCAAGCGGTAGCCAGTGAGCAACAGTGTTACTATCACAAGCTGACTATTGGCTAATCAAGCATATGAAGTGCAAACATTGCATTGTCCCAACAGGACAGAGGCAGCACTGGTACTTGAGATGAAGGCACTAGATTGGTTGAACATGTTCAAAATCCTCCAATGAGATGGCTCAAGTCACAAACATACAATGCTGTACAAAGTAACAGATCTGATAAGATGATTTCTCTGGTATTGAAGAAGTCAGGATGCAAGAAGACACATAACTATTAGATAGAGAGTTGATACAAAGTACTTAATTATAAGGCACCGGATTCAACATAGCAAGCTGCACGTGAGTTGCTGCTTGCCATCCGAATGAAAGACAAAGGAAAAGTTCCTCGACCCCTCATAGTGACCTGATGATGAATTGAGCACATTCCAAGATCCCGTGTGAACACATCATATCAAGATCGAAAGTAAAATTGAACATGCAGGTAAAGCTATCATTGGGGAGTGTGAACAAGTGCTTAAAGGTCAACTGCCCCTTAGAACCAACTTATCTGGATTTAAACGGCCGATTTGGCATTTGATTCGAGTCAGAAAAAGCTATTCTAGTGTCGAAATCGACTACAAAGTGTAAATAGGATAATTTGTATAAAAATCAGTCTCGTCCAAAACAGAGTTTTGTAAGTTAGTTCGTCATGACTTACTGGAGGGTTGGGTATGGATTACTTACATGCCTAGAGACAACACGTTGTGGTCTACCCCCAGCTGCCATGTGGACATTTGATGTCAAGTCTGCATATGGATGCAACACATGCACATTTCGCTCAGCAAACAGAAATGAAAATGGCCTTCCACAAAGTCGCTGCAAACTCCCAATGCATTTGCGACAATATTGCCGGATAGCCAGGAATAGTTTGTAACCCAACACCTGCTGCCTGTCAACCGTCAAACCGCTGGTGTTGGTGAGTACGTCAGCTAAGTAGATAAATGGTACTAGCTAGCTAGTAGCTACTTCTGGTTATGGTATGGGGGGCCTCACGACGCGCAATCAAAATGACTAATGATGTGTATCTTATCCTCTTTAGAAAACCAATGGTCTCCATCATAATCCGTTCAAAGGTTATTAGTGTTTTTACCCTTGTAGTATGGGCAAAATTAGGATGACTAAATCAATGGAGGCCAGAGAAATAAGTGATCAAAAGTTTGGAAATTTGCATCCCGTCATCTAGGCTGGATTCTGTGCAAGAACTAAGACTACTGGCAACCTGACAGGCTCACTTTCCTGTTGAACTCAGATTTTTTTTCTCAAACCCGCAGGACATAAAACGATATAGACGTAAGAGGGTCATCGACTTTGAGACATGACATGTCGTATTTTCATATTTTAGTATACGCTTTTAAATGCTTTGAGTTGCTGCCATGTGATTGGCTGATTGGCAAAGCACGTTTCCAACCACTCTGGGCAGAGTGGGTGGACACCCAATTATAAAACATGATTTGATAATGCTAGCAAGCCAGGCTAGCTATGATACCACAGATGAAAGGGGAATTATACTGTAGCTAGCTAAATACATCACTCTAACGTGTAATGTGATGTAGCATGTCAGAGGAAGATGTGCATAGCTCATGTTAGCTAGCTACCTTGGTAACAACAGCTAACTGTAGCCGATTGGCATTTAGGGTCAATAACAGGGCAAGCACTTGGATACTAGCTTGTTAGCTAATCATAGGATGTAGCCAACTTGTTTTCAATAATGTTTCAACTCGAACTGGATAGCTAATGTTACGTTAGCTAGCCAATTCATTTCAACTCGTGCAAAGATGTGATAACTAACCCAGATATGCAAATTAGGTCTCTAGCTAGCATTCGGGGGCTTTGTCTGCTAACCCAAAACAACATGCCTGTTCTCATAAAAGTTTATCATGTATTCTCTAGGCCAAAGATAAATGAAGGATGGCACTCTGCTATAAATATAGCTATGGCTCTGGCAGCAAATAGCAAAACATATCAGCAAACAGTCAGCAATGTAGACAACTGGTTGCATAGCAACGGCATCAGCGCCACCGGCCTGAATCTATTCTGAAGTTACAGTCCCTCTATTAGCATATAAATTACTTCCAAAGTAGAGGAAGTTGTTTTTCTCGCTATATTATCGAGTGATATTTTATTCCATTCACAGGCTACATCCAAAACCTGGTGGATTCGTCGTTCAGCAGCGCCGTGAGGCCCCATACCATATTAGGAGCTGTTACAGAAGGCTGAGGCAGTGGCCAGACACCAGTCCCGCTTCAGAGTAATGGAGGACACTTGAATCAGGTTGGTCTGATCAATGGTCAAAGTACTATCTGTCCTGGAATTCACCTAATCACCATTCATAATGTAACGAGTGCTGTGTGTATATGCGTGTCTTGTATGTTGTAAGAGTCCCCCTTCCACTGTGCCAATGGACTACTCCTGGGCCCCAGTGAGTAATGCCAACCAGTCAGTGCCATGCTGGCATGTGTCCCTTGTGGATCTCTGATTGGCTATGTTCAACCGTGAATTAACTGTTGGCTTTCTCCCTCCCTCTGTGATATAGGAGCTGGGTCCCATATAGGAGCCGAAGTCGGGCTCCTTCATGCCAAGTATCTGTGACGAGAGGGGCCTGGAGCTGGTCTATCCTGCCATGCCCATAAGACGTTGGCAAACACAAAAGGTGATTACTAATAAGACAGTACATCACAAGTGTTTCAGTAATATCACCCTTTCAATACATGTCACTCGTCAACTCCTCCTCGTTTCTCAGAAGAGAGAGGGCAGAAGAGATGCTTTTGAAATGGAGTCCTCTGACTGAAAGACACGTTGATACTGATGTCTGATTTGGGAGACACCTTGCACTCAGCATAAAAAGTATACAAGACACATCTATTACTTTGTATCGTCTTTTGTTATTATTGAATCAAAGTATACTATCAATAGGAGGGAGGGACCCTGTGTATTCTTCAAACATGTCAGGGAACTCTTGTCTTATACGGGACACCATACAGGAAGGTATAATATTTGCACATGATCAGAACACTGCTTCTACAGTATTATGTGAAGTATGGTTTATTATTATTCCATTGGTACATGGAACTGTTACACTTGAAAGTTATCAAAAGACTTTGTTTGGAATATCTACATCAATTCAACAACTATTACTCTGTAGGCTCCTGGAGGTCAGTTAGCCTACAGAGTGGTATGAAAAGAGGGCCATCCTCCTGCATCTCACTTCTCCCTGCCACTTGACTACACCTGTCCATAACCTGTAATCCATTACATAGACAGAACCTCACCCAGAGAGTTTTGCATGTCAGTGTGTGGTTCAACAGCCATTTGGCCAAATGCCAAAAATAGAATGCCGTTCTAGTTAGACGGCTGACGTTGTACTCTACACAACTTATTTTTATTTGCACAGCAATATGATTTTTACATTATAAAATGCTTTGTCTTTGTAACACAAACACACTCGTCCATTTTTTGTTGTTGATAAAGGTATCTACACTCAAGCTGGGCTATGTTTGTGCAATGTCCACACCTGTTGTAGGGATATTAATAGTTTTGGGATTTGTCCCCCTGGAAAGATGTAACAGCGGACATAAGGAGAGTCGAGACAAAACTAGCCAGTTATAGAATATTGTGTTTGTGGACAACTGAGCTGACTTAAGACCAGGCGTTCCAACTCGCAGTTGAAACCATTTCCACAGTAACATGTATTACATGAAATGCTGAAACTAAGTTGCAAGCTACTTTCGTAGCAAGGCGTTGTAGAACGAGTGTCTTATGAAACACATTCTAGACACTGGCACTTACTATCTTGCCATAACTGATTTGACAGAGAAAATATCAGCTAGATAGGATAGCCAGCTGCAGCTATCACCAAGCTATGCTAGCTACCTGCTTTCAGCTTGGCTAAACACAAGCTGACACATAGAACTGAATTAGCTGACCATCTTGAGATGGCGAGTCAGTAAGGAGGGGAGAAGTCCTCAACTTCAAAACGTTGTTCTCTCCATAGTAAAGCTAGCTTGTTTGTTGTGATTCCGCTAGCATTTCTTAATGAGCATTGATGAAAAACAAGGCCAAATCAGGAAGTGCCATCACCCTTTAAATCTCATCATGAATAAAATAAAAAGTAACATTGTTGGTTAGCTTTCCCTATGTCTAGTCAAAGGCACTTATTTTGGTTGAAATCATCTCATTGTAATGCCAGATACACAAAACGTACACTTAGGCACTGAATCATTTACAATATCTGCAGACAGAAGTAAAAAAAAAACGAAATCCTTGGTCCACTTCCTGGGTCCACTAAAACTACTTCCTGGGGTTGAGCCTAGAAGGGGCGGTGCTACATAGTATTCCTGTATTTATTTTCTGAGAGATCAGCCATTTAATTTCCTCTTCAATTTCTGTACATTAGCAAATCTTCTGAAACGGCATCTTCTGAAAGGCACACATTGGATTCTAATCTTCAGGACGCTGCATCTCTGTTCCCCTTGGTTGTTTTTTGGGCTTCCTGCATACTGTAGTCCAAGCATGCAGACGACGTAAAAATTATTGGTATGGTATTTCCCTCTTCCTTCTGCCTCAGTTCTCCTCCTGAGTCCAAGATGAAAGTGGTGCTACTGTGGACAGAGATGCTTGAGAGGTCGTTTCTGATGATCTCATTAACTGTGAAGAAAGGAGAAGAAAGCATCTTGGGTAACACTCTTAGACAAAACGGTTCCAAAAAGGGTTCTTCTGCTGTCTCATAGGAGCACCCTTTTTGGTTCAGGTAGAACCCTTTTGGGTTCCATGTAAAACCCTCTGTGGAAAAGGGGTCTACAAGGAACCCAAAATGTTCTACATGGAACCAAAAAGGGTTCTTCAAAGGGTAGCACAGTAGCACCACTTTTCACCTATGGGAACAGCCAAAGATGGCACCTTTCTTTTCCTGAGAGTGTAGAGTTCATAGATTGAGAGATCTAGATAGATGTTTTAGTAAAATATAGTCATTTGTTCAAACAACAGAAAAGAAATGTAGCCATGGTAACACAGATGAACAGAAGTCTCAGACTGTTAGGTTTGCAGAGGATGCCGCTTCTTGCCCTCTACAAAGGATCCAATTGCACTTGTCTCTCCCCCCTTTCCTGCCTACTGCCACTCTTTCACTTGGAGAGCCCTTTCCCCTTTTATCAGCTGTGTTCTATAGCTGATGGGAGGGAAGTGACCAACAAATGTTACTTTCGATCTTGTTTGATAAAGAAAAAGAAGATGGGAAAGATCGATGATCGATGAGTCCACCATGAACCAGCAGCGTCTATCTCACTAAGAGGACTTTGCTCTCCCTTTTAGGATGCTTTTTCTGGCAAGCCTTATCAGCTCCATAGTTCACAATCTGGTAACCATCTGCATAACCAAAAGGTTGTATTAGAACAAGCTACGCCCCTTCATTACTTGTGAGACCAAATCCCTGTCTAGTTGCTTCAGTATTCATATAAAAACGAACATTATTTAACTGTGACAATGATAGGATAAAGGGCCAATGGTACCAAGCAGACACCTGATTGAGGAGCTTGGAGGAAAATTCCTTACTTGATAGTTTAAAAAAAAAAAAATATTCAGAGTGTCTATCATTTAACAGCATCTGGCTGAATCCCAAATGGCACCCTAATCCCTAAGTAGTGCACTATATAGAGAACAAGGTGGTATTTGGGACTGAGCCTCTAACAACCTCCTGCTGGACTCGGACCACAGGCCTAGGATGTGTCTCACAGCTCCACCAGATAGGAAATTAGTGAGGGGAACACCCCTGGAGCCTGGTGGTAGAAGCCAAGCCCACGAGCCTACAGAGGATTTCCCTTTAACTGGACACTGGCCCTGCGTCGTTAGCTCGCTCCCATCACAGCTAGGAGCTGGGGCCTGGAAAAGCAACCTGGAATTGTGAAATTCCCTCCAAAAAATGGGATGGTGCTTTTTCATCTGAGGTGGTACGGTGCAGCCCTTCCCTGTGTGGCCCAGCCCTGACACAGCCACTTCCTCTCAGCCTTCTCCCTCACTTCCCTCCACAATAAGAGTGGCAGGGTGTGCCTAGCAGTGTTTGGCTAGTCCCGGAGGAAAATCCCAGAGGTGTTTAAATGATAGGGAGTCCAAATCATGTGCAGGTCAGAGCTGGTCCAAATCATGTGCAAGTCAAACAAGTTTGACATGATCACCAGCGGTGGTATAAAATGTAGAGAGGACAGAGCTGAACGTGAGAAACTTAGACACATAAGCAACCAATAATCTCATCTAAAGAGGCATTCCATAACATGTACAGGGATTTCAAAGACAAATCAGTTGAAGTACAGTACGAAACCTCCCTGAATCTGAGCCGTCAAGTTGTCCAGACATAAAGTTATTATGTTTGGCAAGCTGATTGACTGCTGTTAATAAAGTAATAGCGTTGGCTAAATGACGGAGTAGAGATCTCACGCGTATGTGTGTCATAGAAACACACAGACACACTGAACTTATTATGCGTCTTTGAGGACAGGGGTGTAATTTCAATGTGATACGACTTCATGAGGAACTTGGCAAGAGGAGATACTTGTTAGTGGAGTTTTGACATTTACAGTGGGGAGAAGTATTTGATACACTGCCGATTGTGCAGGTTTTCCTACTTACAAAGCATGTAGAGGTCTGTAATTTTTATCATAGGTACTCTTCAACTGTGAGTGACGGAATCTAAAACAAAAATCCAGAAAATCACATTGTATGATTTTTAAATAATTAATTTGCATTTTATTGCATTACATAAGTATTTGATCACCTACCAACCAGTAAGAATTCCGGCTCTCACAGACCTGTTAGTTTTTCTTTAAGGAGCCCTCCTGTTCTCCACTCATTACCTGTATTAACTGCACCTGTTTGACCTCGTTACCTGTATAAAAGACACCTGTCCACACACTCAATCAAACAGACTCCAACCTCTCCACAATGGCCAAGACCAGAGAGCTGTGTAAGGACATCAGGGATAAAATTGTAGACCTGCACAAGGCTGGGATGGGCTACAGGACAATAGGCAAGCAGCTTGGTGAGAAGGCAACAACTGTTGGCGCAATTATTAGAAAATGGAAGAAGTTCAAGATGACAGTCAATCTCCCTCGGTCTGGGGCACCATGCAAGATCTCACCTTGTGGGGCATCAATGATCATGAGGAAGGTGAGGGATCAGCCCAGAACTACACGGCAGGACCTGGTCAATGACCTGAAGAGAGCTGGGACCACAGTCTCAAAGAAAACCATTAGTAACACACTACGCCGTCATGGATTAAAATCCTGCAGCGCACGCAAGGTCCCCCTGCTCAAGCCAGCGCATGTCCAGGCCCGTCTGAAGTTTGCCATTGACCATCTGGATGATCCAGAGGAGGAATGGGAGAAGGTCATGTGGTCTGATAAGACAAAAAATTGAGCTTTTGTGTCTAAACTCCACTCGCCGTGTTTGGAGGAAGAAGAAGGATGAGTACAACCCCAAGAACACCATCCCAACCGTGAAGCATGGAGGTGGAAACATCATTCTTTGGGGATGCTTTTCTGCAAAGGGGACAGGACGACTGCACCGTATTGAGGGGAGGATGGATGGGGCCATGTATCGCGAGATCTTGGCCAACAACCTCCTTCCCTCAGTAAGAGCATTGAAGATGGGTCGTGGCTGGGTCTTCCAGCATGACAACGACCCGAAACACACAGCCAGGGCAACTAAGGAGTGGCTCCGTAAGAAGCATCTCAAGGTCCTGGAGTGGCCTAGTCAGTCTCCAGACCTTAACCCAATAGAAAATCTTTGGAGGGAGCTGAAAGTCCGTATTGCCCAGCGACAGCCCTGAAACCTGAAGGATCTGGAGAAGGTCTGTATGAAGGAGTGGGCCAAAATCCCTGCTGCAGTGTGTGCAAACCTGGTCAAGAACTACAGGAAACGTATGATCTCTGTAATTGCAAACAAAGGTTTCTGTACCAAATATTAAGTTCTGCTTTTCTGATGTATCAAATACTTATGTCATGCAATAAAATGCAAATGAATTACTTAAAAATCATACAATGTGATTTTCTGGATTTTTGTTTTGTTTTAGATTCCGTCACTCACAGTTGAAGAGTACCTATGATAAAAATTACAGACCTCTACATGCTTTGTAAGTAGGAAAACCTGCAAAATCGGCAGTGTATCAAATACTTGTTCTCCCCACTGTATATACAGGTACATTAAATCACCTCTTGATCTGCCATAATAGGAGATTTGAAAAAAACGAGTTCACCTCAGTGCTAAAGTTTACCAGCAGACGGTTTCTGGGGATAATGTACCATACTAGGCCTCAGCTTGAATTTGATTGAAATCTTTAACAACTCTATTGAGGTACAGTATAGGTAAAATGTACACCAGTTGTGCTCCAACGTCTCGATACATACAGTACATACATCAAGTCATGATGTCAGACATAAATCGGAGATATTAATACATCCCCACCACTTCATCACCTACCCATTAAATGGCCAAAACAGTGGACGGATTACGGAGGCAGAAATACGCCACACATTATTTTAAAAAGATTGACAGCATTTGACATCAATCTAAATCTGGGATTGATTATTAAATGTAAGTGTTGAGCGCCGTAACAATAACAATGTCTGAATCAGCGCTGTTCATTCGGACAGGCTAACCCAGGTTGTCTGTTTACGTCTGTTGCCATGGACTGCATTTCGTTATGTTGCCACATTTCATGTGAGGGATCTAATTGAAAAACTCTAACCGTGTATGTTCACGGATGATTCAGGCTCCCCGCCCTCAACACAACACAAAAAATAGCCTCCCGTATGAAAGTGACATCAGTAGCATGTGGAACTGATTACTATGAATACAGAAGCTAGCGATAGGGACATTTAGAAAAACTTGTGTTGTTCAAAGCAAACACCCCAGATGGGAATTTCTTGAGTGAATGGCAAGGACCGCTACCGCAAAAATAACACATTTTTTGGGCCCGTGGGCTGGGGCTCCTACGGTGTTACTGTTCAGTCCCTGAATGCAGTTCAGCAAGTCACCCTATATAACGTCAATGAAAACACTTTTCCAACCAGGTATTTTATAGATGCAATTTGTCTGAACAATGGATAAATACAGGTAAAGGCTTAAAAATATAAATATGAAAAAGGAGGGGGAGAGAGAGAGCAAAAATGTTACCATGCGGATAACATTCCATATCAATATCTGGAAATGCACCATTGACTGGCGACTTCTCTGTGAACAGTATAAAACAATATTGAAAAGTTTGTATTCAATATTGGATCATGGTAATCCAGTCAGTAGCTTTTGTGGCCTAGTCAGAGTTTCCATGAGGAAAGAGGTTTGGAACCTCCCTCAGGAGAATCTGAGACATGGGTAGACACACAGGGAGATCCTGAGACTGTAGGTTAAAAGGTAACACAGTGAGGGAGAATCTGGGATGATGGAAGACAGGGAGACCACTTGGTGGTGTGGTAGGACAGTTACTGAGCATGGTTGTCAAAATATCAGAGCTCTATTGTATCTTTGTTTCACACTACAGTTGAATGTATGGACAGATATTCACACACATTCTGTATCTCACCATTTTTCACAAATCAAATTTCAGAATAAGTTACTAGTCCATGGACAGTAGGCGTTTCTGCACAAAAGTAAAAGCTTCTATTTGTCTGTGAACTTTTAACGAGCATGGTTGACAATGAATTAACGGAACACCACACCTGAGTGAGTCTATAATATACAGATCCACATGTAATCGTGTCCACATTACTGTAATTACACCACTCCTAGTCCAAATCCACCATTGTTCACTAAGTGTACAAGAGAAGCACAACTCCTGATACATTTGGTTAGTGATTATTAGAGGAGCAATGTACAGTTGAAGTCAGAAGTTTACATACACCTTAGCCAAATACATTTAAACTTAGTTTTTCACAATTCCTGACATTTAATCCTAGTAAAACTTCCCTGTCTTAGGTCAGTTAGGATCACCACTTTATTTTTGAGAATGTGAACTGTCAGAATAATAGTAGAGAGAATGATTTATTTCAGCTTTTATTTATTTCATCACATTCCCAGTGGGTCAGAAGTTAACATACACTCAATTACAATTTGGTAGCATTGCCTTTAAATTGTTTAACTTGGGTCAAACGTTTCAGGTAGCCTTCCACAAGCTTCCCACAATAAGTTGGGTGAATTTTGGCCCATTCCTCCTGACAGAACTGGTGTAACTGAGTCAGGTTTGTAGGCCTCCTTGCTCAAACACACTTTTTCAGTTCTGCCCACAAATGTTCTATAGGATTGAGGCCAGGGCTTTGTGATTGTCACGGTGCGGAGTATATATGGGACGATATACGGAGCGCTGGTGAAGTGTCATCCTTTTTATTGAAAATGAGATGTTCTCACGAAGCATTTACAATAAACAAGGAGAGTGAAAACAAAAACACGATTACACAAAACACGGTGACTTACTTTGTTTGTTGCAGGCAGTGCAGACAGACAAACGAACAATGATCCACACACAGGTGGCTGTGTGTGGAGTCTAAATACTATCCCCAATCAGAGACAACGCTATACAGCTGTCTCTGATTGGGGATGATCATCTCCCTAATAATGTGTGATGACTTGGTTGTGTGCCTCTCTCCTCCCCTAGGTGGGAGTAAGAGGCCTTACCACAACCAAGCCATCACAGTACCCCCCCCCCAAGGTGCGGACTCCCGATCGCACACACAATCCCCCCCTTCCTGAAAGACAAAAAAAAAAAAAGTCCAAAAACTAGGGGGGACATGGCGGGGTACTGAGGTGGTTGCTGGTGGGGGCTCCGGTTCCGGTTCCGGGCGTGGCACAGGCTGTGAGAGTAGCTTCCCTCCTACCTCACGGTTGCACGCCCGGTCCGGTCCGGACCCCGGCGCGGTGGTTCCCCCCTCAGTACTCCCGCCATTCACCAAGTCCTGTCTGGACCCTGGTGCGGGAGCCCTCGACCCTGGAGAGGGGCTGACAACCGGCCCCGGACTGGGCACCGGTGGAGCGGACTGCTCCTTCCCTGGAGCGACGTAGACGACCGGCCCCGGACTGGGCACCGGTGGAGCGGACTGCTCCGTCTCTGGAGCGACGTAGACGACCGGCCCCGGACTGGGCACCGGTGGAGCGGACTGCTCCGTCTCTGGAGCGACGTAGACGACCGGCCCCGGACTGGGCACCGGTGGAGCGGATTGCTCCGGCACTGGAGCGACGTAGACGACCGGCCCCGGACTGGGCACCGGTGGAGCGGACTGCTCCGGCACTGGAGCGACGTGGACGACCGGCCCCGGACTGGGCACCGGTGGAGCGGACTGCTCCGTCACTGGAGCGACGTAGATGACCGGCCCCGGACTGGGCACCGGTGGAGCGGACTGCTCCGGCACTGGAGCGAAGCAGACGACCGGCCCTGGACTGGGCACCGGTGGAGGAGGCTCCAGGCCTTGAGCTGTGGCTGGAGGCTCCGGGACGCTGACCTTCGCTGGAGGTGGCGGAACGCTGACCTTCGCTGGAGGAGGCGGAACGCTGACCTTCGCTGGAGGTGGCGTGGCGCTGACCTTCGCTGGAGGTGGCGTGGCGCTGACCTTCGCTGGAGGTGGCGTGGCGCTGACCTTCGCTGGAGGTGGCGTGGCGCTGACCTTCGCTGGAGGTGGCGTGGCGCTGACCTTCGCTGGAGGTGGCGTGGCGCTGACCCTCGCTGGAGGTGGCGTGGCGCTGACCCTCGCTGGAGGTGGCGTGGCGCTGACCTTCGCCGGGGACCTCGGGCTGCTGACCGTCGCCGGGGACCTCGGGCTGCTGACCGTCGCCGGGGACCTCGGGCTGCTGACCGTCGCCGGGGACCTCGGGCTGCTGACCGTCACCGGGAACCTCGGGCTGCTGACCGTCACCGGGAACCTCGGGCTGCTGACCGTCACCGGGGACCTCGGGCTGCTGACCGTCACCGGGGACCTCGGGCTGCTGACCGTCACCGGGGACCTCGGGCTGCTGACCGTCACCGGGGACCTCGGGCTGCTGACCGTCACCGGGTACTTCGGGCTGCTGACCGTCACCGGGGACCTCGGGCTGCTGACCGTCACCGGGGACCTCGGGCTGCTGACCGTCACCGGGGACCTCGGGCTGCTGACCGTCACCGGGGACCTCGGGCTGCTGACCGTCACCGGGGACCTCGGGCTGCTGACCTTCTCCGGAGGTCTCGGGCTGCTGACCTTCACAGGAGGCCTCAGGCTGCTGACCTTTACAGGAGACCTCAGGTTACTGACCGTCACAGGAGGCCTCGGGCTGCTGACCTTCTCCGGAGACCTCAGGCTGGATGCCGTGCCCACCCTGGGCACCGACGCAGAGGTGGTCTTCAGCCCTGCAGCTGGTCTGGCTGTCGGCCCCAGACTGGGCACCGACACGCTATGGAGCTCCTGCTCCACAGCGGGACTGAACGTCGTGCCCACCCTGGGCACCGACGCAGAGATGGTTCCCAACCCTCTGGTGGGGCTGAACGTCGTGCCCACCCTGGGCACCGACGCAGAGATGGTTTCCAGCCCTCTGGTTGGGCTGGCTGTCGGCCCCAGACTGGGCACCGACGCGCTATGGAGCTCCTGCTCCACAGCGGGACTGAACGTCGTGCCCACCCTGGGCACCGACGCGGAGAGGGTTTCCAGCCCTGTGGTTGGGCTGGCTGTCGGCCCCAGACTGGGCACCGACACGCTATGGAGCTCCTGCTCCACAGCGGGGCTGAACGTCGTGCCCACCCTGGGCACCGACGCAGAGAGGGTTTCCAGCCCTGTGGTTGGGCTGGCTGTCGGCCCCAGACTGGGCACCGACGCGCTATGGAGCTCCTGCTCCACAGCGGGGCTGAACGTCGTGCCCACCCTGGGCACCGACGCAGAGATGGTCTCCAACCACAGAGCTGGGCTGGCGACCGTCGCGGTAGCCTCCGTGCGAGGAGTAGGCACGGGGCGTACTGGACTGGGGACACGCACCATAGGTCTGGTGCGAGGAGCTGGCACGGGTCGCACCGGGCTGGAGACACGCACCATAGGTTGGGTGCGAGGAGTAGGCACAGACCGTACCGGGCTGGGGGAACGCACCACTGGTCTGGTGCGAGTAGCTGGAACGGGCTGTACCTGGCTGGGGAAACGCACCGTTGGGTCGGTGCGTTGAGCTGGCACGGGTCGCGCCGGGCTGGGGAAACGCACCATAGGTTGGGTGCGAGGAGTAGGCACAGACCGTACCGGGCTGGGGGAACGCACCACTGGTCTGGTGCGAGTAGCTGGAACGGGCTGTACCTGGCTGGGGAAACGCACCGTTGGGTCGGTGCGTTGAGCTGGCTCGGGTCGCGCCGGGCTGGGGAAACGCACTGTTGGGTTGTTGCGTTTAGCTGGCACGGGACTCACCGGGCTAGCGTTGCGCACCGATGGTTTGGTGCGCTGAGTCGGTCTCCTCCTCCTCCGACTCTGGACCGGCGCTGGAGGCACCGGACTGGGAACTGGCGCTGGAGCACGACTGTCCCTGTCGTGCCTACTCCACCGCCAATCCCCATCCTGTGAGGGTTCCTCCGGGAACCCCCACGAGTGAGGGAACAGAAGCACATCGTCGTCGTCTTCCTCCGACTCCTCTCTGTACTCCCGTTCCCACGGCTGTAGGGGCTCCTCCTGGAACCCCCACGAGTGCAGTGGTCGGGGCTCTTCTCCCTCGATCCCCGACCACCCCCATAGCCCCCCCCCAAAATCTGTTTGAGGGGTTTTCTGGGCTCCAGGCTGGTCCTCAAACCTAGCCCGGTGACGTGTCCTCCGTCTCCGGCGCCTCGGTTGCTCCGGACCCCAGCCTTCCTCCACCGCATGATAATGGTAGACATCCTCTTTCGATAATTTCCCCATATCGTAGAGGATGTCTACCACTGTCTTCTCTCGTTGCGTCCCAGGGTGGTGGATCATTCTGTCACGGTGCGGAGTATATATGGGACGATATACGGAGCGCTGGTGAAGTGTCATCCTTTTTATTGAAAATGAGATGTTCTCACGAAGCATTTACAATAAACAAGGAGAGTGAAAACAAAAACACGATTACACAAAACACGGTGACTTACTTTGTTTGTTGCAGGCAGTGCAGACAGACAAACGAACAATGATCCACACACAGGTGGCTGTGTGTGGAGTCTAAATACTATCCCCAATCAGAGACAACGCTATACAGCTGTCTCTGATTGGGGATGATCATCTCCCTAATAATGTGTGATGACTTGGTTGTGTGCCTCTCTCCTCCCCTAGGTGGGAGTAAGAGGCCTTACCACAACCAAGCCATCACAGTGATGGCCACTCCAATACCTTGACTTTGTTGTCCTTAAGCCATTTTGCCACAACTTTGGAAGTATGCTTGGGGTCATTGTCCATTTGGAAGACCCATTTGCGACCAAGCTTTAACTTCCTGACTGATGTCTTGAGATGTTGCTTCAATATATCCACATCATTTTCCTTCCTCATGATGCCATCTAGTTTGTGAAGTGCACCAGTCCCTCCTGCAGCAAAACAACACCACAACATGATGCTGGATATAGATACTTTTGTACCTGTTTAATCCAGCATCTTCACAAGGTCCTTTGCTGTTGCTCTAGGTTACAGAACACGTCTCCTTCCTGAGCGGTATGACGGCTGCATGGTCCCATGGTGTTTATACTTGCGTACTATTGTTTGTACAGATGAACGTGGTACCTTCAGGCATTTGGAAATTGCTCCTAAGGATGAACCAGACTTGTGGAGGTCTACTATTTTTTTTCAGAGGTCTTGGCTGATTTCCCCATGATGTCAAGCAAAGAAGCACTGAGTTGAAGGTAGGCCTTGAAATACATCCACGGGTACACCTCCAATTGACTCAAAGGATGTCAATTAGCCTATCAGAAGCTTCTAAAGCCATGACATGATTTTCTGGAATTTTCCAAGCTTTTTAAAGGCACAGTCAACTTAGTGTAACTTCTAACCCACTGGAATTGTGATATAGGGAATTATAAGTGAAATAATCTGTCTGTAAACAATTGTTTTAAGAATTACTTGTGTCATGAACAATGTAGATGTCCTAACCGACTTGCCAAAACTATAGTTTGTTAACATGAAATCTGTGGGGTGGTTGAAAAACGAGTTTTAATGACGTCCGACTTCAACTGTAAATAACCTACTACAGTACAGTACTTGATTTTCCCAGACAGACAGAGCAGCCTAACAAAACTTCAGTCAGTGTGTTATTTAACAAGACTGTTAGCAGGAAGGGGGCCATTAGAATGGTTGGACCGTAGCTCCACCAAGGCCAGGAAGGCCCAGCCCAGCCCAACCCAGCCAGACATTTGAGCTCAGTTCAGTTCAGTTCAGCTGGGGTCTGGTGCAGATCACTTCAAAGCTCTCTACTTTCACTGCTGCTGATAGCTGCTGGTTAGCGACTCTCCCAGCTCCAGGTCTGAAGGAGGGTTTCCTCCCAGTGATTGATATGGGGCCAGGCAGCACTGTTGTCTAGCTAACCCCAAGGACGATAATTTATCCCATTTATTGCAAATCAGCACACAGCCCAGAACCCTTAGTGGTGGTGAATGCTGGAATCCCAGACCAGTGAGATCATGAAACTGGGTTTCAAAAAATCCCCAGTTTGCAGTCTGCTTGGGAGGAGAGTTGTTTAGTTTATCAGTGGACTTTGAAAAGGCTTGGCCATTCTTCAGGGACTTCAAACCACAGGCCTACCAGGGTTCTAACTGTAAATCCCAGTTCTAGTCGGCTGATAGCAGAACCAGAGGGTGTTAATCATAAAAGCCTTTCTCACCAAGTTCATGAGAAGGCAATTACTGTAAATAGGGACAGATAATAACATATATTATTGTATTACATCAAGTGTGCATTTAGGTAGCTTCTAAGCAGCTGGCTATAGAATAAATTATTTACCATATGCCAATAATATAATTGACTGTATGTTTCAATGGTGGCTTTAATTGTCGCAGTGCATTAGGATAATCTGGAGAGGTTTATGATTAAAAACTCACCATCATCTAGGTACATCTGGTCCAGTTCCTGTGGCTCCTGTTTGATGTTAATGGCCAGCGTGGGGCTCAAGGAGTGGCCGCCTTTCTCTGGTACTTTGGGGAGCTGTTGGGTCACTGGGCTGGAGCTGCCACTGATGGGCTGGGGTGGCGTTAGGCAGTGGGTGGGGGAGAATGGGGCTTCCGGGCTGCTGGTGCCAGGGGTGGAGGGCTGCGAGCCTGGGGAGGATGAGGCACTACTGGGCGGGTGGAGGACAGATTGCGGCTGGTAGCATCCAGGAGTCTCCTGGATGATGGAGACATGTGGGATCAGAGACTGGGATGGGCCTTCTGACAGGCACTTGGAGAAGGGCGTGGTGGGTGACAGGTCATGCAGTTTGGGACTGGTGCTGGGGGAGGATGAGGAGGACAGTGAGGAAGGCTTCCCTCCCAGTCTCTGTTGGCAGGCGGAGTAGGTGCCCCCCACACACGTCCGGAGTTCTGTGGGTATGATGGAGGTCATGACCTGTGGGGTGTAGTAGGGCTTGGGGTGAAGCGCCAGGCCAGGGGCATGCTGGGGACAAACTTGAGGGGTGTCGTAGTCATCACGCGGCTCCGTTTTTATCATTGGAACTGAAAGAAGGAGAAAACGGTTCGATCTCCTGTCGAGTGTGAGCGTTTGAGAAAGTGAGCAAGTGTCAGTGAATAAGTGAGTGAGTGGGTTTGTGGCTAGGATACCCACAGCCAAAAACACTCATCAATGAGACTCTGTGTCTGGGCCTAAGCTTTTCCACCCTGCTGAAAATATTCAAAAATGAAAAAAAGGAGAGACAAAAGGGATGAATCATCACCACAAGAGACTTCCAGCTGGTCCAGCTGGTTCTATGATGAAAAGGCCTATTTTCTTTGGATCAGACCCTGGCAATAATATCCTAGAAATGTGTATTATGAAATATGCTGCTACAGAAGTTTCATACTGAGATCTACAACTTGAAATAAATTACTGCTCTCTCAAAAAAAATCACACACAAACTGTTTTACCCAATATGCTATATGTTGCTCATTCAAACCACAATATTTCAAGACTTGGCTCAGTAGTGAAACAAAATGGTGGCTGCAAAATGCTTTGAAGATTGCAATGATTATGCTTGTGGGGACCATGGTTGAGTTCTCTCCACTGTGTTGTTCTCAGTTCCCAGCACTTGGCTACCACTACCATTGGATCGTGTTGAACATTACATTTCCTCATTCTCGGTCAATCTCATTTAACGGCTGACAACCGACCGTTAGCACCGGTTTTGAAGCTGAGATTTATGAAACTTGTTTAGCACACCTAAAACGAGTGAAACCGAGCTACATCCTGCAACACCCAGCCTTGCTGAGCCCACTGTCAATTGAACAAGGCGAATTCTGATGAGACGAGTCATGCCAACAGCAGGTTTAAAATAGCAAACCGCTACTATTTTAGACCCATTAGGATGAAGTGTGTCAGCGACAGGATAGACTAATGTGCAGACACAACACAGATGAGTGCAAATGTTTTTTGTTACCACAAAACCTGAGAGCATGCCTTAGCATTTCCGCAATAAAAATCGGTGATGTCGCCGAAATAAGGGCTACTGTTAGAAAAGCCTGGGTAAACGTACTGTAACAGGGCGGCAGGTAGCCAAGCGGTTAGAGCGTTGGCCCAGTAACCGAAAGGTCGCCGGTTGTCGATGTGTCCTTGAGCAAGGCACTTAACCCTAATTTGCTCCAGGGTCTGACCCTGTAGGTAGGCTGTCATTGTAAATAAGAATTAGTTCTTAACTGACTTGCCTAGTTAAATAAAGTTGAAATAAAAATAAAAAAACAGGAATGTTTGTACTTTGTACTTGTACTTTATGGATATGTTTGTAAAAAGTAAGAATTCTAAGCGACAAAAATTTCCATCTCATTAATAATCCAAATATTTTGTATTTTACTGTACTTTTAGCTGTCTGGTCTGGACAGTCTGTGTAGACTACTAGAGTATGCGGCATGACTTTACATACCACACTGACCAGACAGCTTGTTTAATGAAGAGACTCGAGTCTAACCCTTTTAAGAGACACTGACCAGGCCCAGTGTCCCCTCTCTCCCCCCTCTCTGACTCACACCAGAGGCTGTGGACAATGCTGCACTTTCAGAGGCACGTCTGCGCCCACATAGAGGACCGCAGGAATCGGAGCTTTGAACCACTCACTGGAGGCTAGCTAGCTCCAAGCCGTCTGCAATTAGAAGGGTTTATTTATTTTTTTATTTTATTTTTTTCAATTGAGCTGGTGTGGCATTTTTTCATTTAGTCTGGCAACAGGTTTGGCTATTCAAATAACACAGCATTCCCGTACCCCTTCTCCACCTTGGTGCAGTCCACTCCAAGTGTTCTTATACCTGCAGGTCTTATTGGTCTGGGACAAGGGTAGACAAAATGGGAGTAGGGAAAGGGTGATGGAAAAAGAGAGAGAGAGAGAGAGAGAGAGAGAGAGACGGAGACAGACAGAAAAAAAGAGAGTTTACCATTGGCAGACATGTAGGTGAAGCGCTGGTATTGGCTCCTTTTCCTCTTGCCATTGCACACATAGAAGTTCACCTGAACAGGATTGGATATCCTCTGGTTCCGATAAGGAGGGATTTCAATGAGAAGAGATGTCTGCAATATAAAGTCAAAGGCAATGCCAACCATAGTGAGACGCAACCAAGTGCCTTCAGAAAGTATTCACACCCCTTGACTTTTTCAAAATGTTGAGTTACAGCCTGAATTTAAAATGTATTAATTTGAGATCTTTTGGTCAGTGGCCTACACACAATAACCCATAACGTCAGAGTGGAATTATGTTTTTCAATTTTCTTTACAAATTTATAAAAAATGAAAAGCTGAAATGTCAATAAGTATTCAAGTCCAGGAGTAAGAATATGCTTAACAAGTCATATAATAGGTTGCATGGACTCACTCTGTGTGCAATAATAGTGTTTAACATGATTTTTGAATGACTACTTCATCTCTGTTCCTCAACACATACAATTAGCTGTAAGGTCCCTCAGTCGAGGAGTGAATTTCAAACACAGATTCAACCACAAAGACCAGGGAGGTTTTCCAATGCCTCACAAAGAAAGCCATCTATTGGTAGACGGGTAAAACATTCATAATCAGACATTGAATTAATACACTTTTTTTCTTCTTTTTTTTTTTTCGATGAAAATCCGGTGTTTCTATGTCAAAGTATTTAAAAATATAGATATTTCAGTCTTCTAATGTAATATTCGGATGCAAACTCTAAATGTAATACATTTCATCTCTATATGTGAAATGGTACAGGGGTTTTTTTTTTTCTGAAGGCACTGTGCACACGAATGCAAACAGAGACTGATAGTTACACACACTGAGTGTACAAAACATTAAGAACACCTTCCTAATATTTCCCCTCAGATCAGCTTCAATTCGTCGAGGCATGGACTCTACAAGGTGTTGAAAGCGTTCCACAGGGATGCTGGCCCATGTCGACTCCAATGCTTCCCACAATTGTGTCAAGTTGTCTGGATGTCCTTTGGGTGGTGGACATTTCTTGATACACATGGGAGTCTGTTGTGCGTGAAAAACCCAGCAGCGTTGCAGTTCTTGACACAAACTGATGCTCCTTTTGTCTTGCCCATTCACCCTCTGAATGGCACACATACACAATCCATGTCTCAATTGTCTCAAGGCTTAAAAATCCTTCTTTAACCTGTCTCCTCCCCTTCATCTACACTGATTGAAGTGGATTTAACAAGTGACATCAATAAGGGATCATAGCTTTGACCTGGATTCATCTGGCTAGTCCATGTCATGGAAAGACCAGGCATCCACTCAGTGTACATTATAAAACATTTATTTTGCAAACTAAGGACACACCTGAGAAATGTCACAGATAGCCATCAGGTATGTTCCTTTAAATCAGCCACTTTATCTGTCATTTTATATTCAGAAAGTATTCAGACCCCTTGACTTTTTCCACATTTTGTTACGTTACAGCCTTATTCTAAAATGGATTAAATAGTTTTTTTCCCCTCATCAATCTACACACAATACAACATAATGACAAAGCAAAAACAAAGCAAAAACCTGACTAGTCTCCAAGTCCCTGCCGATGAAAAACATTCCCACAGCATGATGCTGCCACCAGCATGCTTCACCGTAGGGATGGTGCCAGGTTTCCTCCGCTTGGCATTCAGGCCAAAGAGTTCAATCTTGGTTTCATCAGACCAGAGAATCTTGTTTCTCATGGTCTGAGAGTCCTTTAGGTGCCTTTTGGCAAACTCCAAGAGGGCTGTCATCATGTGCCTTTTACTGAGGAGTGGCTTCCGTCTGGCCACTACCATAAACGCCTGATTGGTGGAGTGCTGCAGAGATGGTTGTTCTTCTGAAAGGTTCTCCCATCTCCACAGAGGAACTCTGGAGCTCTGTCAGAGGGACCATCGGGGTTCTTGGTCACCTCTCTGACCAAGGCCCTTCTCTCCCGATTCCAGAGTTTGGCCGGGCGGCCAGCTCTAGGAAGAGTCTTGGTGGTTCCAAACTTGCTGGAGGCCACTGTGTTCTTGTGGACCTTCAATGCTGCAGACATTTTTTGGTACCCTTCCCCAGATCTGTGCCTCGACACAATCCTGTCTGGGAGCTCTACGGACAATTCCTTCGACCTCATAGCTTGGTTTTTGCTCTGGCATGCACTTTCAACTGTGGGACCTTATATAGACAGGTGTGTGTCTTTCCAAATGTCCAATCAATTGAATTTACCACAGATGGGCTCCAATCAAGTTGTAGAAACATCTCAAGGATGATCAATGGAAACAGGATTCACCTGAGCTCAACTTCGAGTCTCATATCAAAGTGTCTGAATAATTATGTAAAAAAGGTATTTATTATTATTAATGTGCAACAATTTCTAAAACCTGTTTTTGCTTTGTCATTATGGGCTATTGTGTGTAGATTGATGATTGATAATTTAATGAGTTTTGGAATAAGGCTGTAACACAACAAAAGCACTGTATGGTAAGGTTATACAGTAAACCATGGTGTTTTTCATAGTGATTAACTCTAAATTCATCCAGGAAGTACCCAGACGTTTCATTTCCCCCAGCACTACTCCCTGCTGTCTGTGGGGGGAATGCAGGCCAGGAATAATGAACGTGTGTGACTTGGTTCAGCCAAGTCTGTGAGCATACCACAGTAATACACTGCATGGAGTTTTACAGACCTGGTTTAAAATACTATTCGGAAACATACAAATACTTTTAAATGTTTGCTTTAGCTTGCCTGGAGTGCCAAATGGGTGGGACTGTTGCTGGTGCATTTGAAATGAATTTGAATAGAATTTCAACCCATGTCTGGAGTTTAATCCTTACAAGTCTATTGACGCACCAGTGTGTCAATCTAAGTAACAATGTGGTAGATAGTAGAACCCCCCCCCCCACAAAGGGAGACTTTTAGAGCTTAACGCAATCTATTGCATACTTATTTAGTTAAATAAATGTTAAATAAAAAGTATTAAATAAATACAATTATGGAGGTGCTGAGTAAACTGGAAATCATTTATCTTGGCATTAGGCTTTGGAGGAATGCTGTCCCTGGCAGGTGCAGGTGAGGCCTGACACACTTCACATAAAATCAGTACAGCCGTAAAGTAAAGTGAAGCCAGATGAAGCACTTCTGTTGCATTGCACGTTCCGGCTCCACTCCGCTCTATCCTCTGCCCTGATAAAGCATCAGAGTTAATGAAAAGAGTCAAAACAACAGAGTTTACTGTTTTAATCCGTCCTACTAGGGACTGTAAAGAGCATTTATTTTATAGTGAGGATAGAACACAATAAGACAATTAGCGTGGAGGTAGCGGGGAGGTAGCTGGGAGGTAGCGGGGAGGCAGCGGGGAGGTAGCGGGGAGGCAGCCTAAACATCCCATTAGTCAGGAGTAACACCTCTAAAGGATGATTTAATCTCCTCTTTGAGTCTGTTAAAATTGAGTCTGCCGATTTTGCAGGTTTTCCTACTTACAAAGCATGTAGAGGTCTGTAATTTTTATCATAGGTACTCTTCAACTGTGAGAGACGGAATCTAAAACAAAAATCCAGAAAATCACATTGTATGGTTTTTAAATAATTAATTTGCATTTTATTGCATGACATAAGTATTTGATCACCTACCAACCAGTAAGAATTCCGGCTGTCACAGACCTGTTAGTTTTTCTTTAAGAAGCCCTCCTGTTCTCCACTCATTACCTGTATTAACTGCACCTGTTTGAACTCGTTACCTGTATTAAAGACACCTGTCCACACACTCAATCAAACAGACTCCAACCTCTCCACAATGGCCAAGACCAGAGAGCTGTGTAAGGACATCAGGGATAAAATTGTAGACCTGCACAAGGCTGGGATGGGCTACAGGACAATAGGCAAGCAGCTTGGTGAGAAGGCAACAACTGTTGGCGCAATTATTAGAAAATGGAAGAAGTTCAAGATGACGGTCAATCTCCCTCGGTCTGGGGCACCATGCAAGATCTCACCTCGTGGGGCATCAATGATCATGAGGAAGGTGAGGGATCAGCCCAGAACTACACAGCAGGACCTGGTCAATGACCTGAAGAGAGCTGGGACCACAGTCTCAAAGAAAACCATTAGTAACACACTGCGCCGTCATGGATTAAAATCCTGCAGCGCACGCAAGGTCCCCCTGCTCAAGCCAGCGCATGTCCAGGCCCGTCTGAAGTTTGCCAATGACCATCTGGATGATCCAGAGGAGGAATGGGAGAAGGTCATGTGGTCTGATGAGACAAAAATAGAGCTTTTTGGTCTAAACTCCACTCGCTGTGTTTGGAGGAAGAAAAAGGATGAGTACAACCCCAAGAACACCATCCCAACCGTGAAGCATGGAGGTGGAAACATCATTCTTTGGGGATGCTTTTCTGCAAAGGGGACAGGACGACTGCAACGTATTGAGGGGAGGATGGATGGGGCCATGTATCGCGAGATCTTGGCCAACAACCTCCTTCCCTCAGTAAGAGCATTGAAGATGGGTCGTGGCTGGGTCTTCCAGCATGACAACGACCCGAAACACACAGCCAGGGCAACTAAGGAGTGGCTCCGTAAGAAGCATCTCAAGGTCCTGGAGTGGCCTAGCCAGTCTCCAGACCTGAACCCAATTGAAAATCTTTGGAGGGAGCTGAAAGTCCGTATTGCCCAGCGACAGCCCCGAAACCTGAAGGATCTGGATGGAGGAGTGGGCCAAAATCCCTGCTGCAGTGTGTGCAAACCTGGTCAAGAACTACAGGAAACGTATGATCTCTGTAATTGCAAACAAAGGTTTCTGTACCAAATATTAAGTTCTGCTTTTCTGATGTATCAAATACTTATGTCATGCAATAAAATGCAAATTAATTACTTAAAAATCATACAATGTGATTTTCTGGATTTTTGTTTTAGATTCCGTCACTCACAGTTGAGGAGTACCTATGATAAAAATTACAGACTTCTACATGCTTTGTAAGTGGGAAAACCTGCAAAATCGGCAGTGTATCAAATACTTGTTCTCCCCACTGTATATATAATCCTCATTGCTGAATATATTGTCTCGCAGCTTTGTAGCACAATAGGCAAGGTTAAACCTGGTCAAGGCTCTGTCGTGTTTAGAATTGGACTGATCCAGCAGTCTGGACTGTGGAGAAAGCCCCTCTTCTGTTTGAGACTCACACAGATGTGTCCCAACAGCAACAGTGAGTGTGTGCAAAATCCTGTCTAATTTCTATGGAATCCAGCCTGAGTGGGAATCAAGTCAATAGTTGTCAGATTATCTGACAACATCTGTATTAAAAATAGCAGTGCTCCGGGACACTTGATGTAAAGTGTACATAGATGCTTTGAGGATTTGAATTTGCAATCTTTTGGGTGGAAATGCATTTGTTTCAGCAGTGCCACCAGGTTCATCTTTATTAAGAACATATACAGCGGGTGAAATAAGTATTGAACACTCCACCATTTTTCTCAGTAAATATATTTCCAAAGGTGCTATTGACATGACATTTTCACAACCCAAATAATCCATACATACAAAGAAACCAAAACAAATAAGTTCAGAAATGAAGTTATGTGTAATAATTTGAAATGACACAGGGAAAAAGTATTGAACACATTAAGAAAGGGAGGTGCAAAAAGGCATGGAAAGCCAAGACAACAGCTGAAAACTATCAGTAATTAAAAAGCAATCCAGCCCCCTGTCAGTGCAAATTAATATCAGCTGGTTCAGTCCCAACTGATGGCCTACAAAAAGGTCTCATTGCCAAGGTGTCACACAAGACATATCTCATGATGGGTAAAAGCAAAGAGCTGTCTCAAGACCTTCGCAACCTAATTGTTGCAAAACATAATGATGGTTATAGGCGCATTTCTAAGCTTCTGAATGTTCCAGTGAGCACTGTTGGGGCCATAATACGGAAGTGGAAAGACAATCATTTCACCATAAATTTGCCTCGACCAGGTGCTCCTCGCAAGATTTCTGACAGAGGAGTGAAAAGAATAATCAGAAGAGCCAAGGATCACTTGTGGAGAGCTTCAAAAAGACCTGCAATTAGCAGGTACTGTTGTCTCAAAGAAAACAGTAAGTAATGCAGTCCACCGCCATGGCCTGTATGCACGCTCACCACGCAAGACTCCATTGCTGAAAAAAAAGCATGTTGAAGCTCTTAAAGTTTGCTGCACAACATTTGGAAAAGCCAGTGAAATACTGGGAGAATATAGTGTGGTCAGATGAGAGCAACATTGAACTGTTTGGATGTAATAATACACACCATGTTTGGAGGATAAATGGCACTGCACATCACCCTAAAAACACCATACCAACAGTGAAGTTTGGAGAAGGGAACATCATGGTGTGGGACTGCTTTTCAGCAAATGGTACTGGCAAACTTCACATAATTGAAGGAAGAATGAATGGGCAAATTTACCCAGACATTCTTGACAAAAATCTGGGCACCGGTGGGACAAACGGCTCCGGCCATGGAGCTGGGCAATAAACCGGGCCCGGACTGGGCACCGGTGGGGTAAACTGCTCCGGCCATGGAGCTGGGAAAACAGCCGGGCCCGGACTGGGACCGGTGGAGCAGACTGCTCTGGCACTGAGGCGGAGCAGGCGGCTGGACCCGGATTGGGTACCGGTGGAGCGGACTGCTCTGGCACTGAGGCGGAGCAGGCGGCTGGACCCGGACTGGGTACCGGTGGAGCGGACTGCTCTGGCACTGAGGCGGAGCAGGCGGCTGGACCCGGATTGGGCACCGGTGGAGCGGACTGCTCTGGCACTGAGGCGGAGCAGACGGCTGGATCCGGAATGGGTACCGGTGGAGCGGACTGCTCTGGCACTGAGGCGGAGCAGACGGCTGAACCCGGAATGGGCACCAGTGGAGCAGACTGCTCTGGCACTGAGGCGAGCAGACGGCTGGACCCGGACTGGGTACCGGTGGAGGAGGCTCCAGGCCTTGAGCTGTGGCTGGAGGCTCCGGGCTGCTGACCTTCGCTCGAGGTGGCGGGATGCTGACCTTCGCTCGAGGTGGCGGGACGCTGACCTTCGCTGGAGGTGGCGGGACGCTGACCTTCGCTGGAGGTGGCGGGACGCTGACCTTCGCAGGAGGTTTAGGGGCGCTGACCTTCGCAGGAGGTTTAGGGGCGCTGACCTTCGCAGGAGGTTTAGGGGCGGCTGACCTTGGCTGGAGGCTCAGGGCGGCAGACCTTGGCTGGAGGCTCAGGGCGGCTGACCTTGGCTGGAGGCTCAGGGCGGCTGACCTTGGCTGGAGGCTCAGGGCGGCTGACCTTGGCTGGAGGCTCAGGGCGGCTGACCTTGGCTGGAGGCTCAGGGCGGCTGACCTTGGCTGGAGGCTCAGGGCGGCTGACCTTCGCTGGAGGTTCCGGGCTGGGGAGGCGCACCGGATGTTGGGTGCGTGGAGCTGGCACAGGAAGCACCTGGTTAGGCGCACGTACTGTAGGTCCGGTGCGGGGAGCCGGCACAGTTGTACCGGACTGGGGAGGCGCACCAGAGGTCGGATGCTTGGAGTAGAGCAGAGGTCCGGACCCGGACTGGACATCGGTGAAGCGGACTGCTCTGGCATGGGAGTGAAGATGGCGACCGGACCTGGACTGAGCACCTGTGGGGCGGACTGCTCTGGCATGGAGGTGGAGTAGACGATCGGACCCAGACTGGGCACCGGAGGAGCGGATTGCTCTGGCAGGGAGGTGGAGTAGACGACCGGATCCGGACTGGACCACTCCGCCATCTCCCTTTCTATCTCCACCAATTCTTCAAACACACCTCCATAATACTCCTCCAAGTATTCCTCCTGCTCCTTGCTCTGAGCCCCCCATTGGTACCTCGGCCTCTCTATGGTCCACATGGGGAGTGGTGTTGGCTCCTCCTCCCTATAGCCAGACCACCCCCATAGCCCCCCCCCCCAAGGTTGTTTGCGGGCGTTGCCTCTTCTTGCGCGTCGCGCATACTATGTAATATAAAAATACTATGTATATAGTAAAACAAAAATGACAAACTATTACAACAACACAAAACACGAATAGACTACCGTCACGTTCACAAAACACACTAATGGACGGACGTAAAGAAAACACACTTACTTCACCGTGACTGCGACATACATCGATAACAACCCACCCCAAGAGAAGGACAGACTCAACATATATTGGATCCCTAATTAGAGACAACGGGTAGCAGCTGCCTCTAATTAGAGATCCACCCAAAACCCACAAAGAAACAGAAAGGAACGACACTGTCAGACTCTGACCATAGCTACATAGAGAAGCCTATTGCCTAGAGCCTGACACCAGAGCAATGCATGCGACTAGTTTCTCCATACAGGAGAGGTCTTGAAGCTGTCATTACCAACAAAGGCTTTTGTACAAAGTATTAAATAAATATCAGTAAGTGTGTTCAATACTTTTTCCCTGTGTCATTTCACATTATTACACAACTTAATTTCTGAACTTATTTGTTTTGGTTTCTTTGTATGTATGGATTACTTGGGTTGTTACCAAAATCTGGTGAAAATGTCATGTCAATAGCACCTTTGGAAATATATTTACTGAGAAAAATGGTGACGTGTTCAATACTTATTTCACCCACTGTATCCACACACTCGCAGAATTAGGGTACAGTTAACGTACAGTGTTGTTCCCTGGGGTACAAAAGGTCAAAGGTACACATGAGGTACCTTCACATGGTACAGGTCGGTTCCTTTTAGGGTACATGTGCAGATAAAAGGTCAATTTACCCAATATTTTGAATTTAAGGTACAATCATCACTGCGCTTTGAAATGTAGTTGGGGGCTGGACCAGTGAGGCTCATTTGGGGGCATGGTCTAGTATATGTGTAGTTGTGCCAACTGTCAGTGGAAGTGTTGTACCAGTTCTGCAATCTTAGTAAGAGCATGTGAGATTAAAGAGCTGCACTGTTAAGAGATTGTTATGCATTTCACAGTAACTTAATGGAAGTTAGTTGCCTGGAAATTGATGTGAATTTTGCGTTGGCAACCAGCTGTCAGTAAGTTATTGTAGAATTCACAGTATCTTAATAGCCAGTAGCTGCTAGTAACTCACTGGCAACTAAGTGCCAGTAACTTACTGACAGCTTAACTGGCAACCTAACTGGCAACCAGATGTCAGTAAGTTATTGTAAAATGCACAGTAACTTACTTGCAACTAGCTGCCAGTAGCTCACTGTACCTTCACTGAACTGTTCTGATTACAAGAAAGCTAGAAACATTAGTTGACAACTTCTAAGCATTCTTTGTAGTGAGCACACTTGGGACCTAGCCTACCTGGCCTCAACCTCTTGGTTGGTAGAAATCTGACCTTCCTGTCACACCATCAGGTCAGTGAGTGTGACAGAGATCAGCCACAGTAAGTTACTGTGAATAACAATAATTTACAATAACTACTTGCAGCAAGCTCTACATCATCTGTAGAGTATGACCCTACCTCACACAGGAAGCAGCACAGGTTCTAAATCAAGGTACTTCTCTCCCATCTGAACTACTGTAACTCTCTGTTGGCTGGGCTCCACGCTTGTGCCATCAAACCCCTGCAACTTATCCAGAAGTTTTCCCATATCACCCCGCTCCTCCTCACACTCCACTGGCTTCCAGTCAAAGCTCGCATCCACTATAAAGTAAAAAATAAAAAGTAACCTTTATTTAACTAGGCAAGTCATTTAAGAACAAATTCTCATTTACAATGACGGTCTACACGACGCTGGGCCAATTGTGCGCTGCCCTATGGGACTCCCAATCACGGCTGGTAGTGATACAGTCTGGATTCGAACCTGGTTGTCTGTAGTGATGCCTCTAGTACTGAGATGCAGTGTCTTAGACCACTGCGCCACTTGGGAGCCCTACAAGACCATGGTGCTTACCTACGGAGCAGCAAGAGGAACCGCCCCTCCCTACCTTAAGGTTATACTCAAATCCTACAGCCCAACCAGAGCACTCAGTTCTGTTACCTCAGGTCTCTAGGTCCTCCCACCCCTACAGGAGGGCAGCTCCCTCTCAGCCCAGTACAAGCTCTTCTCTTGCCTGGCACCCCAATGGTGGAACCATCTTCCCCCTGAAGCTAGGACAGCAGAGTCCCTGCGCATCTTCCGAAAACATAAAAAATGCCTAATGGGAACTAACACTCGCACTTAATTTTTTTCCCGCCTTACTTGCTCTTACTTTGCTGATAGCTACTTTATTGAGGAAATATTTACTTACTATGACTGTGATATGTGACCCATTTCAAGAAAGTAGGCATATGTCGCACGTCACTACTTCACAGGAGGCATTTTAACGTTTTTGTTTTTTTAAATAAAATAACGAGCCTAGTTGGTTTAGCCACAGAAAAATACAGGAACCTTCCCGCTAGCCATGACTGGCTAGGATCATGGATGGGCTGGACATGCCGAGAGATGAGTTTGGATCGGCTTGCCATGTAGCATGCTTCTGTCTATAACATGAACTGCTAAGTATGTGTCAATAATCCTGTCTACCGCGGCTGTTTTTAAAAGATATCATGAAGAACTGAAAAAGTTTTGCTACTGCTCTAAACATTGCTGACCTGAAGTTAATAGCACTATCGACAAATCTCAGTGGGAAAACGTTGTGATGGACTACTTTGTGGAGTACGATCATGCCATTCGGACTCTCTCTGACTCTGAAAATGAATCAGACAATGAGGAAATCCCTGATTTATGTAAGAACATTTTCATTGAACCAGAGTCTTCTAATGACAATGGTGGGAAAGAAACGGAGTCGTTGTCACGGAAGAAGTTGATAGAGTTTTGAAATCAGTGGAATTCCTGGTGGAAGCAGAGAGATGAAGGCTGTTGTGTAAAACTCCTGTCTCTGAATTACATCTTCAAACTAAGGGCAACCATGGCATCCATGACAGAGGGAGAAGCGTTCATCCGGGTAAGAGTCTAGCTACATTTTCAGATATTATAAGTCTCAAATGTTGTCAGAAAGTCATTTTTTCATTGCAAGTTAAAACGTACTGTTAGCTAGCTAGTTAACGTTAGCTGGCTGGCTCGCTAGCTAGCTATTGTTACGTGTATGATCTGTGTAAGAGCTCTAAAGTTCCCGATTTGTAATTCCGAGTTGGATGACCATTCAAATCGATTTTTTCCCAGTCTGATTTTTTATTTTTTTAAAGTTATTTTGAACACGGCATTAGAGTTGGGATTTTGGTTCATTGTTTAGCTAGCTAGCTACATGTCTAAACAAAATACTTTACTATGCAAGTAACCATTTCACTGTACCCTTTTCACCTTCTGTATCCTGTGCATTTGATATAGTGTGTGTTCACCAGAGACGGTAATGTGAAGAACAACATGACCTTCACCAAAGTCAGATTAGGATATAGGCCAAGGACTGAAGTTTATTTTTACTACAGTACTTTCACCACTTTGAGTCTTGAAATCTTTGATTGTTTTACTACACTGCGAATCCTTAACCTTTTCATACGTGAGTTCCAAATATCGGTCGCCCCAGTGTGAGATGTTTTATGCACGGTTCCAAACTGTGATTGTTACGCAACAAGACAGTTAACACGCGCTTCCTGCTAATTATCTATAGGCCTACTAATTGTCAATTTCAAATTATTTTCTAACAATATTTTGATTGTAGGTGTTTGTCCGCCTCCTCATTAATTCAGATAGAATTAACCCATTTCACTGTTGAGGACAATTTATGTTTGAGGCTTTACTGAACCAGACAAACTTTTTCTCTCTTCGACCGGAAGAGCCAAAGCACCTCCCTCGTGTTTCGGCAGATCAAGTATGCAGACATTAGCGCAGTCTTGCATGAACTGGAACTTATGCATGAACTTTGAAAATGTTATGCAATTAAAATAAACAAAAATGCCTTTTCCTTATGGGGAAAAGTTAGTACACCCCTACCTTTACCATCACATAATTATTATTTTTGTTTTAACCAAAACAAGTGCAAATTATTAGAAAACAGAGAGAAACTTAGGAGGGTCCAGCCTTCCATAAAGATAAGAACATTGGTCTGGTTTGGTCATAACCATATGGGTGTGTGGTAACACATCATTCAAAGATCAAAATACCTACCCGAGGCCCTCAGAAGAAAGATTATTGATGCCCATGTGTCTGGGAGGAGTTACAAATCAATTTCCAAACAATTTGAAGTACATCTTTCCATTTCCCAGCAATTTGAAATACATCATTCCACTGTCTTGACGAACATTCCAGACCACTGGCAAACTACCTAGGACAGGTCGTCCCACCAAAGTCAGCCCAAGAGCTGACCGAAAGATGCTCATAGAAGTCTCTAAGAACCCCAGGGTAACATCAAGGGATCTACAAGCCTCTCTTGCCACAATCAATGTCGAAGTGCATGGGTACACTGTCAGAAAGAGACTGCACAAACTTGGCCTACATGGGAGATCAGGAAGAAAAAAGCCTCTGCTCTCAAAAACGAATATCAATTCAACTGACTTTACCCAGGTGTTGTCTGGCAAAAGTCAGTTGTGTCTTGAACAGACTAATGAGTTTCAGAAGAAAGTTCTTTGTTTCTGGCCATTTTGAGCCTGTAAACGAACCCACAAATGCTGATGCTCCAGATACTCAACTAGTCTAAAGAAGGCCAGTTTTATTGCTTCTTTAATCAGCACAACAGTTTTCAGCTGTGCTAACATAATTGCCATGCTGATGTACTAGCAAATCCAGCTTGACCAGCATCTGCCCAGCACTGACCAGCATAGACCAGCATGGATCCACTTGAAATGTATGTTGGTATATGCTGTTTTTTTTAGCAAGGTGTACGAGCATGTGTCAGAGAGAGTGTGTGTGTATGACTGTGTGTGCGCAGATGCTTGCATGCGTGTGTGTATGAATCTGTGTGTATGTATCAGTGGAGGCTCCTCAGAGGAGGAAGGGGAGGACCATCCTCCTCAGTGAATTTCATAAAAATAGTAAAACATTGAAAACGTTATCCTTTTCAGAAAAAAATATATTAAATATATCCACGTCACCAAATAATTTATTAAAACACACTGTTTTGCAATGAAGGGCTACAGTAGCCTCAACAGCACTCTGTAGGGTAGCACCATGGTGTAGCTGGAGGACAGCTAGCTTCCATCCTCCTCTTGGTACATTGACATTAATGCAAAACCTAGGAGGCTCATGGTTCTCACCCCCTTCCATAGACTTACACAGTAATTATGACAACTTCCAGAGGA
The DNA here is from genome assembly GCA_023634145.1 of Thymallus thymallus. Classification (NCBI taxonomy): domain Eukaryota; kingdom Metazoa; phylum Chordata; class Actinopteri; order Salmoniformes; family Salmonidae; genus Thymallus; species Thymallus thymallus. The sequence goes on from CM042395.1 coordinate 2,157,542, forward strand.
TGTCCTCCAACCTATCAGAGCTCTTGCAGCATGAACTTACATGTTGTCCATCCAATCAAAGAATCAGAGAATTAATCAAGTACTGAAAGCATAAGCTACAGCTAGCTAGCACTGCAGTGTATAACATGTGGTCAGTAGTTGACTCAAAGAGAGAGAAAGACAATAGTTGAACAGTTTTTAACTAATTAATTTCTTCAATAATGAAGGAGAAGCAAGAGAGAGAGAGAGAGATTTCGTAAAAGGTTCACTTACTTAGCTAGCAAATGCAGCTGGCTAGAAAAGTTAGTTAGGTGTGTGCACCTAAGTTGTAAACTTTCATTCATAGACTAGGTTGTAGCCACCTCAAGATGGGTGTAGGGAAAATGTTAGTATCATGTAGTAGCCTAAACCTATCGATGTGACATTGAACTGGGTGAATGGAATATGAATGACAGTCATCCAATATACTGTAATAGAAATAAGGCCATGCTCATAAAAAAACTAAATAATGGTCCTCCCTCAACATAAACGGCACCGACTGTCACTGGTATGTATGTCTGTGTATGTACGAGTGTGTGTGTGTCAGAGAGATAGATAGAGAGAGTGGGTGTGTGTGAGTGTGTGTATGTGTGTGTGCACTACCTCACATACAGCGCATTCGGAAAGTATTCAAACCCCTTGACTTTTTCCACATTTTGTAACGTTACAGCCTTATTCTAAAATGGATTAAATAAAAAAATTGGTTAAATATTTATTTTTTCTTCCTCAATCTACACACAATACCCCATAATGACAAAGCAAAAACTGTTTATATATATATATATATATATATATATACACACAGTGGGGAGAACAAGTATTTGATACACTGACGATTTTGCAGGTTTTCCTACTTACAAAGAATGTAGAGGTCTGTAATTTTTATCATTGGTACACTTCAACTGTGAGAGACGGAATCTAAAACAAAAATCCAGAAAATCACATTGTATGATTTTTTAATAATTAATTTGCATTTTATTGCATGACATAAGTATTTGATCACCTACCAACCAGTAAGAATTCCGGCTCTCACAGACCTGTTAGTTTTTCTTTGAGAAGCCCTCCTGTTCTCCACTCATTACCTGTATTAACTGCACCTGTTTGAACTCGTTACCTGTATAAAAGACACCTGTCCACACACTCAATCAAACAGACTCCAACCTCTCCACAATGACCAAGACCAGAGAGCTGTGTAAGGACATCAGGGGTAAAATTGTAGACCTGCACAAGGCTGGGATGGGCTACAGGACAATAGGCAAGCAGCTTGGTGAGAAGGCAGCAGCTGTTGGCGCAATTATTAGAAAATGGAAGAAGTTCAAGATGACGGTCAATCTCCCTCGGTCTGGGGCACCATGCAAGATCTCACCTTGTGGGGCATCAATGATCATGAGGAAGGTGAGGGATCAGCCCAGAACTACACGGCAGGACCTGGTCAATGACCTGAAGAGAGCTGGGACCACAGTGTCAAAGAAAACCATTAGTAACACACTACGCCGTCATGGATTAAAATCCTGCAGCGCACACAATGTCCCCCTGCTCAAGCCAGCGCATGTCCAGGCCCGTCTGAAGTTTGCCAATGACCATCTGGATGATCCAGAGGAGGAATGGGAGAAGGTCATGTGGTCTGATGAGACAAAAATAGAGCTTTTTGGTCTAAACTCCACTCGCCGTGTTTGGAGGAAGAAGAAGGATGAGTACAACCCCAAGAACACCATCCCAACCGTGAAGCATGGAGGTGGAAACATCATTCTTTGGGGATGCTTTTCTGCAAAGGGGACAGGACGACTGCACCGTATTGAGGGGAGGATGGATGGGGCCATGTATTGTGAGATCTTGGCCAACAACCTCCTTCCCTCAGTAAGAGCATTGAAGATGGGTCGAGGCTGGGTCTTCCACCATGACAACGACCCGAAACACACAGCCAGGGCAACTAAGGAGTGGCTCCGTAAGAAGCATCTCAAGGTCCTGGAGTGGCCTAGCCAGTCTCCAGACCTGAACCCAATAGAAAATCTTTGGAGGGAGCTGAAAGTCCGTATTGCCCAGCGACAGCCCCGAAACCTGAAGGATCTGGAGAAGGTCTGTATGGAGGAGTGGGCCAAAATCCCTGCTGCAGTGTGTGCAAACCTGGTCAAGAACTACAGGAAACGTATGATCTCTGTAATTGCAAACAAAGGTTTCTGTACCAAATTTTAAGTTCTGCTTTTCTGATGTATCAAATACTTATGTCATGCAATAAAATGCAAATGAATTACTTAAAAATCATACAATGTGATTTTCTGGATTTTTGTTTTAGATTCCGTCACTCACAGTTGAAGAGTACCTATGATAAAAATTACAGACTTCTACATGCTTTGTAAGTGGGAAAACCTGCAAAACCGTCAGTGTATGAAATACTTGTTCTCCCCACTGTATATACAGTGGGGAGAACAAGTATTTGATACACTGCCGATTTAGCAGGTTTTCCTACTTACAAAGCATGTAGAGGTTTGTAATTTTTATCATAGGTACACTTCAACTGTGAGAGACGGAATCTAAAACAAAAATCCAGAAAATCACATTGTATGATTTTTAAATAATTAATTTGCATTTTATTGCATGACATAAGTATTTGATCACCTACCAACCAGTAAGAATTCCGGCTCTCACAGACCTGTTAGTTTTTCTTTAAGAAGCCCTCCTGTTCTCCACTCACTACCTGTATTAACTGCACCTGTTTGAACTCGTTACCTGTATAAAAGACACCTGTCTACACACTCAATCAAACAGACTCCAACCTCTCCACAATGGCCAAGACCAGAGAGCTGTGTAAGGACATCAGGGATAAAATTGTAGACCTGCACAAGGCTGGGATGGGCTACAGGACAATAGGCAAGCAGCTTGGTGAGAAGGCAACAACTGTTGGCGCAATTATTAGAAAATGGAAGAAGTTCAAGATGACGGTCAATCTCCCTCAGTCTGGGGCACCATGCAAGATCTCACCTCGTGGGGCATCAATGATCATGAGGAAGGTGAGGGATCAGCCCAGAACTACACGGCAGGACCTGGTCAATGACCTGAAGAGAGCTGGGACCACAGTCTCAAAGAAAACCATTAGTAACACACTACGCCGTCATGGATTAAAATCCTGCAGCGCACGCAAGGTCCCCCTGCTCAAGCCAGCGCATGTCCAGGCCCGTCTGAAGTTTGCCAATGACCATCTGGATGATCCAGAGGAGGAATGGGAGAAAGTCATGTGGTCTGATGAGACAAAAATAGAGCTTATTGGTCTAAACGCCACTCGCCGTGTTTGGAGGAAAAAGAAGGATGAGTACAACCCCAAGAACACCATCCCAACCGTGAAGCATGGAGGTGGAAACATCATTCTTTGGGGATGCTTTTCTGCAAAGGGGACAGGACGACTGCACTGTATTGAGGGGAGGATGGATGGGGCCATGTATTGCGAGATCTTGGCCAACAACCTCCTTCCCTCAGTAAGAGCATTGAAGATGGGTCGTGGCTGGGTCTTCCAGCATGACAACGACCCGAAACACACAGCCAGGGCAACTAAGGAGTGGCTCCGTAAGAAGCATCTCAAGGTCCTGGAGTGGCCTAGCCAGTCTCCAGACCTGAACCCAATAGAAAATCTTTGGAGGGAGCTGAAAGTCCGTATTGCCCAGCGACAGCCCCGAAACCTGAAGGATCTGAATGGAGGAGTGGGCCAAAATCTCTGCTGCAGTGTGTGCAAACCTGGTCAAGAACTACAGGAAACGTATGATCTCTGTAATTGCAAACAAAGGTTTCTGTACCAAATATTAAGTTCTGCTTTTCTGATGTATCAAATACTTATGTCATGCAATAAAATGCAAACTAATTATTTAAAAATCATACAATGTGATTTTCTGGATTTTTGTTTTAGATTCCGTCACTCACAGTTGAAGAGTACCTATGATAAAAATTACAGACTTCTACATACTTTGTAAGTGGGAAAACCTGCAAAATCGGCAGTGTATCAAATACTTGTTCTCCCCACTGTATATATAATATTTACATAAGTATTCAGACCCTTTACTCAGTACTTTGTTGAAGCACATTTGGCGATGATTACAGCCTCAAGTCTTCTTGGGTATGACGCTACAAGCTTGGTACACCTGTATTTGGGGAGTTTCTCCCATTCTTCTCTGCAGATCCTCTCAAGCTCTGTCAGCTTGGATGGGGAGCGTTGCTGCACAGCTATTTTCAGGTCTCTCCAGAGATGTTCGATCGGGTTCAAGTCTGGGCTTTGGCTGGGCCACTCAAGGACATTCAAAGACTTGTCCTGAAGCCACTCCTGCGCTGTCTTGGCTGTGTGCTTAGGGTCGTTGTTCTGTTGGAAGGTAAACCTTCGCCCCAGTCTGCATTCTGGAGAGCTCTGGAGCAGGTTTTGATCAATGATCTCTTTGTACTTTACTCCTTTCATCTTTCCCTCAATCCTGACTAGTCTCCCAGTCCCTGCTGCTGAAAAAATTCCCACAGCATGATGCTGCCACCCATGCTTCACCGTAGGGGTGGTGTCAGGTTTCCAGGCCAAAGACTTCAATATTGGTTTCATCAGACCAGATAATCTTGTTTCTCATGGTCTGAGAGTCTTTAGGTGCCTTTTGGCAAACTCCAAGCGGGCTGTCATGTGCCTTTTACTGAGGAGTGGCTTCCGTCTGGCCACTCTACCATAAAGGCCTGATTGGTGGAGTGCTGCAGAGATGGTTGTCCTTCTGTTCCTTGAAACAATCCTGTCTCGGAGCTCTACGGACAATTCCTTCGACCTCATGGCTTGGTTTTTGCTCTGACATGCGCTGTCAACTGTGGGACCTTTATATAGACAGTTGTGTGTCTTTCCAAATCATGTCCAATCAATTAAATTGACCACAATTGTTTTATTTAACTAGGTAAGTCGGTTAAGAACAAATTCTTACAATGATGGCCTACCCCGGCCTCCCCTAAACCGGACGACGCTGGGCCAATTGTGTGCCGCCCCCGATCACTGCTGATTGTGATACAGCCCGGGATCGAACCAGGATCTGCAGTGACACCGCTAGCACTGAGATGCAGTGCCTTAGACCGCTGCACCACTCGGGAGCCCTCAAGGATGATCAATTGAAACAGGATGCAACTGAGCTCAATTTGATTTTGAGTCTCGAATAGTCTGAATACTTATGTAAATAAGCTATTAATGTTTCTAATCCCCAGAGTGCACTGAGTGACTCCAGACCAAGACAGCAAGTACACTCTGTCAAACATACACTCCCACAGGAACTCCTCAAAAAAATGTAGCTCAACACCGTTTCCCCAGGAGTGTCCTTAATTCAGAAATGAAAATAATTAGTAGTGCGTCTACTGTACGGTCTTTTCCAGACACAGGTCTTATGCTGTGTGTTTCAGAGAGAGTAACAGAGACTCAGCAGTGTCTTGCAACTAACAAACATTGCTGTGAAATACCTATGAAAAATGCAGCATGTCATGCTTATAAGACTTACAGACTTGGAGGAGTCCTTGTCAACCTTGGCCTCTGTCTCCCATAGGTGATGGCCATCTACAGAAGAGACAGTAGAAAAGAGGGAGGGTGAGCATGTGGAAAAATTCAATGTGAGAAATGTACCAGGATTCAGATTTGCACAAATGAGTAACTACCAGAAATAGCTAGACTAATTCATGTCAATGTTGACATCATAAGCCATGATGTTGTGAATGGTTTGTATTATTAGCTGTCTGACATTCATGATCTATTAAACAGCTCCAACAGAACCAAGGCTATCACCAACATCAGTTGAGTCTGCCGATGAGCTCATGTCCTCAGTCTCAGGGGAGGGGGCCGATCTGATGCACCGCTCAGACCCGAGCCATAGGCCATACCAAAGGGATCTGTGACGTCTTTGGTCGATGAGAGAAACCCTGAATTAATTCCTTTGTGGAATCCCAAACTGCATGACAATTGTGACTCGTGGGGCTTGTTAATGAGGTTATAAAATGGTGTTTCCGATAACCAATGGGCTGTGAATTACTGGAAAGGGAAGCCTTGGCATTGAGTATCTCGCCCCAACCCACCGTTGGTCTTTTCAAATAATCAAATATCGCTGCTTTTGTCGTGCTCAATAAAGTATTATTTAAATGTTTTACTTGTTTTATATTCTGCTAATGAAGCTTCTTTTAACTTTCAGCTTGTCGTAACAAACAGGCTTTCCGATCAGGCAATAAATTGGGCATCACAGCTGTTGGAAACATGGGTCCTAAAAAAGGTCCTATTTTGCTATTATTCTATGAGACATCAACAAAAAGTTATTTTCACACAGTTTATTAGAAACAACCACTGCACTATTTGACTCGTTAACAAAGACTGAAATAGAAATGAAATCACATAAAAAAAATGTCCTTGGTGAGAATTAAACTTTCTAAGAAGTGCCTTTGTAACAATTCTGGTCATTAACTGAGGCCCTTCTTAAAGCTCGATCTGCGAAACAGCGCCGCAGGCCGCCCCCACCCCCGTTGTCACTGAGCTTCGCACAGCTTGGTAAAAGAAATCGCAGCACACATTGTGCTTATTTTTTGGAATGATCTTTATTTTAGTGACCTTGATTGTATTTCAGCTATCCCTGATTTAGCATCGAGATTTTCAAATGTCTTCAATACTATTGTGGATAATCATGCACTCCGGAATTATCAGAAGTCATTCATAAACGAGAGTGGGTCAAGGCCAGGAACACAGGGAACACAGGCTTAGGCCCGGACTGGCGAGCTTTTAAGCAGCTGAGGAATCAACTGAGGAATCAACTGAAGAATCAACTGAGGAATCAACTGAAGAATCAACTGAGGAATCAACTGAAGAATCAACTGAGGAATCGATGTGTAAAACAAAATCAGAAAGGCTAAATCTGATTATTATGTAACAGCTCTTTCGGATTATAATGGAAGCCCGGCTAAATTATGGAACTGTCAAATCCCTAAAAGGATCTGCTTCCTGCTCTCTTCCACAACAAATTAATTCAGACACTGGCCTCATTACGGGGGGGAAAAATATGTCATCATTGATGCATTTAAATCTCCCTTTTCTCTTTGAAAGAACTTCTATGATAAAGGGCTGGATTTGATTTATTTCACCTTTATTTAACCTGGTAGGTCAGTTGAGAACAAGTTCTCATTTGCAACTGCGACCTGCGATGCTGAGAGGGGAAACCAGCTGAACGATCAGTCCTGGATGCTTTGCTGGCAATAGACAACAGGAAATCCACAGGGGCCGACCAATTGGATCCTGGTCTGCTTAAGTGTGCAGCGCCCATCATTGTTGGCTTAATAACCCAAATGTTTCATTCAACATTGTTATCAGGAAAGATTCCAAAAGTATGGAAATCAGCTCTTGTGATGCCACTCCATAAGGGCTGGATGGTGGTTATCTTAATAACTATCGCCCCATTTCAAGGCTTCCTTGTAGCTAAGATTCTTGAATCCTTGGTAAACGTACAACTTTGCTCTTTTTTTTTTAATCTGAGAAATGTATTTTGAATGTAAACCAATCAGGGTTTAAGCCTGGGCATAGCACTCTTACAGCGTCCACTTTAGTTGTTAATGATCTTGTCATTGTGGACCTGTTAAAAGCTTTTGATACTGTTGAAAATGCCAATTTATTGAATAGGTTGTCGTCGATAGGCTTGAAATCTGACGCCTGTTCATGGTTTAATGGTTATCTTAGTGACAGAACTCAGGCCATCGTGATTGATTGGGTTAAGTGTGCATTTCTTGATGAACATAAAGGTGTTCCAGAGGGGTCCATTTTGGGACCTGTTCTCTTTACCATTTATAAACTCAATTGGTCAATCTGTAAAAAAAAAAAATCTACTTCATCTGTATGCAATGATACTGTTGATCTGTCTGTGTCAAAACTACAGTCAGATTTTTATAGCTATGCAGGAATCCCTTGCTGATTTATAATGAATATTTTGGCAAAATAGTGAATATTTTGCATGGTTAAATTAGCTGTACAGGTAAATATACAGTTATATTTACAGATAAGTGAATACTTGCATGGTTACACAAACTGTACAGGTAAATGACAGGAAGAGATACTTAAATAGCTACAGTGAGGAGAACAAGTATTTGATACACTGCCAATTTTGCAGGTTTTCCTACTTACAAAGCATGTAGAGGTCTGTAATTTTTATCATAGGTACTCTTCAACTGTGAGTGACGTAATCTAAAATAAAAATCCAGAAAATCACATTGTATGATTTTTAAGTAATTCATTTGCATTTTATTGCATGACATAAGTATTTGATACATCAGAAAAGCAGAACTTAATATTTGGTAGAGAAACCTTCGTTTGCAATTACAGAGATCATACGTTTCCTGTAGTTCTTGACCAGGTTTGCACACACTGCAGCAGGGATTTTGGCCCACTTCTCCATCCAGATCCTTCAGGTTTCGGGGCTGTCGCTGGGCAATACGGACTTTCAGCTCCCTCCAAAGATTTTCTATTGGGTTCAGGTCTGGAGACTGGCTAGGCCACTCCAGGACCTTGAGATGCTTCTTACGGAGCCACTCCTTAGTTGCCCTGGCTGTGTGTTTCGGGTCGTTGTCATGCTGGAAGACCCAGCCACGACCCATCTTCAATGCTCTTACTGAGGGAAGGAGGTTGTTGGCCAAGATCTCGCGATACATGGCCCCATCCATCTTCCCCTCAATACGGTGCAGTCGTCCTGTCCCCTTTGCAGAAAAGCATCCCCAAAGAATGATGTTTCCACCTCCATGCTTCACGGTTGGGATGGTGTTCTTGGGGTTGTACTCATCCTTCTTCCTCCAAACACGGCGAGTGGAGTTTAGACCAAAAAGCTCTATTTTTGTCTCATCAGACCACATGACCTTCTCCCATTCCTCCTCTGGATCATCCAGATGGTCATTGGCAAACTTCAGACGGGCCTGGACATGCGCTGGCTTGAGCAGGGGGACCTTGCGTGCGCTGCAGGATTTTAATCCATGACGGCGCAGTGTGTTACTAATGGTTTTCTTTGAGACTGTGGTCCCAGCTCTCTTCAGGTCATTGACCAGGTCCTGCCGTGTAGTTCTGGGCTGATTCCTCACCTTCCTCATGATCATTGATGCCCCACGAGGTGAAATCTTGCATGGTGCCCCAGACCAAGGGAGATTGACCGTCATCTTGAACTTCTTCCATTTTCTAATAATTGCGCCAACAGTTGTTGTCTTCTCACCAAGCTGCTTGCCTATTGTCCTGTAGCCCATCCCAGCCTTGTGCAGGTCTACAATTTTATCCCTGATGTCCTTACACAGCTGTTTGATTGAGTGTGTGGACAGGTGTCTTTTATACAGGTAACGAGTTCAAACAGGTGCAGTTAATTCAGGTAATGAGTGGAGAACAGGAGGGCTTCTTAAAGAAAAATTAACGGAATTCTTACTGGTTGGTAGGTGATCAAATACTTATGTCATGCAATAAAATGCAAATTAATTATTTAAAAATCATACAATGTGATTTTCTGGATTTTTGATAAAATGATAAAAATTACAGACTTCTACATGCTTTGTAAGTAGGAAAACCTGCAAAATCGGCAGTGTATCAAATACTTGTTCTCCCCACTGTAAATGTGTGTATGATATAATTTGGGGTAATAATAGTAATTCCCTTAAAATACAGTCCTTAGTGCGCAGGGTTTAATTACAGACAACTGCACGTATTGCACATTCGATATACTAAAAGCAATGAGAAAAGGTGCAACTGACAGGATACTAATATGCATTCCTGAGTGAATGCCTACGTAAGTTAGGTCCAAGAATTACTAGCAATATTTCACGTGATATGACATAACAACTGTACATGAGTATGTATATACAGACCTGCATGAATAAATAGGTCCTGAGTGAATGAGTGATGACGGACCAGAGTTACTCACAGATGGATGCATAATTGTTGAACTAGGTCCTAGCACCCCAACAGTTCCAGATCTATGTTGCCGACAGCACGGCATCACGGTGAGGCATTATATAGTCTAATAGCCGCCGGCAGGAAGGACCCCCTGTAGCACTCTCTCTGGCACACCGTGGTGGGATCAGTCTGTGACTGAAGGTGCTCCTCTGCGTCATAACCATGGCGTGCAGAGGGTGGGTGACGTTGTCCATGATGGCCAGCAGTTTGGCCAGGATCCGTCTCTCCGCCACCTCCTCTAGAGTGTCAAGGCTAATCCCCAGGACAGAGCTAGCCTTCCTGATGTAGCGCGACACATCTCCGTCGCATAGAGTTGATCAGGCTGTTGATTGTGGCCTGTGGAATGTTGTCCAACTCCTCTTCAATGGCTGTCCGAAGTTGCTGGATATTGGCGGGAACACATCAGCCAGAGCATCCCAAACATGCTCAATGGGTGACAATGGGTGACATGTCTGGTGAGTATTTTCAGCTTCCAGGTACAGATGCTTGCGACATGGGGCTGTGCATTATCATGCTGAAACACGAGGTGATGGCGGTGGATGAATGGCACGACAAATGGCCTCAGGATCTTACCATGGTGTCCCTGTGAATTGAAATTGCCATCGATAAAATGCAATAGTGTTCATTGTCCATAGCTTATGCCTCACCATACCATAACCCCAATGCCACAATGGGACACTCTGTTCACAACATTGACATCAGCAAAGTCTGCCATCTGCCCGGTACAGTTGAAATCAGGATTAATCTGTGATCACACTTCCTCAGCGTGCCAGTGGCCATTGAAGGTGAGCTTTGTCTACTGAAGTCGGTTACAACTACAAACTGCAGTCAGATCAAGAACCTGGTGTGGAAGACGAGCAGATGATCTTCGGTTTCAGACAGTTTGTGCAGAAGTTCTTCGGTTGTGCAAACCCACAGTTTCATCAGTTGTCTGGGTGGCTGGTTTCAGACGATCCTGCAGGTGAAGAAGCCAGATGTGGAGGTCCTGGGCTGGCATAGTTACACGGGGTCTGCGGTTGTGAGGTGTGTTGGACGTACTGCCAAATTCTCTAAAACGACATATGAGGCGGTTTATGGTAGAGAAATTAACATTACATTCCCTGGCAACAGCTCTGGTAGACATTCTTGCAGTCAGCAGCCAATTGCACACTCTCTCAACTTGAGATATCTGTGGCATTGTGTTGTGTGACAGAACTGCACATTTTAGAGTGGCCTTTGGTTGTCCCCGTCACAAGGATCACCTGTGTAATGATCATGCTGTTTAATCAGCTTCTTGATATGCCACACCTGTCAGGTGGATGGATTATCTGGGCAAAGGAGAAATGCTCCCCAACAGGGATGTAAACTATTTTCTGCACAAAAGTTGAGAGAAATAAGCTTTTTGTGTGTATGGAACATTTCTGGGAAAACACATAGATGAGCTGGTTAAGAAGCTAAGATTTAAAGTTACTTCCTACAGAAACAGATCTTTGTCTAAGCAGTAGGAAGCAGATCATTCAGTCAACCTTTTATCTGTTCTTGATTATGGCGATATTATTTATCAAACCACTACTCTTTAACCTTTGGATGCCATCTACCATAATGCCCTTTGTTTTGTTACTGGTGACAGTTTTGATACTCATCACTGCATCCTGTATCTAAAGGTTGTCTGGACTTCGCTAAAGACCCATAGATCTATACATTTCTCCCTTTTTGTTTACAAGGTACTACTTCATAAACTTCCATCTTATCTAACTTTCCTGTTGAAGTACAGACACCTAAACAGAGTTTCCTTCACAGGATTGGTTAACTCTTGATGTTCCTCGGGTCTCCACTAGGGCTGTGGCGGTCATTACATTTTGTCAGCCGACTGCCGGTCCCACGGTAACTGACCATTAATTAACGTAAACACATATAGCATCTCCTGGCCTCTATGCATACAAGCTGCTAATTCACACCTTTGGAACTTATACATTTAAAAAAAGTCTAATAAAGCAAATTAATACACACCACCACAGTAAATCCATTATTTATTTTAGTCAGGTCTAAAGAAAACATTATGAGATGAAGAAAATGGATTTCAGACAACAGAATATGAGTTGGCCTACTGTATGTTAGTTACCTGGCTATACACCATGCCGTAGGCTTGTTCATTTAGCAGACAATACAGTATATGCTTATATGTCCTGTGCCATTATTTTATTTTATATAATTTATAGTAAGAAGAATATAATTGAACTTTGCTGAATAAAATAGAAAGGACCTTTTTCCCATTACAGAGCGAGTGTGCATATGAAGTGGCTATGTCGAGAATTAAAGTGATAATTTGAGGGCCTCCTGAGTGGCGCAGTGGTCGAAGGCACTGCATTGCAGTGCTGGAGGTGTCACTACAGCCCTGGCTGGGATGACCAAGAGACCCATGAGGCGGCGCACAATTGGCCCAGTGTCGTCCGTGTTAGCTGAGGGTTTGCTTAATGGAGCCGGAGGAGATGTTCACATTGTTTGTAACTTATTTCGTACATAATGTTTCTGCCACCGTCTCTTATGACTGAAAAGAGCTTCTGGATATCAGGACAGCGATTACTAACCTCGAAATGGTTATTCTTTAACGAGTCGGACACAAAGAATAAACCTTTATTTAACTAGGCAAGTCAGTTAAGAACAAATTCTTATTCATAATTCTTATTTTGGGTGCCTTGTGAGAATTCTTCGGCGAGTGGGTAACCCGCCTCTACCATCCGTCCTATTGGCCAACGTGGGTAACCCACCTCTACCATCCGTCCTATTGGCCAACGTGGGTAACCCGCCTCTACCATCCGTCCTATTGGCCAATGTAAAATCACTGGAGAATAAACTGGATGAGCTCCGTTCAAGACTTTCCTACCATATATTTATATATTTATATTTACCCCAAGAATATATGGGGTTTGGAAATGATGCAGACAATTACATTCATGGAAGCAACAATCTACCCGCAATATTAAAGCTGATCCATCCCTTAAAAAAATAAAATAAATAATACAAAAAATGTCTTATCAACATGACATTAAAAGATGTAATATCTTATGTTTCACAGAGTCGTAGCTGAGCGATGACATGGATAATATAGAGCTGGTGGGATTTTCCATGCATCGCCAGGACAGAGAAGCTACGTCTGGTAAGACTAGGGGTGTGGTGTGGTGTGGGTCTATTTGTCAATAACAGCTGGTGCGCGATGTCTAATATTAAGGAAGTCTAGAGGTTGTGCTGGCCTCTTGGTGGAGTATTTAATGATAAGCTGTAGACCACACGATCTACCAAGAGAGTTTTAATCTATATTTTTTGTAGCTGTCTATTTACCACTACAGACCGATGCTGGCACTAAGACCGCACTCAACCAGCTGTATAAGGCCATAAGCAAACAAGGAAATGCTCATCCAGAGGCGGCGCTCATAATGGCCAGGGACTTTAATGCAGGGAAACTAATTTCTACCAGAATGTCACATGTGCAACCAGAGGAAATAAAACTCTAGACCAGCTTTACTCCACACACAGAGACGCGTACAAAGCTCTCCCTCGCCCTCCATTTTACAAATCTGACCATAATTCTATCCTCCTGATTCCTGCTTACAAGCAAAAACTAAAGCAGGAAGTACCAGTGACTTGCTCAATACGGAAGTGGTCAGATGGCGCAGATGCTACACTACAGACTGGAATATGTTCCAGGATTCATCCAATAACATTGAAGAGTATACCACCTCAGTCATCAGCTTCAACAATAAGTGCATCGATGACGTCGTCCCCAAAGTGACTGTACGTACATACCTCAACCAGAAACCATGGATTACAGGCATCATCCGCACTGAGCTAAAGGGTAGAGCTGCCGCTTTCAAGGAGTGGGACTCTAACCCGGACGCTTATAAGAAATCCCGCTATGCCCTCCGATGAACCATCAAACAGGCAAAGCGTTAATACAGGACTAAGATTGAATCGTACTTCACCGGCTCTGACGCTCTTCGGATGGGGCAGGGCTTGCAAACTATTACAGACTACAAAGGGAAGCACAGCTGCGAGCTGCCCAGTGACACGAGCCTACCAGACGAGCTAAATCACTTCTATGCTTCGAGGCAAGCAACATTGAAGTATACATGAGAGCAACAGCTGTTCCGGACGACTGTGTGATCACGCTCCCCGTAGCAGATGTGAGTAAGACCTTTAAACAGGTCAACATTCACAAGGCCGCAGGGCCAGACGGATTACCAGGAAGTGTACTGACATTTTCAACCTGTCACTGATCTATAATACCTACAGTTGAAGTCAGAAGTTTACATACACCTTAGCCAAATACATTTAAACTCAGTTTTTCACAATTCCTGACATTTAATCCTAGTAAAAATTCCCTGTCTTAGGTCAGTTAGGATCACCACTTTATTTTAAGAGTGTGAAATGTCAGAATAAAAGTAGAGATCACATTCCCAGTGGGTCAGAAGTTTACATACACTCAATTAATATTTGGTAGCATTGCCTTTAAAATGTTTAACTTGGATCAAACGTTTCAGGTAGCCTTCCACAAGCTTCCCACAATAAGTTGGGTGAATTTTGGCCCATTCCTCCTCACAGAACTGGTGTAACGGAGTCAGGTTTGTAGGCCTCCTTGCTCGCACACACTTTTTCAGTTCAGCCCACAAATGTTCTATAGGATTGAGGTCAGGGCTTTGTGATGGCCACTCCAATACCTTGACTTTGTTGTCCTTAAGCCATTTTGCCACAACTTTGGAAGCATGCTTGGGGTCATTATCCATTTGGAAGACCCATTTGCGACGAAGCTTTAACTTCCTGACTGATGTCTTGAGATGTTGCCTCAATATATCCACATAAATTTCCTTCCTCTTGATGCCATCTATTTTATGAAGTGCACTAGTCTCTCCTGTAGCAAAGCACCCCCACAACATTATGCTGCCACCCCCGTGCTTCACGGTAGGGATGGTGTTCTTCGTCTTGTAAGCCACCCCCTTTTTCCTCCAAACATAACAATGGTCATTATGGCCAAACAGTTCTATTTTTGTTTCATCAGACCAGAGGACATTTCTCCAAAAGGTTGTCCCCATGTGCCGTTTCAAACCGTAGTCTGGCTTTTTTATGGTGGTTTTGGAGCAGTGGCTTCTTCCTTGCTGAGCGGCCTTTCAGGTTATGTTGATATAGAACTTAGTGTATGTAAACTTCTGACCCACTGGAATTGTGATATAGTGAATTCTAAGTGAAATAATCTGTCTGTAAACAATTGTTGGAAGAATGACTTGTGTCATGAACAATGTAGATGTCCTAACCGACTTGCCAAAACTATAGTTTGTTAACATGAAATCTGTGGAGTGGTTGAGTTTTAATGACTTCAACCTAAGTGTATGTAAACTTCCGACTTCAACTGTACATGTTTCAAGCAGACCACCATAGTCCCTGTGCCCAAGAACACTAAGGTAACTTGCCTAAATGAATACAGACCCGTAGTACTCGCGTCTGTAGCCATGAAGTGCTTTGAAAGGCTGGTCATGGCTCACATCAACACCATCAGCCTAGAAACCCTAGACCAACTCCAATTCACATCCCGCCCCAACAGAACCACAGATTATGCAATCTCTACTGCACTCCACACTGCCTTTTCCCACCTCGACAAAAGGAACACCTATGTGAGAATGCTGTTCATTGACTACAGCTCAGCGTTCAACACCATAGTGCCGTCAAAGCTCATCACTAAGCTAAGGATCCTGGGACTAAACACCTCCCTCTGTAACTGGATCCTGGACTTCCTGACGGGCCGCCCCCAGGTGGTAAGGGTAGGTAACAACATATCTGTCACGCTGATCCTCAACACAGGGCCCCTCAGGGGTGCGTGCTCAGTCCCCTCCTGTACTCCCTGTTCACCCACGACTGCGTGGCCAAGCACGACTCCAACAGTATCGTTCAGTTTGCAGACGATACAATGGTGATAGGCCTGATCACCGACAACAACGAGACAGCCTATAGGGAGGAGGTCAGAGACCTGGCAGTGTGGTGCCAGAATAACAACCTCTCCCTCAACGTGATCAAGACAAAGGAGATGATTGTGGACTACAGGAAAAAGAGGTCAGAGCACGCCCCCATTCTCATCGATGTGGCTGTAGTGGAGCAGGTTGAGAGATTCAAGTTCCTTGGTGTCCACATCACCAATAAACTATCATGGTCCAAACACACCAAGACAGTCGTGAAGAGGGCTTGAGAACACCTATTGCCCCTCAGGAGACTGAAAAGATTTGGCATTGGCACTCAAATCCTCAAAAAGTTCTACAGCTACACTATCGAGATCATCCTGACTGGTTGCATCACTGCTTGGTATAGCAACTGCTCGACCACAAAGCGCTACAGATTGTAGTGCGTATGGCCTAGTACATCACTGGGGCCAAGCTTCCTGCCATCCAAGACCTCTATACCCCAGGCGGTGTCAAAGAAAGGCCCTAAAAGTTGGCAAAGACTCCAGTCACACAAGTCATAGACTATTCTCTCTGCTACCGCATGGCAAGCGGTACCGGAGCGCCAAGTCTAGGTCCAAAAGGCTTCTTAACAGCTTCTACCCCCAAGCCATTTGCATTGACCCCCCTAGGGCTATACTTTCTCTTCCAGACTCATGGATAGACATTTTGGAGTGTAGCATAAGGTAACCAGTCCATCCAGTATGCATAATAATATAGTCCATATGCAGAGTAATATAGTCCATATTTAAAGTGTTGTGTCTTTGACTATCATTAAAAGTTAAGACTGTTATATTATCAAATCAATTCTCTGGGCTTATTTATTGTGTGATTTAAACTAACCATACAAACGGGGAGAATGTTTGAAGTCGGGGCACCGCGGAAGAATGTTTGTTTATAGAATACTATCTTCCGAATTTAACTGGTCAGTGGGAGCGTTATCCACATTGAAGGTGAAAGGTGAGGAAACCAACAGCATGTCATTTTCCAACACTTTGAAAGCCTCAAAACGACAAGAAAACTCACAGTTCAAAGCACGCAGCAACGATGTATACTTCTCCCGCTGGTCATCTGTAAGCTTCTCTGTAATTTCAAAGTCTGGGGTTATGCCTCGTAAGAATATCAACAACTGTGCCGTGTCACGTGCATCACTGCTCTCATCCAGGGCCAAGGAGAAATAGGTGAAATCCTTGACCTTGTCTTTCAACTGTTGTTCCATATTCTCTGCGATGTCCTCAACACGCCGTGTCACTGTTCGTCTTGACAGGGAAACATTTTCAAACAGCTCTTTCAGTCAATTAAACATTCTTTAATGAATTCGCCCTCAGCGAATGGCTTGCTATGTTTAGCAATTTTTTGGGACAGTACATGGCTAGATCTCGCAATTCCGTTGTTTTCTGAATGCATTTTTGTAAAAAGTCCTTGCTGCTTTTGCAACTGAGAAAGCAACTCTTTCGATGCACTTGCCCTCTGCTCAGAAGACATATTCCTATATTTCTCTGCATGCTTCGTCTGGAAGTGTCGGGACAAGTTGTAGTCTTTCAAGACAGCGACGCTCTCCTTGCACACTAAGCAAATCAATAAATATTTTGAAACACCCTACGCCGGAACACCCTACATTCATTGTCTAAAGAAAAACGAATTTTTGCAAAATGTTTAGCTAGCTGCTATTTGTGGCGTGCGTGTCAGCCTGTCAGTCACTGTCTGTCCTCGTGCAGTTGTTATTTATACGTGCCTTCAAAATAAATGTCCCACAAGAGGTGGGAGTTATATCATTACACAAAGGTGAGTATTCGTTGGGCTTTTCATGTGAATAACATATTGTTTTTTCAAAACCTTACTGTGATCTGAGCATGATTCCGCGAGCCGTATTGAATCGCATGTGGCCAGGCCTGGTCTAGAATGTCATTGTATGCTGTAGCATTAAGAAGGATCTAGCTCGAACCATGAAAAACAGCCGCACACCATTATTCGTCCTCCACCAAACATTACAGTTGGCACTATGCCTTCGGGCAGGTAGCGTTCTACTAGCATCCGCCTAATACAGGTTTGTCCGTCGGATTGCCAGATGGTGAAGTGTGATTCATCACTCCAGAGAACGCGTTTCCACTGCTCCAGAGTCCAATGGCGGCGAGCTTTACATCACTTCAGCCGACGCTTGGCATTGCGCATGGTGATCTTAAGCTTGTGTGCGGCTGCTCGGCCATGGAAACCCATTTCATGAAGCTCCCGACAAACAGTTATTGTGCTGACGTTGCTTCCAGAGGCAGTTTGGAACTCGGTAGTGAGTGTTGCAACAGAGGACAGATGATTTTTACGCGCTACGCGCTTCAGCGGTCCCGTTCTGTGAGCTTGTGTGGCCTACCACTTCGTGGTTGAGCAGTTGTTGCTCCTAGACGTTTCCACTTCACAATAACAGCACTTACAGTTGACCGAGGCAGCTCTAGCAGGGAAGAAATTTGACAAACTGACTTGAGAAAGGTGGCATCCTCTGACTGTGCCACATTGAAAGTCACTGAGCTCTTCAGTAAGGCCATTTTACTGCCAATGTTTGTCTCTGGAGATTGCATGGCTGTGTGCTCGATTTTATATACCAGTCAGCAACGGTGTGGCTGAAATAGCCACTAATTTGAAGGGATATCCACATACTTTTGTATATAGTGGTATGTGTTTTGAATTAAACACCTTAGAAATAGCTTTCCATTTCTTTGTGTTAGGCTTTGAAACAACATCCATGTTTTACACTGTTTCAACCTGCTCTTGAAGGTACAATAGAGCCCTGAGTACTAGCAAGTTGGGTACTACCAAAGCATATCCAGAGTGCATAAAAGGAGATTACCATGACAACGGTGTGATAATAATATGGTCACCACAACAGCTCTAGTTAGTTTTAATGCACCTTATTGCTGGAACACAAATCAAAATACATTTCATCTTGATGTTCTGGTGCTATTCGGGCAAATTAAATAATTGATTGGGGATTTATTTGTGGAGGAATGCAACTGTTTTTCTGGTTGATTTCTGTGTTTCATTTGTGCTTCCCATGACTGTGTTTTTGGATTTTAATATATAAATATATATATATATATCTGCGCAACGCCTCACACCATCAAAACCCTTGGCAACAGTGCCAACCAGACCACTCCCTCACCTCAACAAACCCTGGTCTACAATAGCCAAGACACAACACTGGTGGTGTACTACACTGTTTTCTGTTAGTATGCAATACAGCTATTCGTCATACAGAGTTTATTTTAACAGCACCTTGTGCTCTTTAATTGGGAGTAAATGGAGTAAACTCTAGCGTCCGAAGCCAAACAGCGTGGTGGCGTAAACCCAAAGCCCTCATAACGTACAGTAAATATAAACACATGCGCTACCCAGGCCCATGTGGCATGGTGAAAGAGAGCCCTTGTCCTGGGTCCTCAGAACACGTGGATATTGCATGCAAGCATGCTGTCGCAGGGAAGGGAGTTAATTGAGGCAAGCCAGCTCTTCAAACTGCTTCAATCAATGGCAGCTGGGGGGGGGGTGTATAGTGAAGTTCACTACTCAATACAACACAGATTTGTATTCAACATCTGCATCTTAGCACATCTCTGTCTTCTACATGACAATATATCACTTTACACTGTATGCCACCAACAAGTCATAAAAAAAAGATCTGGTTTTCCTCAAATATGAACTGTACGCTGTAATTTATAAAAACATCAACTCGCTGTTTGTGTGCATGTAAGTGATTTGTTTATGAAAACAGCCATTGTTTTTTGAAGTGTCGAGGCCGGCCAAACCGCTGAACGGTTTCAAAGTGGAAGTCATTGTTCTGTGAATACAATGAATTAAATCCAGAAGCACTGACCAGTCGTATAACACAGAGTAGAGCACCCCTCCCACTGAGTGTAGGCTAACCATTACTCTGAGAAAGACGGATGGGTAGCTATATTTTTCTCAGGTAATTCCAGACACCATCTGGCAAGGTTCTTGCAGTAATATAATCCTCACAGAATTCAATTTGGAGGTTCTTGATCAGACTGTAGACATAGACGGCTCCTCTGGCCAAGAACAACCAGGTTTGTCTGGGTCTGTTGCCGTTCCAGGGGAGGGCTGTACAGTACCTGGTTGGACTGACTCTCCTCATTGGCTCTGACTCACAGGGAGTGAGACGGTGAGCTTTGGGTCATGTGTCACAAAGTAGTCGGTCGGTTCAGGCAGGGGAAACTGGTGAAACTGAAGGCCTGTGGGTCTCTGACACAGTATTTCTTCAGGGTTGCTCCAGCCTGCCTGCAGTAGACCAGGCAGCCATCCAGTCAGCCAGGCCCAGATGTGAAAGCACTCTTTTTATAAGGGACTTTCTCTCCATGTCTGACTTTTCTGCTAGGCGGAATCCCTAACAGCTTCTTTGCTCTCAGCCATAACTCATGGTGGCTGGGAAATACTGTGCAGACACAGACACACGCCATGTAGATACTCTTACTGTAGTGTGAATACAACACATTGCTGAAAAAAAATAAGAAGATTTTTACGATTTTGAAAAGCGTAATATTTTTCTGCATTACTTATGGTCCTCACTAAAATGTCAGAAGTGCAAATGATTTAGGTGACTATCCTTAATCTATCAAGCTTGGCCTGGAGATGCAAATCCAAACAAAATCCAGCTCTATTTTCACACATTTACGTGTATTTATTTATTTGATTTATTTTACCTTTATTTAACTAGGCAAGTCAGTTAAGAACAAATTCTGTAGGCCGTCATTCATACAATGAAGGCCTACACCGGCCAAACTTGGA
The DNA here is from genome assembly GCA_023634145.1 of Thymallus thymallus. Taxonomy (NCBI): domain Eukaryota; kingdom Metazoa; phylum Chordata; class Actinopteri; order Salmoniformes; family Salmonidae; genus Thymallus; species Thymallus thymallus. The sequence continues at coordinate 2,178,245 of CM042395.1, forward strand.
CGACGCTGGGCCAATTGTTTGCCGCCCTATGGGACTCCAAATCACCGCCGGTTGTGATACGGTCTGGATTTGAACCGGGTTGTCTGTAGTGACGCCTCTAGCACTGAGATGCAGTGTCTTAGACCACTGCGCCACTTGGGAGCCCTACATAATGTTGGGTTTGGAGTCAACAAACTTCAGCTGCCAAAATCTATTTGAAAACAAATTCAGGGTCAAAACCTTGAGAAAGTGACGGCTAAGCGATGAATAATTTCCCTAAAGTCAGATTTAGGCTGTTTCAGATTACAGCCTGACGTCTGGGAGCTCTGAGGGCTGTAGTGTAATCTCCTATAAGGCTCTCCATGTTCTACGCCATTCAAACTTTTTGAGCAGGGATCCCCATTTCTTGCGACCCCACCCCAAATCTAATGACACAACATTAAAATCGGTACTTTTACTTCAACAAATAACCTTCAACTCATTACATTTTCATCTCTTACTAAAAATGAAAAGGAACCAATTAATACATTTACTCAATAAAAGGGTATTTTTGAAAAAGTCTTTCTTAAAAAACGTTTGTATATCGTCCCAAACAATAATCTGTATTCTTAATTTTTTGTCCCCCGCCCCCACCAAAAAGTTACAATTGGTGACCCCACTGCAGTCCCCCGTGACCCTGACTTTGAATACCACTGCTCTACACTGTAACCACGGGTGAAAATTGCATTGATGTTATCTTTGGTCCCTCTAACTGTGCTGAGACAGAGTGGACAGGAGCTCCGAAGCAGGACTGTGTCGTCATAATGAGCTGACGTTTTTACTATGGGGCTGGAGTGGTTCTGAGAAGCAGGTAAATGTCAGTGGGCCTATCTACAGGGACACAGTGATTCCCTCCTGTATGATTCACTGAGTACAACACTCTCTTACCCCTGTGTACACACACACACACACACACACACACACACACACACACACACACACACACACACACACACACACACACACACACACCCTATTGGCTGGTTATTCTCTACAATAGGGAGTTGTTTATTGGAATATTCATTGGAGAATTCTCCATTGGTAAAATGGGTAAACCCTCTGTGGCAGGATTTATGAGAAAGATCGTTAAACAGTTTTTAGACCTTGGCCTTTGCATGGACAAAAGAATAATAAAAACATTACAATTAAAACAATATCAAAAGAACAAGTGCTACAATTTAATTATATTGTATATAGAGACAGCCAGGGCAGCAGCTGAACTGAACATCCACAGGGTATTCCACAGCACACAGTGTTAATGAATTGGGATTTTTTGAGGTGAAAGGGAGACTCGATGGAGGGGCAGAGGCAGAGGAGGGTGTTTCCATGGGAGGATTGCCCATTCTAGTGCCAGACGCAGGGAAACCCTCATCAAAAAACAAGGGAGTGTCAACGCCAGCCTAGAGGCTGCGCTAGGCCCTAAACCTCAACAGATCCGAGGGAGCTACGATCTTCTTTAAACTGACACAAAACTATAAACCAAAAAGGGAGTTATGTAGAATTCTAGGCAAGGTAAATATTTGGAATTTCACAAACATAAATCAATAGCAATCCCCTAGTTCCTCAACTAGCTAGAATATATTAGGAGAAATCAAGAGATTTAGGAAGAGATCTGGCAAAGCTCTCACACGATCACTTCTTGTTTTGAAAAACAATCTCACACTACCACATGGTTTACCAGTGGGGCATGAGCCCCAACCCAACACACCTAGAATTCCTCTCCTCTCCTGCACAGCCTCCGCCCAAACCATACCTCGTGTTACTTTTCTAAAGCTAGTCAAAGAAATTGCTGTTAATAAAGCATCAACATCTGGGAGCAGTCCCTCCCTCAGAGAGAGGAGAGAAATACAGCAGCATTCGTCTGTTCCTGTGCTGAACAGGCAATGAAAACCTCTGCAAATGTAAATCTGCTGGGTTTAAAAATACAGTGCATTAATGTGTACCACATGTGGATGGGGGATATTTTGACGGCGGGGGGAGAGGGAGGGAGGGAGTAGTCCTGAGGTTTCTCCAACCCAGAGGGAGAGGGAGGGACTTGGAGCAAGCACACACACACACTTGTGTGGACACATGCACACTAACCCACACACATCTGCATCTGCGTTAGCTCACGCTCCTACCTTGGGCTTTCTCCACGAACACCACCTTGGAGTCATGCTGGAAGTTATGTCCGCTGAGGAGCATCCTCTCTCCCCCAGCAGCAGGGCACTTCTCCAGGGTCTGCTTGTCCACCAGGGGCAGCTCCTGGGCTGATCTCTGGGCTGTAGGAGGGGGGACAAACACTATAGAATACAAACCCATTCTCCATGCAGCCCCGAGCATCCAGACCAAGTCATTTTCACAAGCTTGACAACTCTTAAAGAATCCTCACCACTAGCAATCCCATGAGCCATTAGGGTTCCTCTGAACTGAGTTTCTGGATCCTTTTAGTATTTGTTATTGTATAATTTCTGTTTTTTACAAATCATTTCTTGGCATCATTATCATACTTGGCCATCACCTCCTGGTTCACTTCAACCGCCTTGAAGTGTGTGATATTCCTTAATAAATGAAAAACTTATCTGGCAAAGAATCTTTCCGACAGTTATTCTGGACCAAAGAAAAAAAAGTCTCAGTTTTATAACTTTTGTGGCAGTGTATCAGCGACCGACAATGGTCTATTCTTAAGGGCTGAGATCATGGTTTAACCACATTTCTCATTTACCTCATAGCACTTGATCTCGGTGGTGTGTTTTCTCAGCCAGAAACCCATGACATTACCAGATCTGCTCAGATTTATATCTAGTTATTTAGGTCAATGGTGCTTATCTACCAAAGTCAAAATGATCCGCCATGTTAAACCATTCCCCCCCCCCCTGTATAAGATATTGCACAAATGGAAAAATTGTTCACATGAAAGCCTCTTCGTAGCATGGCTGTCAGCCCAAAAAGACAATCATACATTTTAAAGCAGGCTGATACCGAAGGTGTACTCACAGCACTCTATGGGGTTTGAGGCAGCCTGCAGGGACATTGTCCTTCCTGTGGGCTGGTTGATGTGAACCCGGAACACCATCCTCACACGTGTGTTCTTACGCCCGATGTCCGTCTCGCCCTTCCGCAGCTCGATATCCGAGTTGCGAAGTTTCAGGATGCCGGCACAGTCAATTCTACATTAAACAGATAGAAAATAAACTGGGTTAGACCTTAGAGAGGCTCATAGCTATCGTTGTCACACCCTGATCAGTTTCACCTGTCTTTGTGATTGTCTCCACCCCCCTCCAGGTGTCTCCATCTTCCTCTTTATCCCCAGTGTATTTATACCTGTGTTCTCTCTTTGTCTGTTGCCAGTTCATCTTGTTCGCCAAGTCAACCTGTTTTTCCCCAGTCTCTGTTTCTCTTAGTCCTCCCGGTTCTGACACTTGCCTGTCCTGACACTGAGCCCACCTGCCTGACCATTCTGCCTGCCCTCACCTCGAGCCTGCCTGCCACCCTGTACCGTTTGAACTCTGACCTGGTTAATGAACTCTTGCCTGTCCCTGACCTGCCTTTTGCCTAGCCCTTGAACTATAATAAATATCAGAGACTCAAACCATCTGCCTCCTATGTCTGCATCTGGGTCTCGCTTTGTGTCGTTAAAATCATAATGTTAGATAGATTCCATAATTATTGAGATTCCAAGTCATTATCCCTGTGACAGTTACCACATACAGTAAATATCAACACTTAGCTAATTAAGGTATGGTTTAAGAGTTTCTCTCTAGCACCACAAAGGGATTTCACTGTAGAATAGATCAATAGCGTCATCCGACAACAGTATTTCAGCAGAAGATTATCATGCAAATACTCAACGGAAGGTTCACTGTGTACTCAGCAACTACTGCTTTCAGGTCAAATCCCAACCCTCCAGCAACCCAAACGCTGTGAATGTTAATAGTTTCATAAATAGCTTTTTAATGGCCCAAAAGAGAACACCCATGGGATGCTGGTCCAACGTTGGACCCTCTATGGCTCTCCCAGCCAACCCATTGGCTGTAATTATACTTTTTACTCCGAGACACTTTATAAATGTCTGATTTCTCACCTCCTCCCTGTTTATGCTGTGCATTCAGACTTTTATGGCGTTAGCCTTTCCAAACAAATGTTTGTTTTTCCATGGCAGTGTTCCTTGACGCTACATTCCTTATAATGTAGTTAATGTCAACTTTTCACTAACTGAACACTCCCAAACATTCTTTGCCAGACACTGGGGGCTGCTTTGCAGGTGAGGCAATCAGGTGTTGAGGCTCAAGGACCCCAGCTGTTCAGCTCTCCCTCTGCCTACAGCCAGACAGCTTGGGGTGTAATGAGTGAAAAAAGCACAGGAAGGTTGTCTCCCAAATGGCACCTATTCCCTATATAGTACACTACTTTTGACCAGAGCCTTATGGGGAATAGGGTGCCATTTGTGCCAAGGGTTCAATCTCAGGAGGAAAAACTGTTCTCCATTTAACCCTATGCAACCCATGTAAGAGGGTTTGGCTTTTGGAGTGTAGTCGGTCATTGGTAACAAAAGCATTCAAATTAAGTCATCAGCATTGATGCCCAAATAATAAAGACTTGTCACGTGTTCAAGTTGATTAATACTTGACCATCATTTATGTCATGCTATTACTGGTAACTTCCCAGATCACGATGAATTAATGCTTGTGAAATTTTATTTTACTTGTATAAAATCTACGAAGTCACATGGGAAAGCACTTCAAAATGTATAAACCCCAAGAATACCCTTGCTTATACAAACATCACTTTAAGGTGTGTTCCCCAGAAAGACTACCGAAACCAAACACTGAAGCGAAAATGGTTCTATAACGTAATTTTAAGTGTTACATCCATTCAAATGCACTGCTGAGTCTAGCAAGCTTCTAGCGCCTGGAGCCTAGACAGACCCCAGTTTCATGTTAGCAGCTTGGAGGTCCCCCCTGTAATATAAGCTCCAGGGCTGATTATACCATGCAACGGTAAACCCATCCATCTGTACAGAGGGGTGATCCAGTCCACGCAAACACAGACACACTCAAGATGGTGCTGATCAGCCGCTGTGGACATAACTCTAGAGATGCTCACTCATCATTTGAGTTGCTTAAGGAGAAGCATAAATAAAAATACACACAAACAAGCACACTCACACACACGCTACTCACATGGCGCGCATGTTATTCTCGGGCAGCAGTGGAATCTCCAGAACTTTGGTGTTGGACTGCAGGGTCTCATGGCTGGGAGTGGAGACGGTCTTGCCGGTGATGCGGTGGACCTGGTAGAAGGCATGGGGCCGCAGGAGACGGTCGTCTGCTGTACCAATGAACAGCTGCAGGGTCAGGGGCTCACTCTCCATGTAGCCGTGAAGCTGGGTGGTAGAAGACAAAGAGATTCAATTCCATTTAACTGAATGAATAACCTATTGCCAATCAACAGTTGTAAATAGGAATTTGTTTTACATATGTTAATAGATAAAGAGACAACTTTAGTAAAAAACTAACAACTCTTGACAACTTGTTAAAAACCTTTCAAACACAGTTGACATTTTCTCCTCCCTCTTCATCCAAGGCCAACAATCCATACACATATTTCCTCCATTAATGTCAATCCCTTCCAGTACTGGCGGGCTGCGACACAGCATGATATTACAGTAGCTCCATCCCCCAGCATTCCACTGGTTACCCAAGAGCCAGTTAACCGTCTGAGATAAACGGCCCAGTGATTTCACAGGGTAGTTTACCCTGCTGACAGGACTAAGCCCGGGTTACAGTGAACTAAAGGTTATTGTTACGTCCCAAATGGCATTCTATTCCCTACCTAGTGCACTTCTTTTGACCAGAGCCCTATAGGGAATAGTCAAAAGTAGTGCAGTGGGCCCTGGTCAACAATAGTGCACAATATAGGGAATAGGGGGCCATTTGGGGCGTAATCCATGTCGCTCACACATGCTCTCATTGATCAATGTTAGGGCTCCATTTTTGTAGCTGTGGACGGAGTTAACTTTTTAGCAGCGAGACGATCACAGAATTATTTAATTGGACAGGATTCAGAACGGCTGCAGTCCAAAACAGTTCTTAAAGAGTCCCAGACCTCCATATGTGTTGCTTGACAGCCACCCAGAAAGCTGAGCGACGGCATGGAGCTTAAACCCACTCTGAAACCTGAGAGTAGAGACTACTACTGACACAGAGCGTGGAGCTATGTATGCTATCTGTACACTATGACAGCGGAGGCTTTAGCAGAGAAAACTTAGCGTGGGGGGTCAGACTGACATAGTAAAAAAAAAAGAAGCAAAGCCATTGAGTTACTGTAGTCTACTTTCTGCATTATCTTAAAAAGGAGTTACCATACAATTTTTATTTTTATTGATTTAAACAGGGAAATCAAGACCTCTTTTTCAAGGGTGCTCTGCAAACAATCATACAATGCAATAAAACCACAATATTTACAAGCAATTTAAGAGGGGTAAACCAATCTAAATTAAATCCCCCAAAACGACTCATTCAGATGACGTAAGAGGTTTTAAATGTTCATTTTCGTATCGTCTGAGATCCCTAGAGATTGGAAAGCTGCCGCGGTCATCCCCCTCTTCAAAGGGGGAGACACTCTAGACCCAAGCTGTTATAGACCTATATCCATCCTGCCCTGCCTTTCTAAAGTCTTCGAAAGCCAAGTTAACAAACAGATAACTGACCACTTCGAATCCCACCGTACCTTCTCCGCTATGCAATCTGGTTTCCGAGCTGGTCATGGGTGCACCTCAGCTACGCTCAAGGTACTGAACGATATCATAACCGCCATCGATAGAAGACAGTACTGTGCAGCCGTCTTCATCGACCTGGCCAAGGCTTTCGACTCTGTCAATCACCGCATTCTTATTGGCAGACTCAACAGCCTTGGTTTCTCAAGTGACTGCCTTGCCTGGTTCTCCAACTACTTCTCAGACAGAGTTCAGTGTGTCAAATCGGAGGGCCTATTGTCCGATCCTCTGGCAGTTTCTATGGGGGTGCCACAGGGTTCAATTCTTGGGCCAACCCCTTTCTCTATATATATCAACGATGTCGCTCTCGCTGCTGGTGACTCTCTGATCCATCTCTACGCAGACGACACCATTCTGTATACATCTGGCCCCTCTTTGGACACTGTGTTAACTAACCTTCAAACAAGCTTCAATGCCATACAACACTCCTTCCGTGGCCTCCAACTGCTCTTAAATGCTAGTAAAACTAAATGCATGCTTTTCTATCGAACGCTGCCCGCACCCGCCCACCGGACTATCATCACTACTCTCGACGGGTCCGACTTAGAATACGTGGACTCCTATAAATACCTAGGCGTCTGGTTAGACCGTAAACTCAACTTCCAGACTCACATTAACAATCTCCAATCCAAAATTAAATCTAGAATCGGCTTCCTATTTCGCAACAAAGCCTACTTCACTCATGCTGCCAAACATGCCCTTGTAAAACTGACTATCCTACCGATCCTTGACTTCGACGATGTACAAAATAGCCTCCAACACTCTGCTCAGCAAATTGGATGTAATCTATCACAGTGCCATCCGTTTTGTTACCAAAGCCCCATATACTACCCACCACTGCGACCTGTATGCTCTCGTTGGCTGGCCATCATTACATATTCGTCGCCAAACCCACTGGCTCCAGGTCATCTATAAGTCGTTATTAGGTAAATCCCCGCCTTATCTCAGCTCGCTGGTCACCATAGCAACACCTACCCGTAGCATGCGCTCCAGCAGGTATATCTCACTGGCCACCCCCAAAGCCAACAACTCCTTTGGCCGCCATTCCTTCCAGTTCTCTGCTGCCAATGACTGGAACGAATTGCAAAAATCCTTGAAGCTAGAGGTTCCTATCTCCCTCACTAACTTTAAGCATCAGCTGTCAAAGCTGCTTATCGATCACTGCACCTGTATATAGCCCTTCTGTAAACAGCCCACACTACTACCTCATCCCCATATTTATTTTTATTATTTTCGCTAATTTTGCACTCCAGTATCTCTATTTGCACATCATCATTTGCACATCCATCACTCCAGTGTTAATGCTAATCTGTAATTTATCTCACCACTATGGCCTATTTATTGTCCTCCTAACCTTACTGCATTTTGCACTACATTTGCACTCTGTATATAGATCTTCTATTGTGTTATTGACTGTACGTTTGTTTATCCCATGTGTAACTCTGTGTTGTTGTTTTTGTCGCACTGCTTTGCTTTGTCTTGGCCAGGTCGCAGTTGCAAATGAGAACTTGTTCTCAACTGGCCTACCTGGTTAAATAAAGGTGAAATTAAAAAAATTAAAATACGGCCACTAGTGCAGTGGGGTAGTTGTAAATTCCCAGATAAATGCGTATTTTGTGGGAGGATAGTGATATTTAGAGTACATGATGGCACAATAGTTCATTTCACACATATAGCCACCTCTCTTTTTTTCAGTCTGTCACACCTGAAGATGTTGTAATCAGCAATGTCAATGTTCTTATTTGGGTCATTTAGCCAAGACTCTGTGAGAACCAAAATATCTGGGTTTGTGTCATGCGCCCAGATATCAAGAAGGTCCATCTTTGACATCAAACTTTGCACGCTGATTTGTAACAGCCCAAGCCCTCTATGCGATTTTAAATCGATATTTGAAGTATTAGCACTGGACGAGCTTACCACAGTTGGTTTCCCAATTGGGAGAACAGTAACAGAGCTAACAGTGGAATTCAATTTTATGGTCACAAGATTATTACTGACAACACCCCTGGGAATATCTGTAGCAGTGGAAGAATTACCTGAGCAGGGGTTGCGCTATTAACTCAACGTTTTATAAGATCCTCCTCGACGTTGGACAAGATAACTTTTGCCCCTTTCCTATTTGGATGCAAGCCATCCCTCTTGTAAAGCTGGGGTCTCTCCCAAAAGTAGTCCAAATTGTCAATGTGCTCCAAATCCATTGGGGATCAGTAGGATTTAAACCAGTAATGCAGCCAGAGACAACTAAAGTGTTCCATTCCATGACTTATTGTTGGTAGAGACTGTCTGTAAGCCCTCTAAAGTCATCTTTGAATTGCTTTGATTTGTGAAGATTGATGTTGTTTGTACAAACATCAATGACTACTGTGTAAGCATTTGAGTGCTTCTCCTTCACAGCTGGGACCTGTTGATGTCACGAGCACGGGCTCCAGGGAAGCAGTAGGCCCTTGCTTCAGCGACTACCACATCCCTAACTATGGCGCTCTCTATAACAACCACCACTGGAGGACGAGGAGAGGGTCACTAACTAGGCTTCGGTTGGGAAAGCAGTAAAGCACAACATGCAGTTTAGAGGCAGATCCCTTTGAGGGTTAAGAGCCTGCAAAAGCTCTGTCTATTTGTGTAAGGAAATGGGTTACTGCCTAGCAATGCTGTTTATTTAGGCTGTAGGCAGTGAGAGGTAGCTTGTTTCGGCACAGGCAGTACGGTCTCCCCTCCCTAGATCGTATTATCACCCACTAGAGGAATGTCAAGACTGGCCGCTCATGGCACCAGAGAGAGGGAAGAGGGCAACAGGGTCTCTCCCTCTCACCCTCTCTCTCCCTCTTCTCTCTCCCTCCCTCCCTCTCTCTCCCTCCTCTCTCTCCCTCCCTCCCTCCTCTCTCTCCCTCCCTCCCTCCTCTCTCTCCCCCTCCCTCCCAAACCCTCCCTCCCTCCCCCCCCCTCCCTCCCTCCCTCCCTCTCCCTCTCTCCCTCCCTCCCTCCCTCCCCCTCCCTCTCTCTCTCCCCCCCTCTCTCCCTCCCTCTCTCCCTCTCTCTACCTCTCTCTCTCCCTCCCTCCCTCTCTCTCTCTCTCCCTCCCTCCCTCCCTCTCTCCCTCCCTCTCTCTCTCTCTCCCTCACTCACTCTCTCTCTCTCTCTCCCTGCCTCTCTCCCTGCCTCTCTCCCTGCCTCTCTCCCTGCCTCCAGCTGAATACACAGTATCGTGCTTTTGAAAATATGGTTACATGACGTTCACAGTTTGATCAAGAAAACCAACATTTAACCAACAATGAATTGATCAGTGGTTACATTTACAGTATTATCTTTGACCAGTTTGAAATATTTTCACTCACTTCATTTGACATCACTTAATGGTTTTCGCCATAAAAGCCCCCAAAGAATTGAGTATGGGCTAATCCCTCGGACCCAACTATGAAAGCTAAGCCTAAAACCCAGGACATAACTGTAGTAAAGAGCACACAGTCCTTTAGGAGAGCATAACTCAGTCTGCCATCTGCATAATGGCGCGTGTGGTCTGCAGTAGCAGCAGCTGTGGCATTCGAAAAGAACAGAAAACACCAGGCTTAGCTGGGCTCGACATGGAGGGAACCAGAGCGGCTTCGAGAAACAAACTCTGTACAGTTTGGGCAAGGTTTGACTCAGAGGAAGAGCCAGAGAGAAGGGCCAGTCAGTCAGTGTACACAGCCCCACAGCCCACAGAGAGTACCATGTCATCAGGAAGCTAGGGAGCCGCCTTGTGCTCCCTCTAACATCTTCATCAGGCTGCCAGAAACGTGTGTGGTTTGAGCCCGGCCTGGCCTCCTCCACAGGAGGCCACTGTTGATGATGTCAGCATTACAGACGGGAACTTTCCTAAACAAAGAGAAGCCTGTGTGTTTGGTCGGATGCTGGTGGAGGAAGGGAAGGGGAGGGGAGGGGAGGGGAGGGGAGGGGAGGGGAGGGGAGGGGAGGGTTTGAAAGAACACACTATTTCATGATGAGAATAACCCAGACCCCATGTCTTTAAATCATTAGTGCCCAGTCACAGAGAAAACCTTTCTACCCAGTACAGATGTGCATTCTGACACACAGGCTCATACAACATGCTTAGCCAGCTACGTTCTCAGGTTCCCATTCAGCACCACTGTAGCCTTCCTGCTTAGAACGTCAGGGTGGTCCCAAACTTTGTGGTGTTACCAAACAAGGATATTTGAGAAGTTCAACCGTCCAGATACTATTCAACTCATGCAAACTTTGCATCTGAAAACCTTTGATGGCTTTGCTTTCTCTAGACTCTGTGGTTTTATTCGGAGGTTGAAGTCAAGTCAAAAATTACTAATACTCAATACTTCTGATTCGACCACCAAAGCTACTGTGGTTTAAGCTCATGACTAAGCTTTACTGGCCACACTGCCTCGCTTTGCGACTGCCTGTCTACACTTGAGACGTAATGGAAAAGTTTGAGTCACCCTCGTCTGGACAGGAACTGACTGAACGGACTGGTCTGTCTAATAGCATACATATGATATTTCATTCAGAACTATGGCGTCTTTCAAATAACATCATAGACGTGTAATGACAACACACATACCCACTAATCTATTTAATTACCAGCGATATAAATAGGTTGGAAAGAAAGTGATCAGAGAAATACAGTGAGCTCCAAAAGTGTTGGGGCGGTGACAATTCTAGTTGATGTTTTGGCTTTGAACTCCAGCTATTTGGATTTGAAATTATTAAATTACTATGAGGTTAAGTGCAGACTGTCAGCTTTAATTTTACTTTTTGTACATAGTCCCCCAGCATATTAATGGTAAATAATGTATTGCGTCATTTTGGAGTCACTTTTATTGTAAATAAGAATATAATGTGTTTCTAAACACTTCTACAGTAATGTGGATGCTACCATGGTTACGGATAATCCTGAATGAATTATCAATAATGATGAGTGAGAAAGTTAGACGCACAAATATCAACCTCCCCCTAAAAATGCTAACCTCTAATGTTATTGTAATGGTGAGAGGTTAGCATGTCTTGGGGATATGATATTATATTAATGCTAACCTCCCCTGTTATTGTAATGGTGAGAGGTTAGCATGTCTTGGTGGTGTGATATTATATTAATGCTAACCTCCCCTGTTATTGTAATGGTGAGAGGTTAGCATGTCTTGGTGGTGTGATATTATATTAATGCTAACCTCCCATGTTATTGTAATGGTGAGAGGTTAGCATGTCTTGGTGGTATGATATTATATTAATGCTAACCTCCCATGTTATTGTAATGGTGAGAGGTTAGCATGTCTTGGTGGTATGATATTATATTAATGCTAACCTCCCCTGTTATTGTAATGGTGAGAGGTTAGCATGTCTTGGTGGTGTGATATTATATTAATGCTAACCTCCCATGTTATTGTAATGGTGAGAGGTTAGCATGTCTTGGTGGTATGATATTATATTAATGCTAACCTCCCCTGTTATTGTAATGGTGAGAGGTTAGCATGTCTTGGTGGTGTGATATTATATTAATGCTAACCTCCCCTGTTATTGTAATGGTGAGAGGTTAGCATGTCTTGGTGGTGTGATATTATATTAATGCTAACCTCCCCTGTTTATGTAATGGTGAGAGGTTAACATCCAGACACGTCTATGTTAGAGTAGCGAATGTTAGTATGAGAAGGATAGCAGACCTGCACCATAGGGTGTCCTCCTGCCAGAGCCTTGACCGCCCCTCTGCTGCCTTCGGTCTCGTAGTGGGCACGGTGGTGAGATTTGGGCTGTACGTCGATCTGCAGGCTGTACGGCCCCGAGCTGGATGGCAGCTGCCAGTCAAGGGCTGGCAGAGATGGGCTAAGGTGGCGAGAGTATATTTCAAGTTTGCAGAGTAACAAGACAACTGCAGATTGTCAATGCTTTGCTTGTATATTTCTGAGTTGACTTTACTTTGACCTCAACCTCATAATTAATATTCTTTCAGTCAGTCAAAGTCTTGCTTCAGCTTACCTGACATATTGCTTTGGCTTTGACCATGAGTGTGGGTTCTGTGGCACATCCAGGAATCCCCCACAGTAGTTGCCCTTCTTAAAGGGCAGGCGGGAGGAGGGGTACTCATCCTGACAGAGCTCCCCAGGGCTGAGCTCCTCTCCTCCAGGCTCTACCTTCAGGCACACCGCCCCAGGCTCCATGCTGGTCTTCCGTGCCTTCAGAGGGATGCCCTCCCCCAAGTCCGCCACACCGTCTGTGGTCAGAGCGTTGATGGCTGCAACAATGGCTGAGTTGGTGTACTGGTTGGTGTTGTTAGGCATCCAGGACTCGCCTGTGACGCTGAGGCGTGGGGAGGTGTGAGGGGACGGCCCGGGGGAGTGGTTGGGGGAGTAGGGGTACTTGTACGTTGCGGTTCCATTGAAGCTGTATTTCCTCTTTCCACCACAAGGGGAGTTGGGCCTGGAGCCCCGCTGACCCATCGAGCTGTCGTCCGTGACACTGGCGCTGGGGGAGGTGGAGGGGGAGTGACGGGGGGAGCCAGCATGGGCGCAAGCATCACCCGGAAGGGCGAGAGAGGAGGAGCCCCTGGGTGAGACGCAGGGCGACTGCCAGGGCGAGGTCTGGGGTGAGTTTTCGTAGTTGTAGGAGAAGCCCGACTCGTAGGACGAGGCCTCGGAGTGACAGCTGCGTGACGACACACTGCTGGCCGGGCTGAGGCAGCTGGGGTCACGGTAGCCATCTGCGTTGGGCAAGGTCAGGGTCACGATGGCGTTGACCCGTTTAGCCACAGGAAGGTTGTTGCTCTCTTCAACCTCGTCCTCAGGAAACTGCCCGTAGGCTGTGATCTCAATACGAGGGCTCTCGAGGGCCGGTGCCCCATTTGGACGGATGCTAGGGGGCGAGTAGTAACCCACTGTCCTCATGTCGTTGTGGGCGCCGTAGCTGGGTGGCTGGCTGATGGAGACTGAGATGGTGGGGCCAGACTGGAGACTGTGGTACTGGGAAGGCAGGCAGGGATTGCCCTGGGAGAGACTGACGTTGGGGGTGTGGCTGTATGCATCTGAAAAGCAAATACATGGAATGAGTTAGAATCACGGTCCATACACACTCTCATTGGCTCACACACTGAAGCACATACTGTAGTTGCCAGTTGACTACAAAGAAAGGTTCTGCGATGGTGTTGCTCATGATGGAGTGTAAACTGCATCCACACGCTGATGCAGAAAGTAAACATGTTCCTGTATCCAAACAAGAGCAAAATCAGAGAACTCTAAATGAAACGGGTTTCCCCAATCACATAAATAAAACTACCAGCAGCACACAGTTTAACACACCAGCCCTGAAAGCCACAACTTTCACAAAAGAACAAAGCCATTATGTATTTATTTCACCCTTATTTTACCAGGAAGTTGACTGAGAACGCATTCTCATTTACACCAATGACCTAGGAAATAGTTACAGGGCAGAGGAGGGTGGATGAATAAGCCAATTGGAAAGCAGATGTAGACTATAAAATGTATCACCTGTGTGTGCCACATGGCTAATTTGTTTGCATGACTAAAGGTGCAAGCTCTACCCACCAGGGGAGCCTCATGATGCAAGCCAAGATGATGATGCAAGCCAACTCCCCCACTGGGTAAGAAGGCATAAGCGACAGACTGACCACCCATGTGTCACAGACAATGGAGAATGGGGGTAAGGGGTGGTTAAGGGTACATGGACCTGAGTAATCTTACTACAGTCAGCTCTTAAGACTAGTCCAGTCTCAGAGAACATGCAGTCGCCAGAGCTCCTGTCCTCTGTGAATTAAGACACTACTGGATGCCACTTTACCAACAAGAACCACTGGTAGTTATGTGCATGCTCTCTGATTCAATTGTAGTACATGTAGACTTTCACACTGAAACACTGTACATTTTGGGGTAAATGTATCTTCAAATGGGGTGTGTTTACTCATGGAAGAAGAGGCAGTGAGGCATGGAACCCTCCTGAATGTGAGCATTGGTGCCACCACTGTCACCACTCATAGGAGAGGCCTCATAATGTAATGCAGAGCTCATAATAAAGACCCATGTGTTTCAAGTTCATTATTCCTTTTGGCAATCTCAACATCTTTCTTATTTCAATACATACAATGTTAGCATGTACTTTAAATAAACCTTTTGATGAAACCAAATGTGTATTTATACATGTAAGTAGCTACCATGAATATGATAGCAATGACGTAGACTATACTAGAATTATTCAGTATGCTGCATTACATTTTCACACCTGTATAATAGTAGTCTATCTAAACAGAGATTAAACCCATTGACTGACACCGGAGAAAGTGCGCCACTAGACAAGACAGGCAGCTATCCATTATGGATAATTATAATTAAATTACAGTTCGTGAATGCTATATTACTCTTACACACAGTCTGCCATTCAAAAGTAAAAGTAACAGCCCACTCACTCTCTTCAGCAGATTTCATTTTTTCTGTCAGACAAGGTAGCCGAACGTCTGAAATCGAACTTTGAAGACACCCGCAGGTCTACGTTATCCAATATCCATAAAACGGCGCTTTACCCCTCCAATGATGATGGTGATGCTCTTTCTGTATATTCTAACAAACCTCGAAACTATAGCACACGTCCTTAATGAGAAAAAATAAATACATGTAGATTAATTAAAAAGCGATTCGAAGAAAAACACAAATCGTATCTGCAGAGTGAAAAACGTTTGGATACACTTGGTAAACGCAAATAAATAAAAAAAAGCTGAGTCGGGATTCAGTATATGATTGAGAGTAAATATTATTTTAGCGCCTGATTTGAAATATCGGACTATATTTTGTGAAAGGGAGTCCTAGATGGCCTTGGTCTGTGTGACGCACTGCTTGGTTGCATAGAGCTCCTCAGCAGTTATAAACCCGGGGATCACCTCCGGGCCGAGCGCACCCGCCCCTCCAACAGTGACGCGTCTCCACGTCTGAGCAACAGACGCGTTGAATTGAGATTCACTCCCACTCACTGGGGAGTTTCCAGCTGTTTTCAGACGCGGTTGATTAGTTGGGCCGTCGATGTACCGCTGCAATTCAGAGAGAGATGCAGACTAGTGGATGATGTTAATCAGTATTTAGATTTCAAGATAATGAGAAGAAAGGAAAAATAAATAAAAAGATCAGATCATGGGTCTGCCATTGTCCAGTGCCACAGCTGCGTCTGCTTTAAAAATCTGGTTGACCTTGAATCTATTCTCTGATATATGAATAAGCAGAAGCAGGAAATACATCCACATCTGGTCTGTCCTTTCCATATACAGAGCCCTTGACTTTTTCCACATTTTGTTAAGTTACAGCCTTGTTCTAGAACGGATTAAAATATTTTTTTTAAATCCTCAGCAAATCCTACATACAATACCCCATAATGACAAAGCGAAAACAGGTTTTTAGAAATGTTTGCAAATTTATAACAAATTAGAAAAATATATACCTTATTTACATAGGTATTCAGACCATTTGCTATGAGACTCAAAATTGAGCTCAGGTGCATCTTGGTTTCCATTGATCATCCTTGAGATGTTTCTACAACTTGATTGAATTCCACCTGTGGTAAATTCAATTTATTGGACATGATTTGGAAATGCACACACCTGTCTACACTGGGGGCCAAAAGTTTGGAATATTACTCATTCAAGGGATTTTCTTTATTTTCACTATTTTGTTACATTGTAGAATAACAGTGAAGACATCAAAACTATGACATAACACATATGGAATCATGTAGTAAACAAGAAAGTGTTAAACAAATCAAAATATATTTTATATAAGAGATTCCTCAAAGTAGCCATCTGCCTTGACGACAGCTTTGCACACTCATGGCATTCTCTCAACCAGCTTCATGAGGACCGCCACAGGAATGGAAGACCCAGAGTTACCTCTGCTGCAGAGGATAAGTTCATTAGAGTTACCAGCCTCAGATTGCAGCCCAAATAAATGCTTCACAGAGTTCAAGTAACAGACACATCTCATCATCAACTGTTCAGAGGAGACTGTGTGAATCAGGCCTTCATGGTCGAATTGCTGCAAAGAAACCACTACTAAAGGACACCAATAATAAGAAGAGACTTACTTGGGCCAAGAAACACGAGCAATGGACATTAGACCGGTGGAAATGTGTCCTTTGGTCTGGAGTCCAAATCTGAGATTTTTGGTTCCAACCTTACCCAAATTGAGATGGTTTGGGAGTCGGACCGCAGAGTGAAGGAAAAGCAGCCAACAAGTGCTCAGCATACAGCGGGTGAAATAAGTATTGAACACGTCACCATTTTTCTCAGTAAATATATTTCAAAAGGTGCTATTGACATGAAATTTTCACCAGATGTTGGTAACAACCCAAGTAATCCATACATTGGATTACCAAGAAACCAAAACAAATAAGTTCAGAAATTAAGTTATGTGTAATAATGTGAAATGACACAGGGAAAAAGTATTGAACACATGAAGAAAGGGAGGTGCAAAAAGGCAGGAAAGCCAAGACAACAGCTGAAAACTATCAGGGAAAAAGTATTGAACACACTTACTGATATTTATTTAATACTTTGTACAAAAGCCTTTGTTGGTAATGACAGCTTCAAGACGCCTCCTGTATGGAGAAACTAGTCGCATGCATTGCTCGGGTGTGATTTTGGCCCATTCTTCCACGCAAACAGTCTGGTAGAGTGGCCAGACGGAAGCCACTCCTCAGTAAAAGGCACATTTATTTATTTATTTTTCACCTTTATTTAACCAGGTAGGTCAGTTGAGAACAAGTTCTCATTTGCAACTGCGACCTGGCCAAGACAAAGCAAAGCAGTGCGACAAATAACAACACAGAGTTACACATTAAACAAACAGTCAAAAACACAATAGAAAAATCTATATACAGAGTGCAAAATGTAGTGCAAAAATGCAGTAAGGTTAGGAGGTAGGACAATAAATAAGACTATAGTGGTGAAATAAATTACAGAATTATCATCATTAACACAGGAATGAAGGATGTGCAAATTATGATGTGCAAATAGAGATACTGGAGTGCAAGATTAGTGAAAATAAACCAAAATAAATATGGGGATGAGGTAGTAGTGTGGGCTATTTACAGAAGGGCTATATACAGGTGCAGTGATCGATAAGCAGCTTTGACAACTGATGCTTAAAGTTATTGAGGGAGATAGGAACCTCTAGCTTCAATGATTTTTGCAATTCGTTCCAGTCATTGGCAGCAGCGAACTGGAAGGAATGGCGACCAAAGGAGGTGTTGGCTTTGGGGGTGACCAGTGAGATATACCTGCTGGAGCGCATGCTACGGGTGGGTGTTGCTATAGTGATCAGTGAGCTGAGATAGGGCGGGGATTTACCTAATAAAGACTTATAGATGACCTGGAACCAGTGGGTTTGGCGACGAATATATAATGAAGGCCAGCCAACGAGAGCATACAGGTCGCAGTGGTGGGTAGTGTATGGGGCTTTGGTGACAAAACGGATGGCACTGTGATAGACTACATCCAATTTGCTAAGTAGAGTGTTGGAGGCTAGTTTGTAAATGACATCGCCGAAATCAAGGATCGGTAGGATAGTCAGTTTTACAAGGGCATGTTTGGCAGCATGAGTGAAGGAGGCTTTGTTGCAAAATAGGAAGCCAATTCTGGATTTAATTTTGGATTGGAGATGGTTGATGTGAGTCTGGAAGTTGAGTTTATAGTCTAACCAGATGCCTAGGTATTTGTAGGTGTCCACGTATTCTAATTCGGATCCATCGAGAGTAGTGATGATAGTCCGGTGGGCGGGTGCTGGCAGCGTTCGATAGAAAAGCATGCACTTAGTTTTACTAGCGTTTAAGAGCAGTTGGAGGCCACGGAAGGAGTGTTGTATGGCATTGAAGCTTGATTGAAGGTTAGTAAACACAGTATCCAAAGAGGGGCCAGATGTATACAGAATGGTGTCGTCTGCGTAGAGATGGATCAGAGAGTCACCAGCAGCGAGAGCGACATCGTTGATGTATATAGAGAAAAGGGTTGGCCCAAGAATTGAACCCTGTGGCACCCCCATAGAGACTGCCAGAGGATCGGACAATAGGCCCTCCGATTTGACACACTGAACTCTGTCTGCAAAGTAGTTAGCGAACCAGGCAAGGCAGTCACTTGAGAAACCAAGGCTGTTGAGTCTGCCAATAAGAATGCGGTGATTGACAGAGTCGAAAGCCTTGGCCAGGTCGATGAAAACGGCTGCACAGTACTGTCTTTTATCGATGGCGGTAATGATATCGTTCAGTACCTTGAGCGTAGCTGAGGTGCACCCATGACCAGCTCGGAAACCAGATTGCATAGCAGAGAAGGTACGGTGGGATTCGAAGTGGTCAGTTATCTGTTTGTTAACTTGGCTTTCGAAAACTTTAGAAAGGCAGGGCAGGATGGATATTGGTCTATAACAGTTTGGGTCTAGAGTGTCTCCTCCTTTGAAGAGGGGGATGACCGCGGCAGCTTTCCAATCTCTAGGGATCTCAGACGATACGAAAGAGAGGTTGAACAGGCTAGTGATAGGTGTTGCAACAATTTCGGCTGATAATTTCAGAAAGAGAGGGTCCAGATTATCTAGCCCAGCAGATTTGTAGGGGTCCAGACTTCGCAGCTCTTTCAGAACATCAGCCATCTGGATTTGGGTGAAGGAGAAGCGGGGGGGGCTTGGGCAAGTAGCTGCCGGGGGTACAGAGCTGTTGGCCGGGGTAGGGGTAGCCAGGTGGAAAGCATGGCCAGCTGTAGCAAAATGCTTATTGAAATGTTCGATAATCGTGGATTTATCGGTAGTAACAGTGTCTCCGAGCCTCAATGCAGTGGGCAACTGGGAGGAGGTGCTCTTATTCTCCATGGACTTTACAGTGTCCCAGAACGTTTTGGAGTTAGTACTACAGGAAGCAAATTTCTGTTTGAAAAAGCTGGCCTTTGCTTTTCTAACTGACTGTGTGTACTTGTTCCTGACTTCCCTGAATAGCTGCATATCGCGGGGGCTATTCGATGCTAATGCAGTGCGCCACAGGATGTTTTTGTGTTGGTCTAGTGCAGTCAAGTCTGGGGTGAACCAAGGGCTATATCTATTCTTAGTTCTACGTTTTTTGAAAGGGGCATGCTTATTTAGGATGGTGAGGAAAGCACTTTTAAAGAACAACCAGGCGTCCTCTATTGACGGGATGAGGTCAATATCCTTCCAGGATACCTGGGCCAGATCGAATAGAAAGGCCTGTTCGCAAAAGTGTTTTAGGGAGCGTTTGACAGTGATAAGGGGTGGTCGTTTGACCGCTGACCCATTGCGAACGCAGGCGATGAGGCAGTGATCGCTGAGATCCTGGTTGAAAACAGAGGAGGTGTATTTGGAGGGCAAGTTAGTCAGGATGATATCAATAATGGTACCCATGTTTACGGATTTTGGGTTGTACCTGGTGGGTTCCTTGATAATTTGTGTGAGATTGAGGGCATCTATCTTAGATTGAAGGACAGCCGGGGTGTTAAGCATATCCCAGTTTAAGTCACCTAACAGTACAAACTCTGAAGATAGATGATACATGACAGCCCATTTTGCCAAAAAGGCACCTAAAGACTCTCAGACCATGAGAAACAAGATTCTCTGGTCTGATGAAACCAAGATTTAACTCTTTGGCCTGAATGCCAAGCGTCACGTCTGGAGGAAACCTGCCATACGGTAAAGCATGGTGGTGGCAGCATCAAGCTGTGGGGATGTTTTTCAGTGTCAGGGACTGGGAGACTAGTCAGAATCGAGGCAAAGATGAACGGAGCAAAGTACAGAGAGATCCTTAATGAAAACCTGCTCCAGAGCACTCAGGACTTCAGACTGGGGCGAAAATGTACCTTCCAATAGGACAACAACCCTAAGCACACAGCCAAGACAATGCAGGAGTGGCTTCGGGACAAGTCTCTGAGTGTCCTTGAGTGGCCCAGTCAGAGCCCGGACTTGAACCCGATCAAACATCTCTGGAGAGACCTGAAAATAGCTGTGCAGCGACGCTCCCCATCCAACCTGACAGAGCTTGAGAGGATCTACAGAGAAGAATGGGAGAAACTCCCCAAATACAGGTGTGCCAAGCTTGTATCGTCATAACCAAGAAGACTTGAGGCTGTAATCGCTGCCAAAGGTGCTTCAACAAAGTACTGAGTAAAGGGTCTGAATACTTACGTAAATGTGATATTTCCATTTTTATCAATTAGCAAAAATGACAACTTTTTTTGCTTTGTCATTATGTTGTATTGTGTGTAGATTGAGGGGAAAAAACTATTTAATCAATTTTAGAATAAAGCTGTAACGTAACAAAATGTGGAAAAAGTCAAGGGATATGAATACTTTCCAAAGGCACTGTAATTGATTTTGTGTCCGTGAGAATACAATATACCTAGTTACAAGCTTGTCTCTTGGGAGGGCTCTAAAAACAGGACCAACATTAAACTTGAACATTGTTCATATTTTCAACGTGTTTATTATTTTCATTTGAAACCTTTCTGCCTCTAGTCATAATTCATCCAGCAACGTTCATCTCTTCCATCTAGAATCACACACAAGCAGCTTTACATTAAACCACTGCCATTTTCACCCCGATAAAGCCATTCATCACAATCACCACGTAGCATTACAGCAAGCAGATGCTTGTCTGTTCAGTTAAATAGCTGCTTTAAACAGCATCATCTGCCTACTTTCACCTGGAGGAAGGAATACAGTACAGTATGAGGACCAGGTGATCTGAACCAAACGTGCACGAGCTTAGCTTGGCTCTGATTTGAATCTAGATAAATATGGGTGCTGCTGCATCTTCAAACGTTATACAGAATAACTTCCTTCTGATGTTCTTATGGATGTTGCTGAACTTGCAAGAGCAAATCATTCCTTTCCCCACTTCCTTTGACTGAACAACTAAATGCATGTCTGCTGGGCAAGAAACCCATAATTATCTCTAGTTACAAACAGTATAAGGGACGTATAAAGTTAGTGCCATACCCAGCAATTTGGCACTGGGAATCTTCTTAAAATGTTTTTCTTATTTCCATAGAGGACTATCTATGGTGGTTTACTGTATACTTATCCAGCCTCATAATGCAGTCAGCTATCTTGGGCAGGTCGGGACATCTCAGCGCTTTGGGCAGTGCTTCTGTGACAACACACAACAGTAGTCACCTGTCTATACCATAGCGACTCTCTAAGAGTCTGCCCATCTCTGGAAGTGGGAATCTCTATGAAACAGTGGAATGTAATCAGCTGCTCCTTACAACATGTAGGCCTTAGTGGTGCAGAGGTGCCACGCAGTAATCCCCTTCAATGGACAGCATTTGGGTGTCTCTCAGAACACAGCGCTGCTTGCCAACAACTTGATGGTTCTCCAGTTTTATTATTTCTCTACGCAACAATGCGCTGTGAATGCCAAATGTACACAATTTGGGTCATTTCTGTGACCCAGCACTGGGTTATTTTAACCCAGCATTGTTGGGTTACGTGAATGACCCAACATGTTGGGTTACTTGATTTCCACAAAAATGTGGTTATTTTGACCCAGCACTGGGTTATTCTGACCCAGCAGTGGGTTATTTTGACCCAGCAGTGGGTTATTTTGACCCAGCAGTGGGTTATTCTACTCCCCCAACCCCTAGCAGGTATCAAACCCCTAGCTGGAATTTCCTATTGCTCAGAACATGTTATACTCCTATACAGTCTATTGCTGTGTGCAGGATGTTAATATGCATTGAGTTGAGTCCAGACACTTTGAGTGTGGTTTACAGCAGGGGTACTGAAGTATCCTACTCAAGTAGAAATACTGTTACTTTAATGACATTTTACTCAAGTAGAAATACTGTTACTTTAATGACATTTTACTCAAGTAGAAGTACTGTTACTTTAATGACATTTTACTCAAGTAGAAATACTGTTACTTTAATGACATTTTACTCAAGTAGAAATACTGTTACTTTAATGACATTTTACTCAAGTAGAAATACTGTTACTTTAATGACTTTTTACTCAAGTAGAAGTACTGTTACTTTAATGACATTTTACTCAAGTAGAAATACTGTTACTTTAATGACTTTTTACTCAAGTAGAAATACTGTTACTTTAATGAGTTTTTACTCAAGTAGAAGTACTGTTACTTTAATGACTTTTTACTCAAGTAGAGGTACTGTTACTTTAATGACTTTTTACTCAAGTAGAAGTACTGTTACTTTAATGACTTTTTACTCAAGTAGAAGTACTGTTACTTTAATGACTTTTTACTCAAGTAGAAATACTGTTACTTTAAAGCCTTTTTACTCAAGTAGAAATACTGTTACTTTAATGACATTTTACTCAAGTAGAAATACTGTTACTTTAATGACTTTTTACTCAAGTAGAAATACTGTTACTTTAATGACTTTTTACTCAAGTAGAAGTACTGTTACTTTAATGACAATTTACTCAAGTAGAAGTACTGTTACTTTAATGACTTTTTACTCAAGTAGAAATACTGTTACTTTAATGACTTTTTACTCAAGTAGAAATACTGTTACTTTAATGACTTTTTACTCAAGTAGAAGTACTGTTACTTTAATGACAATTTACTCAAGTAGAAGTACTGTTACTTTAATGACTTTTTACTCAAGTAGAAATACTGTTACTTTAATGACTTTTTACTCAAGTAGAAGTACTGTTACTTTAATGACAATTTACTCAAGTAGAAGTACTGTTACTTTAATGACAATTTACTCAAGTAGAAGTACTGTTACTTTAATGACAATTTACTCAAGTAGAAGTACTGTTACTTTAATGACTTTTTACTCAAGTAGAAGTACTGTTACTTTAATGACAATTTACTCAAGTAGAAGTACTGTTACTTTAATGACAATTTACTCAAGTAGAAGTACTGTTACTTTAATGACTTTTTACTCAAGTAGAAATACTGTTACTTTAATGACTTTTTACTCAAGTAGAAATACTGTTACTTTAATGACTTTTTACTCAAGTAGAAATACTGTTACTTTAATGACTTTTTACTCAAGTAGAAATACTGTTACTTTAATGACTTTTTACTCAAGTAGAAGTACTGTTACTTTAATGACTTTTTACTCAAGTAGAAATACTGTTACTTTAATGACTTTTTACTCAAGTAGAAGTACTGTTACTTTAATGACAATTTACTCAAGTAGAAGTACTGTTACTTTAATGACAATTTACTCAAGTAGAAGTACTGTTACTTTAATGACTTTTTACTCAAGTAGAAGTACTGTTACTTTAATGACATTTTACTCAAGTATAAATACTGTTACTTTAATGACATTTTACTCAAGTATAAATACTGTTACTTTAATGACTTTTTACTCAAGTAGAAATACTGTTACTTTAATGACTTTTTACTCAAGTAGAAATACTGTTACTTTAATTACATTTTACTCAAGTAGAAATACTGTTACTTTAATGACTTTTTACTCAAGTAGAAATACTGTTACTTTAATGACTTTTTACTCAAGTAGAAATACTGTTACTTTAATGACTTTTTACTCAAGTAGAAGTACTGTTACTTTAATTACATTTTACTCAAGTAGAAGTACTGTTACTTTAATTACATTTTACTCAAGTAGAGGTACTGTTACTTTAATGACATTTTACTCAATAGAAGTACTGTTACTTTAATGACAATTTACTCAATAGAAGTACTGTTACTTTAATGACAATTTACTCAAGTAGAAGTACTGTTACTTTAATGACTTTTTACTCAAGTAGAAGTACTGTTACTTTAATTACATTTTACTCAAGTAGAGGTACTGTTACTTTAATGACATTTTACTCAAGTAGAAGTCAAATGACTGACTTTGAAAAATACTCAACAAAGTACAAGTACTTGGAAAAGCTACTAAACTACAGTAACGAGATAATTTGTAATTAGTTACTTCACACCTCTGGTTTACAGTACTCACTATTCCACACGTATACTTACGCCACAATATGACTTTTGGGCCTGAACGTGTGGTCAGTCTTCTTTCCAACTCGGTACACTGGTGGTGGGGGAAACACTCTCAGGACCACGTAATCTTTAGTATCTTGGGGACAAAGACATAACAAGGTGTTAGTGGACAGTCAAAAGGGATAAACGTGGATGAACATTTTAAACACTACTTTCATTTCAAGATGTAGCTACCTGCACTCGGTACACTGGTGGTGGGGTAAACCCTCTGGGCCATTCACTATCTAGTATCTGGGGGACAAAAACAAAGTTAACATAGTTTATGTGGAGTAAATCGATAGCCTAAACTTGGATGAACGTGAAACAATGCACCACGCAGTAACGTTAACGTTAGGCTAACAGAAGACAAGCTTTCTACAGGCACTGAAATAGCTACCTAGCTAAACTTCAACAAAACATTTTGCTACCACACGCAGCAAAGGAAAATATCTAGCTAGCCAGAAAAGTTGGCAAACTTTTGAGCTAGCATGCATGGGATCATTCGCTAGCTAACATTATCAAAAATAGTCAATGACTGAGATAATATGTAATTATGATAGCTAGGTTTATTTAACCTGAATGGATCTTCTAGATTTGGCAGAAGAATTAACCCACTGACTGGGTCATATCTCAATTACCCAACATCAATAACCCAGCATTAACAGCCCAACCAGAGGAGGCTGGTGGGAGGAGCTATAGGAGGACGGGCTCATTGTAATAGCTGGAAGGGAATCAATGGAAGGAGTCAAATGTGGTTTCCATATATTTGATCTTGTCACGAAGGGGTGCATAAACAGACCAAAGTGCAGCGCAGTCGCTGGGGTCTCCGGGCTGCGGACCTTCGCTGGAGGTTCCGGGCTGCGGACCTTCGCTGGAGGTTCCGGGCTGCGGACCTTCGCTGGAGGTTCCGGGCTGCGGACCTTCGCTGGAGGTTCCGGGCTGCGGACCTTCGCTGGAGGCTCCTGGCTGCGGACCTTCGCTGGAGGCTCCTGGCTGCGGACCTTCGCTGGAGGCTCCTGGCTGCGGACCTTCGCTGGAGGCTCCGGGCTGCGGACCATCGCTGGAGGTTTCCCGTCTAGCCATAAGCCTCGTCACTAGAGCCCATCGGCGCTGGGAATCCTTCTCCTCCTCTATTTGGAGGATCCGCGGATCCCTCGGCGCCTCCAGAGGAAGAGTGTTCCAGGCTCTCCACCACCTCGTCTGTTCCTCCTCTGACCTCTTGGAAAAACCCTCCGGTCTCTCCCTATCGTGGATCGTGGGAAGACGAAGTGGTGGAGTGCTGGGACTGCCCCGATCTTCCTCTCCCCATCGCCTATCCCCCTCTGGTGAGGTCTCCTCCAGGAGCCCCCACGAGTGAGGGAACCGAAGCACGTCGTCGTTGTCGTCCTCCTCCGACGAGCCCGTCTCGAACCCTCCGAGGAGTTCCCTTACCGTATATCGGCGCTGCTTGGTCTCCTCGTGGTGGGTCGTTCTGTCACGAAGGGGTGCATAAACAGACTAAAGTGCAGCGCAGTTGACGTTCGACGTATTCATTTAATAACCACACTTAGATGAATCACGAAGTTTGACAAAACAACAAACGGATAACAGACGTAAACACACTTACTTTGTGACACCGATATATAACGACCCACACAAAGGTGTGGGACATACAAACATATGTAGGATCCCTAATTAGAGACAATGCAGTGCAGCTGCCTCTATTTAGGGATCCAACACAAAACACCACCAGAAACAGAAAGAATAGATCTGTCAGACTCTGACCATGGATACATAGAGAAGCAATAGGCTTCTCTATGGCCAGAGCCTGACAGATCTAGAGGTGAAAGAAACGCACACTTGTTTAGGCGAGGTGCCGGCCAGCTGAGTAGAACACTAGAAAATCCTTTAATAACCTAATAACCAACGTTTCCACAGACAAGCTGTCTTCATCGTATGTTTGATACCGTTCCATTAATTCCATGGCAACCATTCCAAAGACCCCGTTCTCCTATAGCTCCTCCCACCAGCCTCCTATGAACCCAAGTACCCAACCTTGGCATTTTTTAAGAAAACAACCCAATGCCTGCGAATGGGTCATCCAAAGTAAAATGGGTAATCCAACAATCCCAGCATTTTCTTAGAGTGTAACATCTCCTCTCACCCATGGGCAGGGGGATCCCATTTCAATAGAGTATATTAGAGTATCGTTGTAGGGTGGTTGGATGGGTGGGCTTATAATGCCAATGTCTAGCAACCCAAAGGTTGCGAATTTGAATCTCATTACGGACAACTTAAGCATTTTAGCAACTTTGCAACTACTCACTACTTTTTAGCTACTTTGCAACTACTTAGCATGTTTGCTAACCCTAACCCTTTTGGCTAACCCTAACCTTAACCCTTTAACCTGACTCCTAAACTTAACCCTAACCTTAACCCTAACCCAGCTAACGTCATCCAGCTAGCTATAATTCGTAACATATCCTACTTTTGCAAATTTGTAACATATATTACTTTTTGGAAATTCGTAACATATTGTTTCCAAATTCACAACATATAATACGATTTTTAATTCGTAACATATCATACTAAATGGAGTGTCTCGGATTCATGTACAGAATAATACAAAATGCTCTGAGACCAGGTTGCAGCCAGCCGTGAAATGGTAGCTGTATATTTCACTCCTCCATTCCTTTAAAGAGCTCCCCTTATTTCTTTGACCTCATGGAAATCTCTCTCCCAAAATCACGGGGCCTAATTGTGGCAGAGGGTATCATTGCTCCCCCTGCTCTCCAGCTATGTGTAACTGAAACATGTGCTGCAGTAAAACACTTCCCCCATCTGCAGTTAATAAATAGCTGTTGCTGATTGACACACAGCTCCAACTACGTCAGGGCAGCGTCAGATTGCTGTGGTTTTCCCACCCATGCCTGCTCTTGGTCAGCAGGCACTCTGGTCAGTTACCACAACAGGACCATCCCCGAAAGCACGGTACTGTAACTAAGAACAGAAAATGTGTCACATGCGCCGAATACAACAGCTGTAGACCTTACCGTGAAATGCTTACATTACAAGCCCTTAACCAACAATGCAGTTAAGAAAATATTTACCAAATAAAGTAAAGTAAAAAAAACGTAAAAGTAACACAGTAAAATAACAATAACGAGGATATATACAGGGGTACGGGTACCGAGTCAAAGTGCAGGGGTACAGGTTAGTAATGAGGATATATACAGGGGTACGGGTACCGAGTCAAAGTGCAGGGGTACAGGTTAGTAATGAGGCTATATACAGGGGTACAGGTTAGTAATGAGGATATATACAGGGGTACAGGTTAGTAATGAGGATATATACAGGGGTACAGGTTAGTAATGAGGATATATACAGGGGTACAGGTTAGTAATGAGGATATATACAGGGGTACAGGTTAGTAATGAGGATATATACAGGGGTACAGGTTAGTAATGAGGATATATACAGGGGTACAGGTTAGTAATGAGGATATATACAGGTGTACAGGTTAGTAATGAGGATATATACAGGGGTACCGGTACCGAGTCAAAGTGCAGGGGTACAGGTTAGTAATGAGGATATATACAGGGGGTACCGGTACCGAGTCAAAGTGCAGGGGTACAGGTTAGTAATGAGGATATATACAGGGGGTACCGGTACCGAGTCAAAGTGCAGGGGTACAGGTTAGTAATGAGGATATATACAGGGGGTACCGGTACCGAGTCAATGTGCGGGGGTACAGGTTAGTAATGAGGATATATACAGGGGGTACCGGTACCGAGTCAAAGTGCAGGGGTACAGGTTAGTAATGAGGATATATACAGGGGGTACCGGTACCGAGTCAAAGTGCAGGGGTACAGGTTAGTAATGAGGATATATACAGGGGGTACCGGTACCGAGTCAAAGTGCAGGGGTACAGGTTAGTAATGAGGATATATACAGGGGGTACCGGTACCGAGTCAAAGTGCAGGGGTACAGGTTAGTAATGAGGATATATACAGGGGGTACCGGTACCGAGTCAAAGTGCGGGGGTACAGGTTAGTAATGAGGATATATACAGGGGGTACCGGTACCGAGTCAATGTGCGGGGGTACAGGTTAGTAATGAGGATATATACAGGGGGTACCGGTACCGAGTCAATGTGCGGGGGTACAGGTTAGTAATGAGGATATATACAGGGGGTACCGGTACCGAGTCAAAGTGCGGGGGTACAGGTTAGTAATGAGGATATATACAGGGGGTACCGGTACAGAGTCAATGTGCGGGGGTACAGGTTAGTCGAGGTAATTTGTACATGTAGGTAGGGGTAAAGTGACTATACATAGATAATAAACAGAGTAGCAGCAGTGTTGGTAGTTGAGGTAATATGTACATGTAGGTAGGGGTAAAGTGACTATACATAGATAATAAACAGAGTAGCAGCAGTGTTGGTAGTTGAGGTAATATGTACATGTAGGTAGGGGTAAAGTGACTATACATATATAATAAACGGAGAGTAGCAGCAGTGTTGGTAGTTGAGGTAATATGTACATGTAGGTAGGGGTAAAGTGACTATACATAGATAATAAACAGAGTAGCAGCAGGTAATATGTACATGTAGTTAGGGGTAAAGTGACTATACATAGATAATAAACAGAGAGTAGCAGCAGTGTAAAAACAGCATTTGATTAATTATTCAGCAGTAATGGGGAACAATGCAAGTGTCTTGTCTTAGTGGTGTAGTCGCTACAAGACCCATTACTTCATTAACATTCTGACCCACCACTACATTATCAAAGTTCACTTTTATTACCTGTGTCTTATGGCCTTGATACAAAAGTTCAAAAGGACTGGGACCCTCACATCTGTGAGATTTCTTCCCAAAGACTACTACACACTACAGTTCCGTAAGGTTTATGGAGAGTCCTTTGGCTGAACCCTACAATGGATTATGACAGACGAACAGTGCCATGTTCACAACCCCAAAACCTCCCCATATCCTCCCTGGCAGCCCTTCAGTCTGGACAGAGTAGGGCCCTGTGAGGAGATCTCTGATGTCTCAAACCTACTCACCTCGCCTGCTGTTCCATATCTGGCCTCAACCGTTCGGTGGGTTAACATCCCTGGTATGACGTGGGTTGGCCGGCGCATAGTGGAAAAGACCTTGACTCGCATTTCTTTCCATGGCGCTTGCCCTAAATCCAGCACCCGGCTTCATATGTCTATGGACAAAAACCTGGTAGAAAATGCCAATAATGAACAGATTTCCAAACAGAGCTATGATCAACACAAATGTTGCTGAATCACCTGTTTGTTTTGTAAACCTGAATAGGAAGGAAATGGAATATCCTTGAATCTGTTTTTCTTTCCATCACTTGCAATAAATGAATCATGACTGGGATTTTATGTGTTTCTTGATGCAATATCAAACATTTTAAATGATCTTTCCAATTACAAGTATTGTAGCAAAGTTCAAATGGTTAAAGCACAATGGCCATGAAAATAGCATAAAACGACATGTTATTTTGCCATCTGGATGGGGAGGGGGTGTGGGTTAGGGGTTAGTTGGAAAGGCTGCTAGATGGATGGAGAACTGCCCACACTCCGCCCTTTCTCCCACTCAGCCTTCCTGTCTCCCATCAATGCGCTCCTTTTTTCTCTAGCGGAATCCCCCAGTCCATTTCTTGTTGTGTAGGGTGGTTGCCAGGTAACAATGGCAGGCCTCCACTGGAGAGGCAGTTTTCTGAAGCAGCGATTCCCCAAAGGCTGAGAGAGCACTCACAGTGAGTGGGACTCAGCTTATAGGGCTAACGGCCCCAAAGCCAGCATGGAGCCCAGACACAACACTGACCAACAGCTTCCTACCACTGCACTAAACACAACCTCCACTAAACACACAATATGCTTTAGCATTTTAATAGGTGTTTACAGATCTTCCTTTCCTTGAGCACAGATAACATCCCTATCTTAGAGAGTATACTGGAAATACTGGCAATGTCAGACTACTATACTGAGACATCTTCTTTAAGAATCCCTAAACTCAACTCCTGCCAGAAGCCTGGACATCTTTATGTCAGTAGTTACTACGGTAACAATGAAGTATAATTACAAGTATTCCATAAGTGTCAAAGGCTTTCATTGACAATGACATTCAGTTTATGCAAAGAGTCAATATTTGCAGTGTTGACCCTTCTTTTTCAAGACCTCTGCAATCCGCCCTGGCATGCTGTCAATTTACTTCTGGGCCACATCCTGACTGATGGCAGGCCATTCTTGCATAATCAATGCTTGGAGTTTGTCAGAAGTTGTGGGTTTTTGTTTGTCCACCCGCCTTGAGGATCAACCACAAGTTCTCAAAGGGATTAAGGTCTGGGGAGTTTCCTGGCCATGGACCCAAAATGTCGATGTTTTGTTCCCCGAGCCACTTAGTTATCACTTTTGCCTTATAGCAAGGTGCTCCATCATGCTGGAAAAGGCATTGGTCATCACCAAACTGTTCTTGGATGGTTGGGAGTAGTTGCTCTCGGAGGATGTGTTGGTACCATTCTTTATTCATGGCTGTGTTCTTAGGCAAAATTGTGAGTGAGCCCACTCCCTTGGCTGAGAAGCAACCCCACACATGAATGGTCTCAGGATACTTTACTGTTGGCAAGACACAGGACTGATGGTAGCGCTCACCTTGTCTTCTCCGGACAAGGTGTTTTCCGGATGGCCCAAACAATCGGAAAGGGGATTCATCTGAGAAAATGACTCTACCCCAGTCCTCAGCAGTCCAATCCCACCCGTTCTATTGGCCAACGTGCAATCATCGGAAAATAAAATGCACTAAGACTGCACTCAACCAGCTGTAAACAAGGAAATGCTCAACAAAGGCTTCTCAACAGCTTCTACCCACAAACCATTTGACTCCTGAACAGGTAATCAAATGGCTACCCCCCCATCCCTTTTACTATGCTGCTATTAATTAGCCCGACTAACCGGTGCTCCCGCACATTGACTCTGTACCGGTACCACCTGTACAGTATATAGCCTCCTCACATTGACTCTGTACTGGTACTTCCTGTATATAGCCTCCTCACATTGACTCTGTACTGGTACTTCCTGTATATAGCCTCCTCACATTGACTCTGTACTGGTACTTCCTGTATATAGCCTCCTCACATTGACTCTGTACTGGTACTTCCTGTATATAGCCTCCTCACATTGACTCTGTACTGGTACCCCTGTATATAGCCTCCTCACATTGACTCTGTACTGGTACTTCCTGTATATAGCCTCCTCACATTGACTCTGTACTGGTACCCCTGTATATAGCCTCCTCACATTGACTCTGTACTGGTATCACCTGTATATAGCCTCCTCACATTGACTCTGTACTGGTATCACCTGTATATAGCCTCTTCACATTGACTCTGTACTGGTATCACCTGTGTATAGCCTCCTCACATTGACTCTGTACTGGTACATCCTGTATATAGCCTCCTCACATTGACTCTGTACTGGTATCACCTGTATATAGCCTCCTCACATTGACTCTGTACTGGTACTTCCTGTATATAGCCTCCTCACATTGACTCTGTACTGGTATCACCTGTATATAGCCTCGTCACATTGACTCTGTACTGGTATCACCTGTATATAGCCTCTTCACATTGACTCTGTACTGGTATCACCTGTATTTAGCCTCCTCACATTGACTCTGTACTGGTACATCCTGTATATAGCCTCCTCACATTGACTCTGTACTGGTACTTCCTGTATATAGCCTCCTCACATTGACTCTGTACTGGTACTTCCTGTATATAGCCTCCTCACATTGACTCTGTACTGGTACTTCCTGTATATAGCCTCCTCACATTGACTATGTACTGGTATCACCTGTATATAGCCTCCTCACATTGACTCTGTACTGGTACTTCCTGTATATAGCCTCCTCACATTGACTCTGTACTGGTATCACCTGTATATAGCCTCCTCACATTGATTCTGTACTGGTACCACCTGTATATAGCCTCCTCACATTGACTCTGTACTGGTACTTCCTGTATATTGCCTCCTCACATTGACTCTGTACTGGTACTTCCTGTATATAGCCTCCTCACATTGACTCTGTACTGGTACTTCCTGTATATAGCCTCCTCACATTGACTCTGTACTGGTACTTCCTGCATATAGCCTCCTCACATCGACTCTGTACTGGTATCACCTGTATATAGCCTCCTCACATTGACTCTGTACTGGTACTTCCTGTATATAGCCTCCTCACATTGACTCTGTACTGGTACTTCCTGTATATAGCCTCCTCACATTGATTCTGTACTGGTATCACCTGTATATAGCCTCCTCACATTGACTCTGTACTGGTATCACCTGTATATAGCCTCTTCACATTGACTCTGTACTGGTACTTCCTGTATATAGCCTCCTCACATTGACTCTGTACTGGTATCACCTGTATATAGCCTCCTCACATTGACTCTGTACTAGTATCACCTGTATATAGCCTCTTCACATTGACTCTGTACTGGTATCACCTGTATATAGCCTCCTCACATTGACTCTGTACTGGTACATCCTGTATATAGCCTCCTCACATTGACTCTGTACTGGTACTTCCTGTATATAGCCTCCTCACATTGACTCTGTACTGGTACTTCCTGTATATAGCTTCCTCACATTGACTCTGTACTGGTATCACCTGTATATAGCCTCCTCACATTGACACTGTACTGGTACCTCCTGTATATAGCCTCCTCACATTGACTCTGTACTGGTACCACCTGTATATAGCCTCCTCACATTGACTCTGTACTGGTACTTCCTGTATATAGCCTCCTCACATTGACTCTGTACTTGTACTTCCTGTATATAGCCTCCTCACTTTGACTCTGTACTGGTATCACCTGTATATAGCCTCCTCACATTGACTCTGTACTGGTACCACCTGTATATAGCCTCCTCACATTGACTCTGTACTGGTACTTCCTGTATCTAGCCTCCTCACATTGACACTGTACTGGTACCACCTGTATATAGCCTCCTCACATTGACTCTGTACTGGTACTTCCTGTATAAAGCCTCGCTACTGTTATTTTTACTGTTATTTTAATGCTTTTATTTCTTTACTTAACACTTACTTTACTTAAAAACTGCACTGTTGTATTCGGCGCATGTGACAAATACAATTTGATTTGATTCATCAATAAGTGCACTGACGACGTCGTCCTCATAGTGACCATGCGTACATCTCCTAACCAGACGCCATGGATTACAGGCAACATCCGCACCAAGCTAAAGGCTATAGCTGCCACTTTGAAGGAGTGGGACACTAATCCGGAAGCTTATAAGAAATCTCGCTATGCCCTCAGACAAACCATCAAACAGGCAAAGCGTCAATACAGGACTAAGATTGAATCATACTACACCGCCTCTGATGTTCGTCGGATGTGGCAGGGCTTGCAAACTATTACGGACTACAAAGGGAAACCCAGACACGAGCCCAGTGACGCAAGCCTTCCAGACGAGCTAAATGCCTTTAATGCTCGATTTGAGGCAAGCAACACAGAGCACCAGCTGTTCCGGTCGACTGTGTGATCACGCTCTCCATAGCCAATGTGAGCAAGTCAACATTCACAAGGCCATTGGGCGAGACGGATTACCAGGACGTGTACTCAGAGCATGCACTGACCAACTGGCAAGTGTCTTCACTGGCATTTTTAACCCTGACCGAGTCTGTAACACCAACATGTTTCAAGCAGACCACCATAGTTCCTGTGCCCAAGAACACTAAGGTAACCTGCCTAAATGATTACCGCCCCGTAGCACTCACGTCTGTAGCCATGAAGTGCTTTGAAAGGCTGGTCATGGCTCACATCAACACCATCACCCCGGAAACCCTAGACCAACTCCAATTTATACCACCCCAACAGATCCACAGATGATGCAATCTCAAACCCACTCCGCACTGTCCTTTCACACCTGGACAAAAGGAACACCTATGTGAGAATGCTATTCATTGACTACAGCTCAGCATTCAACACCATAGTGCCCTCAAAGCTCATCACTAAGCTAAGTACCCTGGGACTAAACACCTCCCTCTGCAAAAGGATCCTGGACTTCCTGATGGGCCGCCCCCAGGTGGTAAGGGTAGGTAACAACACATCTGCCATGCTGATCCTCAACACTGGGGCCCCTCAGGGGTGCATGCTTAGTCCCCTCCTGTACTCCCTGTTCACCCATGACTGCATGGCCAGGCACGACTCCAACACCATCATTAAGTTTGCTGACGACACAACAGTGGTAGGCCTGATCACCAACGACGATGAGACAGCCTATAGGGAAGAGGTCAGAGACCTGGCTGTGTGGTGTCAGGATAACAACCTCTCCCTCAACATGAGCAAGACAAAGGAGCTGATTGTGGACTACAGGAAAAGGAGGGATGAACACGCCCCCATTCACATCGACAGGGCTGTAGTGGAGCGGGTCGAGAGTTTCAAGTTCCTTGGTGTCCATATCACCAACAAACTATCATGGTCCCAAGACAGTTTTTCCCCCTCAGGAGACTGAAAAGATTTGGCATGGCTCTCCCAGATCCTCAAAAAGTTTGACAGCTGCACCAGAGAGCATCCTGGTATGGCAACTGCTCGGCATCCGACCATAAGTCACTACAGAGGGTAGTGTGTACGGCCCAGCATATCACTGGGGCCAAGCTTCCTGTCATCCAGTCACCCAAGTCATAGACTGCTCTCTCTGCTACCGCACGGCAAGTGGTACCGGAGCGCCAAGTCTAGGTCAAAAAGGCTCCTTAACAGCTTCTACCCCCAAGCCATAAGACTCCTGAACAGATAATCAAATGGCTACCCGGACTATTTACATTGACCCCGCCCCCCTTGTTTTTACACTGCTGTTACTCACTGTTTGTTAACTATGCATAGTCACTTTACCCCTACATACATGTACAAATTACCTCAACTACCTCGACTAACCTGTTCCCTCGCACATTGACTCTGTACCCCTGTATATAGCCTCGTTATTGTTGCACATTTTTTACTTATTACATTTTTTACTTTAGTTAATTTATTAAATATTTTCTAACTGCATTGTTGTATAGGGCTTGTAAGTAAGCATTTCACGGTAAGGTGTTGTATTCGGCGCATGTGACAAAGAACATTTTATTGTATTTGTGTTGGTCACTCCTACTTAATTCAAGCAGGCTGCACTGGAATTCTAGAACAAACCCAGTTAAAAATTGAATAAGGCATTTGGCCATTTAGCTCGCTTAACCCGGAAGCCAGCTTGACCAATGTATCGGAGGAAACACCGTTCAACTGACGACCAGTCAGCCTGCAGGCCCCCGGCCCGTCACAAGGGGTCACTAGAGCTCGATGGGCCAAGTCCCCCTGGCCAAACCCTCCCCTGACCCGTACGACGCTGAGCCAATTATGCGCCGCCCTATTGGACTCCCGGGTCACAGCTGCAACACTGTGATGCAGTGCCTTAGACCGCTGCGCCGCTCGAGAGGCCCGGATTCGACTTCATTTTAATGAAAGTAACTATATTATTGAGAGTAAGGGGCTCACAGTAGCTTTGACCTTGTGCACTCACCTGTCTAGACTTTCCACAACACGTACAGAAGTCTGCTTTTTTTCTGATTTGAAACCAAACCTGTAGATTAACAAAGAAAACGTCCAAACCAGGGAGTCAGAGAACACATTAGCTAGTTGTGTTATTCGCCTGAAACCCTTTATTTATCTCAGCATCCTCTCTTTAGTATACTGCATTGTCAAGTACACCAGCAGTAACGCCATTCCCCAAATAACCACATAGAAAAGGCTACTCTTTCAACTTACAGTACCTTTTCCTGAATGTGAATGTGGAGCTTCATACTCACCATCATAGTCCTCGCTGGGTCACACATCATCCACAGTGTTTACTAGTACTCTCGAGGGGTTGATAACACATGGTCTTCTGCTTCGTGAGCAGCTCAGCCCCGAATACCACTTTTACAGTAACTTTTAAAATACAATAAGACGTGTAATTACTGCTTCAGCACAGTGGTGAGTTTTCTATTGATCAAGTCATTCATTTGTATTTGCTTTACATTCCGAATCAATTACTGCCTTGGGAAAAGTTACTGCCATTGTTTATAATTGCTCGTTGTGGGGGACGAAGCAAACACTTCAGACTTCAAATGTGTACTCAAACAAATATACTCTAAAATACTTGATTCTTAAACAACCTTTTTAGATTCATTGGAATAACTTTCCAGTGTCTGGTCTTTGCCACCATCTTGTGGTCATAAAATAATGATCCATCTGCATGAATACAATTCTGAGGGTTAACAGTATTATAACCAAAGACAGTTCAGTAGCTAGGTCTTCTCAACTCTGATTAGAGTTACCAAATCAAATCAGAAAAAGTTAAACCAGAGTTAACGAGATATAAAACATACACTTAGTTCCTTGAGCATGATGACATTCAGGAATCATGTGTCAATCTAAGTAACAAAATACAAAACACCCAATCCCTCAGTTTGAACTAGAGGTACACTACATGACCAAAAGTATGTGGACACCTGCTCGTCGAACATCTCATTCCAAAATCATGGGCATTAATATGGAGTTGGTCCCCCCTTTGCTGCTATAACAGCCTCCACTCTTCTGGGAAGGCTTTCCACTAGAGTTTGCTTCCAACTAGAGGGGACTTGCTTCCCTTCAGCCACAAGAGCATTAGTGAGGTCAGGCACTGATGTTGGGCGATTAGGCCTGGCTCGTAGTTCGCATTCCAATTCACCCATAGGTGTTTGATGAAGTTGAGGTCAGAGCTCTGTGGAGGCCCAAGTTCTTCCACAGCGATCTCGACAAACCATTTCTGTATGGACCTTGCTTTGTGCACGGGGGAATTGTCATGCTGAAACAGGAAAGGGCCTTCCCCGAACTGTTGCCACAAAGTTGGAAGAACAGAATTGTTGATTTACTATTGATTTGCATTCACTGGAACTAAGGGGCCCGAACCATGAAAAACAGCCCCAGACCATTACTTCTCCCCCACCAAACATTACAGTTGGCACTATGCATTGGGGCAGGTGGCGTTCTCCTGGCATCCGCCAAACCCAGATTCGTCTGTCAGATTGCCAGATGGTGAAGCGGGATTCATCACTTCAGAGAACGCGTTTCCACTGCTCCAGAGTCCAATGGCGGCGAGCTTTACACCACTACAGCCAACACTTGGCATTGCGCATAGTGATCTTAGGCTTGTGTGCGACTGCTCAGCCATGGAAACCCAAT
Organism: Thymallus thymallus; assembly: GCA_023634145.1. Classification (NCBI taxonomy): domain Eukaryota; kingdom Metazoa; phylum Chordata; class Actinopteri; order Salmoniformes; family Salmonidae; genus Thymallus; species Thymallus thymallus. The sequence goes on from CM042395.1 coordinate 2,216,222, forward strand.
TCATGAAGCTCCTGACAAACAAAAGTCTGTCTTCTCACCAAAGTGTATGTAGCGTCCGAATGGCGGAGTTCTCTGTTTTACTCTACGACCCCAGCAGGCGTCACGGGACTTGTCTAAAGTCGGTAACGCTGATGTGCCAACTTCTGTCTGTAGCGTCTGAACTGTTTCAGCTAATATGACCCCACTTGGAGACTGTGTTCTCCGTTTTGCTCTACGACCACCACAAGTGTCATGGGACTCGTCTGAAGGTAACCCATACAAACTAATGGAGGTTTTGTGCCAATAAAATTAAAGGGTTAAATGTGTCCAAAAAATATATACCGGAATATCGGAAAGTATTCCGTGACTTTTTCCACGTTGTTAGTCTTGTTCTAATTCAGTTTTTTTTCCTTCATCAACACAACAGTTTAGACATTTTTGCTAATATACATATATATATATATATATAAAAAAAAAAAATATATATATATATATATAAAATGTATATATATAAAAAACGTAATGATCACATTTACATTCAGACCCTTTACTCAGTACTTTATTAAGTATTCAGACCCTTTACTCAGTACTTTATTAAGTATTCAGACCCTTTACTCAGTACTTTATTAAGTATTCAGACCCTTTACTCAGTACTTTGTTGAAGCACCTTTGGCAGCGATTACAGCCTCAAGTCTTCTTGGGTATGACGCTACAAGCTTGGTACACCTGTATTTGGGGAGTTTCTCATATTCTTCACTGCAGATCCTCTCAAGCTCTGTCAGGTTGGATGGGGAGCGTCGCTGCACAGCTATTTTCAGGTCTCTCCAGAGATGTTCAATCTAGTTCAAGTCCAGGCTCTGGTTGGGCCACTCAAGGACATTCAGAGACTTGTCCAGAAGACACTCCTATGTGGTCTTGGCTGTGTGCTTAGGGTTGTTGTGCTGTTGGAAGGTGAAGCTTTGCCCCAGTCTGAGGTCCTGAGCGCTCTGGAGCAGGTTTCATCAAGGATCTCTCTGTACTTTGCTCCGTTCATCTTTCCCTCGATCCTGACTAGTCACCCAGTCCCTGCCGCTGAAAAACATCCCCACAGCATGATGCTGCCACCACCATGCATCACCGTAGGGATGGTGTCAGGTTCCCTCCAGTCGTGACGCTTGGCATTCAGGCCAAAGAGTTCAATCTTGGTTTCATCAGACCAGAGAATCCCGCTTGGCAAACTCCAAGCGGGCTGTCATGTGCCTTTTAATGAGGAGAGGCTTCTGTCTGGCCACTCTACTGTAAAGGCCTAAATGGTGGAGTGCTGCAGAGATGGTTGTCCTTCTGTAATGTTCTCCCATCTTCACAGAGGAAATCTAGAACTCTGTCAGAGTGACCATCTGGTTCCAGAGTGACACCTCCCTGACCAAAGCCCTTCTCCTCCGATTGCTCAGGTTGTCCTGGCGGCCAGCTCTAGGAAGAGTCTTGCTGGTTCCAAACTTGATGGAGGCCACTGTGTTCTTGGGGACCTTCTATGCTGCAGAAATGTTTTGGTACCCTTCCCCAGATCTGTGCCTCGACACAATCCTGTCTCGGAGCTCTACGGACAATTCATTCGACCTCCTGGCTTGGTTTTTGCTCTGACATGCACTGTCAACTGTATAGACAGATGTGTGCCTTTCCAAATCATGTCCAATCCATTGAATTTACCACAGGTGGACTCCAATCAAGTTGTAGAAACATCTCAAGGATGATCAATGGAAACAGGATGCACCTGAGCTCAATTTCAAGTCAGTGTTAGTATGATGTGTTAGTATGATGATACATTTATTCAAATGTGTTTGGACTAGGAACTTAAATCTAACTAAAACGCACACATTCAGCCTGCAGAGTAATCAGAGGATGCCTACAAAACTATGGCCTTAATATTCTGTAGTTGCTTGAGATTGAGAGAGAACAGTAGTCAACGTGAAATATTGTCAGAGGTGAGTGGTTACAGCGAGGTAGTTTCAAGCTGCTGGCCCAGGAGATCTTGCAGATAAGAGACAGAATACACTAGTCCTCTGATTGACATCCGGAGCTATGAGAGGCGATTTAATAAACAATCAGGCACAGACGCAAACTGGCAGCCAATGACAAGTAGATCCCTAGAGCGTAATACACTGTGTTCAAGACCAGGATGCACAGAATAAGATTGCCTAAATTAAGACCCAGAGTTACCTCTTCTGCAGAGGATAAGTTCATTAGAGTTACCAGCCTCAGATTGCAACCCAAATAAATGCTTCACAGAGTTCAAGTAACAGACACATCTCATCATCAACTGTTCAGAGGAGACTGTGTGAATCAGGCCTTCATGGTCGAATTGCTGCAAAGAAACCACTACAAAAGGACACCAATAATAAGAAGAGACTTGCTTGGGCCAAGAAACACGAGCAATGGACATTAGACCGGTGGAAATCTGTCCTTTGGTCTGATGAGTCAAAATTTGAGATTTTTGGTTCCAACTGCTGTGTCTTTGTGAGACGCAGAGTAGGTGAACAGATGATCTCTGCATGTGTATTTCCCCACCATGAAGCCTGGAGGAGGAGGTGTGATGGTGTGGGGGTGCTTTGCTGGTGACACCGTCTGTGATTTATTTTGAATTCAAGGCACACTTAACCAGCATGGCTACCACAGCATTCTGCAGCGATACGCCATCCCATAGTGGGACTATCATTTGTTTTTCAACAGGACAATGACCCCACACCTCCAGGCTGTGTAAGGGCTATGAACTGGCCTCCACAATCACCCGACCTCAACCAAATTGAGATGATTTGGGATGAGTCGGACCGCAGAGTGAAGGAAAAGCAGCCAACAAGTGCTCAGCATATGTGGGAACTCCTTCAAGACTGATGGAAAAGCATTCCAGGTGAAGCTGGTTGAGAGAATACCAAGAGTGTGCAAAGCTGTCATCAAGGCAAAGGTTGGCTATTTGAAGAATCTAAAATCAAAAATATATTTTGATTTCTTTAACACTTTTTTGGTTACTACATGATTCCATATGTGTTATTTCATAGTTTTGATGTCTTCACTATTATTCTACAATGTAGAAAATAGTAAAAAATAAAGAGAAACCCTTGAATGAGTAGGTGTTCTAAAACCTTTGACCAGCAGTGTACGTTTTCCCTTGGTAAGTGCAGTTAAGCGTCAGGGTACAGTAGTAAAAAGCTGCACATGTTAAGTTTGAATTTACAGTGCTTAAGAATCACAAATGAAAACATCATACTAGTATCTCTACTCAGTATAGAGATCAATAACGTTGAATGTAATAAAACACCTTTTTATTTTTTTTACAAGAACTACATATACAAAAAGTTAAATGCGGAAACCATAGTCAGAGTTATAAAAAAAGAAAGACACCTGAAGCCGATCGGTTGGAAGTGCGTTTAAACAGAAGGCAAATTGATCCGAGCCTTCCTGTTTTCAGCCTTTGTGTGGTGCTCATTCTTTTCAAGTATTACCACATTCCAGTGACATAAATCCATACAATACTCGCTTCATGTTTTTATTTCTAGTAGCCCCCTCTTTAGTTTCCCTGTCTGTCAATCACTGTGGATCAGCAAAAAAACATTGAAAAGAAAGGTTGGATCATATCGACCGTAAGAAAGATGATTATTTACAAGCATTTCTCTACACCCGCAATAACATCTGCTCAACACGTGTATGAGACCAATACAATATGATTTGATTTAGGGGAGTTGTGTAAGGAGGAGAGCTTAAAATGGCTCATGAGGGCAGCTTCGAGTAGCTGGGCGGTGAGAACTTGCGCTTCAGGTATTTGATGATATAGAGAGGGAGACAGCTGACGACGGTGATCACTGACACCTTCCACAGGAAGGCTGGCGTTGTGATGAAGGCCAGGCCTGGGAGAAAAAACAACACGGGTTAGAAATCTCTCCGAATATACAATATGTGCCAGGCACTAACATGTCGATATACATCAATGTATTATCACTTAGCTCTTAAGGTATCGTTAGTTTTGACTATTCCAAATATTTTGTTTATTAGCATGAATCCAGGTTCAGTTTAAAAGAGCTTTTGCACACATGCCTGGGATGAGATCACTGAGAGAGAGAGAGAGAGAGAGAGAGAGAATGGAAGGCACACAGTAAAGTGTTTGGCAAACCTTCTCTCCACATAACAAAAAGCAAAGACCAACATAACAAATTCATTTTTCCTCAACAGCACAATAGCAAACACCACACTATAGATTTTCTTTTTTACTTTGGCCTTAAAGGGATAAATACATTTTGTATACCTTCAGGTAAAACAACATTTGCTTACCAAAGTACTCATTGAGGAAGGCAAGCGAGTCTATGTAGCAGCCCAAACTGAGGAACTCTGCTAGCACCATGAGCCAGTGCCAGGTACGGATGTTGAGCGCGCCACCATGAGCAGCGCAGTGAAGGAGATGGCCACCACGTGCACAAACTCCGACTCAAACAACAGCAGCGCGCCGTACATCCGGATGCCACCTGGGGGCGCCATAAAGAAGTGTTAATGACTTAGTAGTGGTTGAGTAACTGTTTAACCAGCTTGAGAAAGAAACTGGAGAACGGATCAACAATCATTTACTCTAGTCATTTCTAGTTAATAATAATAATAATAATAATAATAATAATATGTATCGGCTTATTCTATTAGGGGACCAAATACAACAAGTACATTAGGCCTCGATTCGGTTTATTTCTTAAGTTACTTTGATCCCCAACTGAAAGTCTGTTATTCAAAGTATGCTCATTGAGACACCAGATAGGCTCCAACGATCAGGACACAGGTTTGGACTCAAACAGACAATGTGTCCAAGTGTATCCCAAACCCATCCAGGTAAAACCCCTTTGACTGCTGTAGCTTGACACTCAATCTATTCTGTGGTGGTGCCTTCTGTATTTTGATAGCCTTTCACTTAATTATAACGTGCCGTAAATTGAGCTTAATAGCCCATTACTGATCACATAATTGCCTTTTCCATACAGTCTACATACAGTGGATTCCTGGGAGTTAAACTCCGTAATAAATTAACCCCCCCCCCCCTCATATCGCCCTGTTTTTCATCTGACTTTGGTAATAGACCTTTAATTAAAAAAACGAGAGCTGTCAGGAAGTGACGCTTCAGTAGGAACATAGATCTTTCTCAACACGCTGCATGGCTTTAGCGATTACAGAAATATTGATTTACTGGACGGACAAAAGCCTGCGTGTAACTGCGGATGACGCTTGGAAACGTAAGCTACTGGGAAACAGGACTGTCAGAGTCAGGTGGCTGATGTATTGCACATAGTAAAAATGATGGAATACAAGTGGGGCGCCTGGGTGAACGGTCAGTAACGCTTTCAGAAAAGCTGCCGTAGTGTGCGGATGGATCATTTGGATAGAAGACTGTGCACCTGGCCGACACCTGTTAGGTTCCTAACATCCATAATATTTCCCAGCACCCTCACCTGTGCTTTAGTGTTCATCATTAGAACTGTGTTAAGGAAATCTAACTGCGAAAGCTACGGAGGGGTATCCCTTTCAATCCTCTTACCTTGGTAAATACACACTAATTACAAAAGTCTTGAAAGACGAGGAACGACCCTAAAAGTAACCTGTCAAACCCTTCATGAAAATAGAGTCCGTGTGAATTGACCATCCATTCCCCCTGTATTATATAGGCGAGGTTGTCATTGTACCTTGGTGAGGTCTTTGTAAAGCTCGGGGTACAGCAAGGCCATCTCTGGCACCAGGGAAACTACAGGGAACACAGTGTAGATGGTAGAACACCTGCACAGAGGGGGAGAACACAGAACGGAGAGTTAAAACAGAACACTGTAGCACAGCATCAATAGAGAGAGGGTCTCACCTTGTCATGTTTAGACGCATGCGCATACTGTAGAAATACAGACAACCACACACCCAACCGTGAGGAAACCCTGGTACAAAGGGACTGATGGAAAGGAGAAAATGGAGGAAAACACTGCCTGCAAAGAGGGAGAGAGATATGACATTTAACTGAAGTCCTTCCACATTCAGTACTACTAACATAAACATGTTCAGGTCTGTTACCTGCATGGTTTATATGATCACATGGCTGTTCCTGCCGTGGACCATGAGCAAGAGACCAACGTGCTTCAACTGAGGGCTGGAGAAATCTGCCGCCAGGGATGCCTGCTTCCCCTCCTGCACGAGGGAGAGCATAAGTGCGTAATGTTATTCGACGGAAGGACACACCCCGTATCAGACTAAAACCATAGCAGGTTTTGCATTACATGTATTTATTTATTTAACAGATTAATTATACGTGGACAGGAGTGATTGTTTACCTTTCCTTCAACGCCGACACCACAGTCTGCTGCCCGGATCATACTGACATCCTTACCTCCATCACCCGGGAGAGACAAGAGAGCCACACGTCAGCCACAGGCTCAATAATAAACATGTAGAAGAGCCATTATGACAGAACAACGTTCACAGAGATGCTCTTTGACTGCCATCTTGTGGACATAATAGGTATGTACCTTCTCACACTGGATCTAGTTACTTTATTTTCAAAAGAAGTAGTCAATAGAGGTTTATTACTGGTAGGCATATTCTACAGATGGCTTATTTCATAAATATGGCATTCATTGTACACAGATCATTGTAGCAGCTGTGTCTCATACAAAGGATGAGAGTGGTTATGCATCTGGTCCTTGCCCAGGGTGCAACGGGGCTCACCTGTGGCACAAGTTCTGTTGGCTGGGTGCGGCCTGAGCAGGTGGATATCAGGCACACCTGTGGTAAGAGAAACATATGGATTTGGAAAATGCAAACACATCCGAACCCAAAAACCATCTCTTCAGATCAATGGTGTTATCATTAAGCAATAAGGCCCGAGGGGTTTTGTGGTATATGGTCAATATACCACGGCTAAGGGCGGTTCTTAAGCACGACGCAACGCGGAGTGCCTGGACACAGCCCTTAGCCGTGGTATATTGGCCATATACCACAAACCACTCAGGTGCCTTATTGCTACTATAAACTGGTTACCAACGCAGTTAAAATAAATGGTTTTGTCATATCCATGCTATACGGTCTGATATGCCATGGCTGTCAGCCAATCAGCATTCAGGGCACAAACCACTCAGTTCTTTTGGGCTTATCAAATCATAACTGATGTGCTTTGTACCACTGTTTGAGGTTTTGGACTCAAAAGGGTTAACTTTTGACACCAGAACCTTTTTGACTTTTTGGCTGCATCTACATAACAATCAGCTTTTTTTTTGGTCTGTGAGAAGTGTGTTGTAATGTAGTAACCTCCAAGGAGACTCCAGAGATGACCAAAGCACAGTCGTGTTTCCTTCTGAAGGCATTGAGCTCCAGATGGGCCTCTCCTCTGTTGGAGACCTACTCGAGAGCCAAGCAATACAATTAGTGGAAGGACAGATATAAGACCATTTCCTTATCCCTTTAACACTCATCAAGTGACAGATTATAATCTTAACATTAAAAAGAAGGAGAAGCGTACCGATCTGAAGATATGAATATTGTGGCTTCTGGACACCAAATGGGAGCCTGTCTCCAGCTTATCCCCAGTCAGCATCCATAACGATGACATGGAATGAAAGAGTATCCGCAAATATTATTACATTTAATTAAAAGTAAGTATTTTACAGTATTTCATTTATACAAGGACAAGTCAAATCGTATTGGTCCCATACAAGTGTTTAGTTAATGTGGACGTAGTGAATTGCTTGTGCTTCTAGCTCTGACAATGCAGTAATATCTAACAAGTAATATCTAACAAGTAATATCTAACAATTACACAACATATACCCAATACACACAAATCAAGTAAGGAATGAATTAAGAATATATACAGTTGAAGTCAGAAGTTTACATACACTTAGGTTGAAGTCATTAAAACTCATTTTTCAACCACTCCACAGATTTCATGTTAACAAACTATAGTTTTGGCAAGTCGGTTAGGACATCTAATTTGTGCATGACACAAGTAATTCTTCCAACAATTGATTACATACAGATTATTTCACTTATAATTCACTATATCACAATTCTAGTGGGTCAGAAGTTAACATACACTAAGTTGACTGTGCCTTTAAACAGCTTGGAAAATTCCAGAAAAGAATGTCATGGCTTTAGATAGAGATAGATAGATAGATAGGTACTTTATTTAGAAGCTTCTGATAGGCTAATTGACATAATTTGAGTCAATTGAAGGTGTTCCTGTGGATGTATTTCAAGGCCTACCTTCAAACTCTTTGCTCGACATCATGGGAAAATCAAAAGAAATCAGCCAAGACCTAATTGTAGACCTTCACAAGTCTGGTTCATCCTTGGGAGCAATTTCCAAACGCCTGAAAGTACCACATTCATCTGTACAAACAATAGTACACAAGTATAAACACCATGGGTCCACGCAGCCGTCGTACCGCTCAGGAAGGAGACGTTCTGTCTCCTAGAGATAAACGTACTTTGGTGCAAAAAGTGCAAATCAATCCCAGAACAACAGCAAAGGACCTTGTGAAGATGCTGGAGGAAACAGGTACAAAAGTATCTAAATCCACAGTAAAACGAGTCCATTATCGACATAATCTGAAAAGGACGCTCAGCAAGGAAGAAGCCACTGCTCCAAAACCGCCATAAAAAAGCCAGACTACGGTTTGCAACTGCAAATGGGGACAAAGATTGTACTTTTTGGAGAAATGTCCTCTGGTCTGATGAAACAAAAATAGAACTGTTTGGCCATAATGACCATCGTTATGTTTGGAGGAAAAAGGGGGAGGCTTGCAAGCCGAAGAACACCATCCCAACCGTGAAGCACGTGGGTGGCAGCATCATGTTGTGGTGCACTTCACAAAATGTATGGCATCACGAGGAAAGAAAATTATGTGGATATATTGAAGCAACATCTCAAGACATCAGTCAGGAAGTTAAAGCTTGGTCGCAAATGGGTCTTCCAAATGGACAATGACCCCAAGCATACTTCCAAAGTTGTGGCAAAATGGCTTAAGGACAACAAAGTCAAGGTATTGGAGTGGCCATCACAAAGCCCTGACCTCAATCCTATAGAACCTTTGTGGGCAGAACTGAAAAAGCGTGTGCGAGCAAGGAGGCCTACAAACCTGACTCAGTTACACCAGTTCTGTCAGGAGGAATGGGCCAAAGTTCACCAAACTTATTGTGGGAAGCTTGTGGAAGGCTACCCGAAACGTTTGAACCAAGTTAAACAATTTAAAGGCAATGCTGCATGCTACATGATGCCATCTATTTTGTGAAAATCCCCAGCTACAATAAATACAGCCTCAGGATATGTGGTTTCCAGTTTGCATAAAGTCCAGTGAAGTTATCTGAGGGCCGTCGTGGTATCGGCTTGAGGGGGGATATAAACGGCCGTGGCAATGACGGAGGAGAATTCTCTTTGGGAGATAATACGGTCGGCATTTGATTGTGAGGTATTCTAGGTCGGGTGAACAAAAGGACTCGAGTTCCTGTATGTTACTGTTATTACACCACGAGTTGTTATTCATGAAACACACACTGCTGCTTCCCGGAGAGATATTTATTCCTGTCTGTGCGATGGACTGAGAATCCTACTGGCTTTACCGATCTGACAGAGTATCCTGAGAGAGCCATGTTTCCGTGAAACAAAGTATGTTACAGGCCCAGATGTCTCTCTGGAATGAAATCCTTGCCCTGAGCTCGTCAACTTCGTTATCCAAAGACTGAACATTAGCGAGTAATATACTCGGAAGCAAACCAGCAGGCCGCCTCGAGTGCCTGTCCTCCGCCGGTAATGTTTTGGGTCGGCCTCTGGAATCAGTTAAATTGCTCTGGGGAGAGCGAACAAAGGATCTGCTCCAGGGAAGTTGTAATCCTGGTCGTAATGCTGGTAGTTCTGGTGAGTTACCACCGCTCTAATATAGTTCTTCCCGGCTGTATGTAATGACACAAAACATTTCCTGAGCTAATAATGTTGTCAGATTCTGGTATGACATGTAGTGCCTCTTTTTCACAGCCAACATTATACTGTACATGGAAAGGATAGCGCAATATAAATGCAGCCAACGTGTAAAAGTACGTTCACAGTTGTAGTAAAACACAAAAGGATAGTGTGGTCTCACACCTTGATCCCAGCGTTTCTGAGGAGCTCCAGTCAAACACAGAAGCTCCATCTCCCTCTCCAGACTCTCTACCACCGCTGACACCTTCAGAGCCCAGTCATGGATACTCAGCTTGGCTTGGTTGTACCGGTTCTACACCAACACAGAGAGGGAAAGATAGTCAGTCAGTGAGGGAGGGAGGGAGCGATGAGAAAGGAAGTGTTAATGAAAGAGCGATGGGGAGGTAGAATTCGATAATCAAAGGGAGAAAATCAGAGGGAAATAAATAGCCATGGCAAGGGAGGAGAGGAAGTAGCCAGTATTTTGAATTCAGCAGCACATTAAGAAGGGACATTATGTTTTGTCCCTCAAAGTCTATATACTGCTCCTCAGACAGGGATTTCTTAGCCACCACCAGGGTTCGAAACCCTTCTCTGGCCATGTTCCCACATTGAGAACAAAAAAAAGGGGTGAGTGACGTTATATGATAAAAAGAGAAATTGTTGAACATTTGTAGGGACAAACGTAATCTCTATATTCCAGTCAGATATAGATTCATTTAACAAACACATTTCATACGGCATACAGTAGGTTTAACATACGCTGAATAGCGTACAGTGCAGGCATAGATCATTTAATCTAACTGAGAGTCAGCTACATCAGAACAGCACGTACAGTCAACCGAAAAAGACAGAAATCAATGGGGAATCATACAGCTCGGGACAAAGTTCAGAGGACACAAAACCCTCATTTTATTTTTTGTTATATGAAACGCCAATGAGCTGAAACTGACGCGCTGATTGCTTATTGACATGGTACTCATACAGCACCACTGCTTGGACGGTCCGCGGGATATTACAGTCAATGGAACATCATTGTTAGGAATATGACATACAGGCTGTGTCCAAAATGGCACCCTATTGCGCATATAGAAGAATATATTACACCAGAGCCCCAGTGCACTAACAAGGGAATAGGGTGTTATTTGGGAAGCAGACATTAATGCCTCCTAGGAAAGGAATCCACTTCATGTTGGTCACTAATTAAATCAAAAACAGCCCCTGGTCCTAAATCACTCAATATTGCCAATACAATTATGAACATAGAGTATTACACACCCAGTCATGGGTGGGCCTGTTGATCTTGTGATGAATGAATGTCCTGGTTAACAACAGAGGCAATTACCCTGCATGTGTTCGATACATTTTATTCATACATACAGCACAGTCTGGATGGAAGCCTTACCTCCTCCTCCAGCCAATCACTGTACTGCACTACACTCGCCATGGCAACATCAGCTCCCTTCATTTAAAACATGATGTTACCTGTGGTCTCCTCCTAGAGCGAAAATGTAAAAATGATAGATGTATAATCATATAAAACGTATTCCAGTGCCATATCATACTAACACCAGACTTGAATTCAAATAGAATCATATAAAACGTATTCCAGTGCCATATCATACTAACACCAGACTTGAATTCAAATAGAATCATATAAAAAGCATTCCAGTGCCATATCATACTAACACCAGACTTGAAATATAATAAAATATACTTTTTTTGTTAACATGGCTGAATGGGGTTTGCACTTTTCTGACTTTTCTAATGGTTCCATTGCAGCAGGAAAGCTCAATCAAGCACAGCTTAAGTATTTAAAATCATTTAAATAGTATTTAAACCCAGGGCTGACTAACACACACATATTTAGTATGGTTGACCATTACATGTGTGGTAACTAAGTCCATACCCTGACGATGATACCTCATCCTCTTGCTCTCGGAGGTGAAGATCTGCAGGATGTTCTAGGTTAGGATCTGTCCTGCTGGGGTCTTCAGCTGCAGGGAGGTCAGGTCCCTGTTCACCAGAGTCAGCCCTACGCTCTCCGTCCAGCGCACCAGCGCCGCCTGAAGAGGAGCAACAAGGTCAAAGCTCAGGAACACACCTGCACTACTACACAGACCCAGGCACTCTGTGCCTCTCACTAGGGGCTAGCTATGGGTCCACATAAAGGGTTCAGAGGTCAAGGTTAGGGACTCTGTGTACGCTCACAGGGTCAACTTCCTGATCGCCCTGAAACAGGAAAGGAAACACACATGAAAGTAAGTGGTTCATTGTTAAGTGAATGCTATGAGACAGAGGAGGAGGCGGTTGGCCTCAGAGTAACAGAAGGACTATTAATTACAATTCAGTGTCCAATTATTATACGATAGAAGGAGCAGAATGGTGAATAATCCTGACGTCATAGGCTATGCTTTAGATTAAGACATATGGTGAAGGGACAACAATCGTTATCCAGAATCATTATGATGCTAGATAAGGTCAAATTTGTTTTGTCCAATAAACTTATAAAAGCATAAAAAGGTAACATGGTCAATAATTGAATGAGTGAGTGAGTGAGTGAGTGAGTGAGTGAGTGAGTGAGTGAGTGAGTGAGTGAGTGAGTGAGTGAGTGAGTGAGTGAGTGAGTGCGTTTCCTTCCCCCCAATAATGGGGCACACGCTCAACCGCAGTGTGCCAAAATAAATATTTTCTGTGGTTTAACAACTGGTTATATTACTAGAAGAACACGCATTGCATTTCAAAACAGAGTCCAGCACACTACCGTGATGCAGTACACCTCTTTACTGGATATAACCCAAAATCCTGACGCCTCCACTGTTGTAATACTGACAGTTTGTTGCCTTCCAAACACTCTGTATACAATGCTCTCGGTGCCTTATCTCTGGAGTGGAGTTCATTTAGAAACAGAGAAATGTTTCTCTCCTCTGCAGGAACTCCCGCCCCCAAGTGAGCGTTCAGCTGCAAACCACTCAATTCTCCAAGGGTTCATTTTCAATTTGCTCACTCAAAAGGTTGTTATTATACTCCTGACCTACAAAAATTGGCACTTCCTGCTAATACCCCGTCATTTCTTTCTGGTTCCCCTTTGAGCTGGCTATATTTACTGAACACACATCTGTGGATCATAATTGCATGGGCGCACGTGCGGCACGTACAAACGCACGCGCAGTCAGGATTTAATACCTGCCTCCTCCTCCTAGTTTATCGGCTCCATGGGAACTGTTTAAAGCCATGTCAACTTTGATACAAACTGTATGTAAATCACGTGTTACACAAGTAATGTAAGAGCCTACCGGTGACTACTTGACGACAATGGCAGACCGGTTTAAACTACCCAATCAATCATTTCAATAGCCTTCCCAATGTTCTAGTGATCATGTACATCAAAATGGCAGCGCTGCCTTTAAAATGAACAGCAGCAAAGCATTTGATGATGAAAATGGATCTGTAATAGCAAAATTCTAGCCACCATTTCATTACCAAATCAGAACTAGGATTTTAACAGCGCTCGCTAAATATCATTCTCTTAATTGATTGTAGCACCGTAGCTAATCACGTTAAAACTGTGCATGTAGGTAAAACATTCATGCACGCTGACTCCGTGGATAAATGTCCATCTTTGCAGTTTTATTTGGTCACCTATTGAAAAGGTCAATCAGGGATTTGCATATGCATGTGACAATACTCAAACCAGCCGAACCAATGAATTAATCCTTTGCCGGATACTCCCATTGGGGTCCACTTTTTCCGTCGGATATCCTATTACCTCATATTGGAGATGATAAACTGCTACTTCATGAGACTCCACGGTCATTCTCTGGCAAGTCCTGAATGGCCCCCTATTCTCTATAGGCCCTGTTCCAAAGTAGTGGACTACGTAGGGAATAGCGGGCCATTTGGGACACAGCCCCTCCTCTGACATCACAGGGTTAAGAGCAGGGCCCTGTTCACAGCAAGGTTGACCAGAAGGTCAACTGACCCCCGACCTCGGGTCTGCCCACTTCATCTCCTTAATGACGGCTCATTACATTAGAGAGAGTCAGCCAATGAAATGTGTGTCTCATAGTGCTGCACTGACTGGCCTCTGGTAGGGTTGTAAACGAGGCTGGAGAGAGAGAGAGGGAGGGAGAGAGAGAGAGAGAGAGAGAGAGAGAGAGAGAGAGAGAGAGAGAGAGAGAGAGAGAGAGAGGAAAGGAGAGCTAAGGAGAGAGGGAGGGAGAGGGAAAGGAGAGAGGGAGAGAACAAAGACAGCATGAGAGAGATGTGAGGAGAGATGGAGAGGAAAAGAGAGACAGATAGTGGGCGGGGGTGGGGGACTGAACAACCACAGACCCCTCTCATCGTCTCTCAGAGAAAATTAAATATTGATCAATCCAAGCAGTGCCAGACAATAGAGGGAGATAGAGCATTGTGGGTAAATAAATAAATAAACAAACACATGAAGGAGAGACGGGCGAGCAGGCAGGCAATTCCAGAGCAGACAGAAAGGGAAAGCGAGATGTTTCTTTTGTCACCTTTTTATCTTCATATGGACTGCTAGGCAGAAAAACCATTGTGTCACGGGTGGAAAACACTCCCACGGCCCTGAACACTGTACTATATGGGGTGGGGGGGGCTGGGAGATTAGCGACCCTTTGATATGTGTGAAATATTTATGAGAAAGTTAAATGACTCCTCCTCCAGCAACCTCTCCTTGTGCCCTGTGTGTACTCAATACTCATCTAGGACTTTCTTGGCCATATTCCCATCAGAAAGGGCAGTAAATAATAGCAGCGCCTGGTAGGCATAAATGGCCCTACACTAGGATTACACAGACAGGCAGAGGAAGGTGACGCCACGGGACTTCCGTTGGGGTCTTCATCATTCCAGATTCTTACTTAGTTAGAGCTGTAAATTCTAAAGGACACAAACGCCGCTGATTAAAATAGCTTAACCTCCGACACAACGTTATAGCCTCTGAGTTAATGGCCATTCCACGAGGCCCAGGTTATGACAAACTACAAAAGTAATTTAGTGTTGAAGATGGACATCAGAGAGAAACCTGGGTCGTATTCAGTAGCCACTAAGCGGAGGACAACGGAATGAAACGGGGAGGGGCTACCTGCACTTTCTTAAGAAACGCTTGTCAAAACGTTTTGCTACGGTGTGCGTAATGAATACAACTCGGTTGTCGTCGCTCAAGCCCTGGCAGCAGTGGACTTCGTCTCTCCGTTGACGCTGGCGCGGGACTCGTAGACGGTTGTGACGTTGTGGCACAGCGCGATGGCCTTCACTGCCTTGTGGATGCGGCTGCTGACGCTCTTGCCGCCTTGGGGGCCTGGGCTGGCTGGGGCTTCCTGGATGGGGTGGAGCTGGTGCTGCTGCCGTTGGACTGCTGGGTCAGGGGAGCTCGGCTGTGGAGGCAAAGAAAACCACATTTATTATATTCTGGGAGTGGACTATGATGTCATGAAAAGCAGACATTCCTTACAGGGATAGCACTGGGCCACGTTCAGTTGACAAACGTTCTTGAACGTTGCAGAGTCGACATGATTCCTTGTTCTACATGTCGGATTAGCATGTTTGTGCTACATAACATATTTATATCCGAATGTTCCAAAATGTTGTGTCCTCTGACAACGCCAATCAATTCAGCTCTGTGGTGTCTCCCGGGCAGCCCATTGTGCCAGCTAGGTTTGACAGAGTTGATTTCGTCTTATTAACCCTTGTTACTGCTAGAGAGAAAGAGAGAGACTCCTAACAGTACGCTAAATGGAAACCCTTCAGCAAGCTTACTACAACGGAGTGCTCACTTCACTATGAAGTAGTCAGTCAAGTTATGAGAGCTCCTTCTCTCATTAACATCATGTTTCATCTCTTTTTCAGAATACCCTCACTCCTGCATTATCTCAATCTCTCCGTTTCAATCACTTCCACGAGGTGGGTAAATGATTGTCTCATTTAAGGGTTAAACCTCTATTTGATGAATCTATGCCTACCTTGAGTTCTGTATTTAATAGATTACTTCCCTGTACACAACTGCGCTCTATGGTGTACTTTCAATGTAACAATGGCGCCACCCTAGCTCTGCACGTGATATTAAAATGGATTCATTCCTATGAGTTACATCCTGTTTACAGATGCCTGCATAATTCAATTTCACACATTGATATCTATATGCCCGGTGTTCGTCACAAACCATTTCCTGCAGGGACCTATAATGAGGTTATGATAGATTTCCATGTAGCGTTACAATCAACCTCTGACACGCTCCGTCATCTCGGTGATGAAGGGAACATGAAACACACCAGCACGACAAATCAATGGGGCTGAAGCGCTAGCTGCTATTGAGCAGTGTGCTAAAAAAGACTCATCTTTCATTAGCCGAGCTTAAAACAGAGTGCAGGCAGATGGCTCCATCCTCAGCACAGCTGTTAGGGGCCTGCCTGAGTGTGAACAATATCATTCTGTCATGCCTTCAGCTACAGATCGACCACCTAGAGGGAAAGCTGGTTTTTACAGTACGTCGGTATAGCGCTTAGGGACTGAGCTTGAATGAACAACGAAAAAGGCCAAGAGGGGAAGCAGTGGAGAGAGCGGTTTAACTAAGGGTCTCTTTGTGAGGAGTGGTGAGTCACGGATCCTATGAACGTTAATAAAACAAAGATATCAATAGCTAAATCTTTCTAATCTCCTGTTTATTCCTAAAGGACAGGTGATGTAAGAGTACGATCACCTGTGCGGTGTGACTGCACTCTGCGGCTCTGTATCTCCTCCGTGGTGTCCGACCCAGAGGACGCTGTCCCTAGGTGCAGCCGCTTGGAGATGGTCTCGTTCTGTGTCAGAGTGCCCTCAATTCACAAAGCCGAATGAAGTGACACTTGTATTAGAGAGGCAAACAACAGGTTCACACACTGCTGCTCATCAAGTTATTTTTGAGTGGGTTCATGCATGCATTCTTAAAGCTACAGTGTTACCCCTAGGATTTATTTCAGCATTGGTGGCAGGGTTTATTGCATCATGGGACCTGAAGGGGTTGTGACTCACCTCCTATTGCCCTAATATCATTATCCATATGGACTGCCTGTCCTCTCCAACCAACCCAACCCAGCATACAAGCGATACTGAGCTTTTCCGACTACAAACTACTGGAAATGGACGCAGCGTCTCTTGTTTAATGGACGCAGCTTGCCAGAATGTGTACTGATAGAGCGTAAACCTGATTAGGGGGGCAACTACCTTCCAATAACATTACGGGACGGCAAGGTTATCCAATTCTAATGGATTGATTGTTTTTGCTCTCTTTCCGTGTGGTTTAACTAGCAACTGGGATAAAAAGGTAAGGAGACTGGATAACGTATTCCTACTTCGCCTGGTAAGACAAGAAGCATGTCGAGAACCCCGAGAGTTGATCACTTTGATATAAGGTTTGGTTCTTGGAAAGGAGAATAAACAATAAGAGAAATTATCTAACAATCTCATGTGAATTCTATATTCTTCAGTGATGCAAACGGGTGAGCGCCCCAAAAGGTGCCCACATTTGTTTGGGCACAGAAATGCGCAAAGAAATCCATGTTAAGTGCAAGAACATTTGCCTATTTTCAGAGAATAACAAGTCCGTAATCCACATATGAAAATAGTGTCCTGGAGTAGGGCTCTTTGGTCTGGGTTTAAGGTCTATCATGACGTGTCAGTCAGACAGAAATGCATCAGTCTTCAACGCTGCAAGCATAGAGAAAAGCTAATACATTCCTTGAGAAAAGCTAATACATTCCTAGAGAAAAGCTAATACATTCCTGGAGAAAAGCGAATACATTCCTAGAGAAAAGCTAATACATTCCTAGGTGCATTTGCACAATGAAAGTACTTAGAGGAAGCTGCCCTATGTACATAGTCATGGAACACAGGTCATTTTAATCATGTTTAATACAGTTTTAACCACTTCATATGTATACTGTATTCTAGTCAAGGCATATTGCTGTACATATACTATTCTTCAGATACTATCTATTTACTGTCCATTCTGTCTATACATCCCATCACATATACACATACATACACACAGCACCTTCAGAAAGTATTCAGACCCCTTGACTTTTCCACATTTTGTTAAGTTACAGCCTTATTCTAAAATGTATTAAATAAAACAATTTCCTCGTCAATCTACACACAATACCCCATAATGACGACAAAGCGAAAACAGGTTTTTAGAAATGTTTGCAAATGTATTAAAAACAAAACACAGAAATACCTTATTTACATAAGTATTCAGACCCTTTGCTATGAGACTCGAAATTGACCTCAGGTGAATCCTGTTTCCATTGATCATCATTGAGATGTTTCTACAACTTGATTTGGAAAGGCACACACCTGTCTATATAAAAGGTCCCACAGATGACAGTGCATGTCAGAGCAAAAACCAAGCAATGAGATCGAAGGAATTGTCAGTAGAGCTCCGAGACAGGATTGTGTTGAGGCACAGAACTGGGGAAGAGTACAAAAATATTTCTGCAGCATTGAAGGTCCCCAAGAACACAGTGGCCTCCATCATTCTTAAATGGAAGAAGTTTGGAACCACCAAGACTCTTCCTAGATCTGGCCGCCCGACCAAACGCAGCAATCGAGTTAGAAGGGCCTTGGTCAGGGAGGTGTTCACTCAGAGAGCTCTAGAGTTCCTCTGTGGAGATGGGAGAACCTTCCAGAAGGACAACCATCTCTGCAGCACTCCACCAATGAGGCCATTATGGAAGACTGGCCAGACGCAAGCCACTCTTCAGTAAAAGGCACGTGACAGACCACTTGGAGTTTGCCAAAAGGCACCTAAAGACTCTCAGACCATGAGAAACAAGATTCTCTATTCTGATGAAACCAAGACTCAACTCTTTGGCCTGAATGCCAAGCGTCACCTCTGGAAGAAACCTGGCACCACCCCTACGGTGAAGCATGGTGGTGGCAGCATCATGCTGTGGGGATGTTTTTCAGCGTCAGGGACTGGGAGACTAGTCGAGGCAAAGATGAAAGGAGCAATGTACAGAGAGATCCTTAATGAAAACCTGATCCAGAGTGCTCAGGACCTCATACTGGGGCAAAGGTTAATCTTCCAACAGGACAACGACCCCAAGCACACAGATAATACAACACAGGAGTATCCTTGAGTGGCCCAGCCAGAGTCCGGACTTGAACCCGATCAAACATCTCTGGAGACCTCCTCTGAACAATTCATGTTAAGAAGTGTTTGTTACTTGAACTCTGTGAAGCATTTATTTGGGTTGCAATTTCTGAGGCTGGTAACTCTAATGAACTTATCCTCTGCGGCAGAGGTAACTCTGGGTCTTCCTTTCCTGTGGCGGTCCTCATGAGAGCCAGTTTCAAAGTTTTCTGGATTGGCTGACCTTCATGTCTTAAAGTAATGATGGACTGTCGTTTCTCTTTGCTTATTTGAGCTGTTCCGAGTCCATAATATGGACTTGGTCTTTTACCAAATAGGGCTATCTTCTGTATACCCTCCCCCCTAAAGGGTGGCTATTTGAAGAATCTCAAATATAAAATATATTTTGATTTGTTTAACACTTTTCGGTTACTACATGATTCCATATCTGTTATTGCATAGTTTCACTATTATTCTACAATGTAGAAAATAGTAAAAATAATGAAAAACCCTGGAATGAGTAGGTGTCCAAACTTTTGACTAGTACTGTACATAGCCCCCCCAGTTTGTGGCATGGAGAGATGACAGAGCCTGCCCACGAAGCACTCACTCTGATATGACATCTGACATCCCGCTCTAAACTCCATCTTTGATATTATTTTTGTAGGATACGTAGGGATGCATTCTGCGCTCAGTCAATGATTTCGATATGAGAAACTGCACAGATCTACAAGATTCACATGGAGAAAACAGCCATGCTACATACTACAGTGGCTGTGTGTCCTGTCAGCTGTTTTGTCAGTCAGTAGGCGGCCCAGCTCTTCAGGGATGGTACTGGTCCGTACCACGGTACCAGGGATGTTTTCATCTTTCATGATCATCCAACCATAGGCCGACTTCCCCTGGTCCAGATTGACACGCAAGCTGCACATTCAAATAAGACAGAGGTGAAGTTAAATATGTGTTCAGCAATCCAACTACCATGATTCTATTCAACAAGAGTCAATCAAAGACAGTGAAATGGATGCCATGCTGTACCATAAAGTTAGATACACTATTTATATTGTGTTTTGAAATGCAGTACCTTATGGGGATGATGTAGGATAATAATAGCACGATGAAGCGGAACAGGTTGCAACCAAGGGCCCACAAAACCCTGCAGCGCTACCATGACAACAAACAGGAACACCTGATCCAGGAACAGAGCCTTGGTGAGGCGATTCAGCTCCAGGTCCAGTAGACCCACCTGTAGAGGCGAAAGAGGCCAGGGTTCAGAGGTTAAAAGGTCAAGGTCAGAGCCAAAGGATATAAGGACAGACAAATCCTCCACTGGGACTAGACATGCTTGGTTCCTTTGACTCTTTATTCATACATGTATTTGTATTTATTATGGATCCCCATTGGCAGCAGCTACTCTTCGTGGGGTTCCGCAATATTAAGGCAGTTATATACAAATAAAAACAGGCCACTACTCTACTACCACATATGTACAACACAAAACACATTCACTATCATTCAAAAGTTTGGGGTCACTTAGAAATGTCCATGTTTTCCATGAAAACATACATGAAATTATATAGGAAATATAGTCAAAACATTGACAAGGTTATAAATAATGATTTTTAATTGAAATAATAATTGTGTCCTTCAAACTTCGCTTTCGTCAAAGAATCCTCCATTTGCAGCAATTACAGCCTTGCAGACCTTTGGCATTCTAGTTGTCAAATTGTTGAGGTAATCTGAAGAGATTTCACCCCATGCTTCCTGAAGCACCTCCCACAAGTTGGATTGGCTTGATGGGCATTTCTTACGTACCATACGGTCAAGCTGCTCCCACAACAGCTCAATAGGGTTGAGATCCGGTGACTGTGCTGGCCACTCCATTATAGACAGAATACCACCTGACTGCTTCTTCAATAAATAGTTCTTGCATACTTTAGAGTTGTGCTTTGGGTCATTGTCCTGTTGTAGGAGGAAATTGGCTCCAATTAAGCGCTGTCCACAGGGTATGGCATGGTGTTGCAAAATGGAGTGATAGCCTTCCTTCTTCAAGATCCCTTTTACCCTGTACAAATCTCCCACTTTACCACCACCAAAACACCCCCAGACCATCACATTGCCTCCACCATCCTTAACAGATGGTGTCAAGCACTCCTCCAGCATCTTTTCATTTGGTCTGCGTCTCACGAATGTTCTTCTTTGGGATCTGAACACCTCAAACTTAGATTCATCTGTCCATAACACTTTTTTCCAATCTTCCTCTGTCCAGTGTCTGTGTTCTTTCGCCCATCTTAATCTTTTCTTTTTATTGGCCAGTCTGAGATATGGCTTTTTCTTTGCAACTCTGCCTAGAAGGCCAGCATCCCGGAGTCACCTCTTCACTGTTGACGTTGAGACTGGTGTTTTGTGGGTACTATTTAATGAAGCTGCCAGTTGAGAACTTGTGAGGCGTCTGTTTCTCAAACTAGACACTAATGTACTTGTCCTCTTTCCCAGTTGTGCACCGGGGCCTCCCACTCCTCTTTCTATTCTGGTTAGAGCCAGTTTGCGCTGTTCTGTGAAGGGAGTAGTACACAGCGTTGTACGAGATCTTCAGTTTCTTGGCAATTTCTCGCATGGAATAGCCTTAATTTCTCAGAACAAGAATAGACTGACGAGTTTCAGAAGAAAGTTTTGTTTCTGGCCATTTTGAGCCTGTAATCAAAACCACAAATGCTGATGCTCCAGATACTCAACTAGTCTAAAGAAGGCCAGTTTTATTGCTTCTTTAAATCAGCACAGCAGTTTTCAGCTGTGCTAACATAATTGCAAAATGGTTTTCTAATGATCAATTAGCCCTTTAAAATGATAAACTTGGATTAGCTAACACAACGTGCCATTGGAACACAGGAGTGATGGTTACTGATAATGGGCCTCTGTACGCCTATGTAGATATTCCATTAAAAAAATACCTACACTGTATTTCTGATCAATTTGATGTTATTTTAATGGACATTTTTTCAACAACAGGTTATGGTCAATAAAATGAAAGGCTGCACTGAAATATAACAGTACAGCTCCCACAATCTTCTTATTATCATTTTATTTCAACCAATCATCAGTCATTTGTAGGGTTGCAAAAGGCCGGAAACTTTCCAGTAAATTTCTGGACATTTTCCATGGGAAGTTAAGCCCTGGAATTTTGGGAATTTTGCTTAAATTCATCCAAAAAGCTTATAACAGTGAACCTTTTTTGTGGGATACACATTAGGTCTTGTGGCATATTTTGGTTAAAATATCCCCAATTCAATGGAATTGCAACCCTCTGCATTCTTCTATCACATGTACAGCTGATTCTCAAGATCTTGCACACTAATGGGATGCTATTGAGCCCACACTACTACACTGTCTGAGCCAAGGACTACATGCTTTCTGGTAAGTTTTGATACTGGGTGGGGTGAATATACTGTATTTTATATGACATACATTCTTTTTTTGTTAACTAGTAAATAGTAGCCTACAGCAAAGTGTTTTTAAATCATTTATAACTTGTTAACAATTTCTGCTAGTTAGTTTTTGCTACCATGAGGGTTTTAGCTTGCTTGAGCCTGCTAACTGAGGAGTGTTGATTCCATTCATGTTTCATTTTAAAACATTTATCTTACAAAGGAGTTGTTTAATCTAACTGTTTAACTATTTATCTGTACATGGAATTGTATTCAGTTTTTTTTTCCTTTTTTTTTTTCCTAATCTTTACAGGAAAATGCCACAGGCACTATCTGATGTGTGGAGACATTTCACTGCAGCTAATGTAGAAGGAAAAGCTGTGTACATTTGCAAATACTGTGCCAAATCATATGTGAAGAATGCAACAAAGATGCAGAATCATCTGGCCAAATGCATAAAGTTCCCTCTCACTCACAAGCAACCTCTGCCAAAAGTCAGACACCATATTGATAGCAACAGCTAATGGTCCTCCTGGAATCTGAAGTTTTTTTGGCTCAATGGAGGAACGTAGTCAGAGAAATGCTGATGAATGTCTTGCTCGAGCTGTGTATGCAACTGGTTCACCTCTGATGCTCACAGGCAATGTGTATTGGAAGAGATTTCTGAATGTTCTTCGTCCAGCATACAGTCGTGGCCAAACGTTTTGTATCGGTATCGGTCTCCACAAAGTTCAATGCTTCAGTGTTCTTAAATCTTTATGTCAGTAGTTACTATGGTACACTGAAGTATAATTACAAGTATTCCATAAGTGTCAAAGGCTTTCATTGACAATGACATTCAGTTTATGCAAAGAGTCAATATTTGCAGTGTTGACCCTTCTTTTTCAAGACCTCTACAATCTGCCCTGGCATGCTATCAATTAACTTCTGGGCCTCATCCTGACTGATGGCAGGCCATTCTTGCATAATCAATGCTTGGAGTTTGTCAGAAGTTGTGGGTTTTTGTTTGTCCACCCGCCTTGAGGATCAACCACAAGTTCTCAAAGGGATGAAGGTCTGGGGAGTTTCCTGACCATGGACCCAAAATGTCAATGTTTTGTTCCCAGAGCCACTTAGTTATCACTTTTGCCTTATGGCAAGGTGCTCCATCATGCTGGAAAAGGCATTGGTCATCACCAAACTGTTCTTGGATGGTTGGGAGAAGTTGCTCTCGGAGGATGTGTTGGTACCATTTTTATTCATGGCTGTGCTCTTAGGCAAAATTGTGAGTGAGCCCACTCCCTTGGCTTAGAAGCAACCCCACACATGAATGGTCTGAGGATGCTTTACTGTTGGCATGACACAGGACTGATGGTAGCGCTCACCTTGTCTTCTCCCGACAAGGTGTTTTCCGGATGGCCCAAACAATCGGAAAGGGGATTCATCAGAGAAAATGACTCTACCCCAGTTCTTAGCAGTCCAATCCCAGTTCCAGCTGGTCCTTTTGTGGCAGGGCTGAAATGCAGTGGAAATGTTTTTGGGGGATTAAGTTCATTTTCATGGCAAAGGGGGACTTTGCAATTAATTGCAATTCATCTGATCCCTCTTCATGACATTCTGGAGTATATGCAAATTGCCATCATCAACACTGAGGCAGCAAACTTTGTGGAGACCAATACTTGTGTCATTCTCAAAACTTTTGGCCACGACTGTACACCCCTCCAACCAGACATGCTTTATCTACTCATTTGCTGGATGCAGAGTTCAACAGAGTTCAAGTGAAGGTCAAGCAAAACATAGAGAAAGCAAACTGTATTGCAATAATCTCTGATGGGTGGTTGAATGTTCGTGGGCAAGGAATAATTAACTACATCATCTCTACCCCTCAACCAGTATTCCACCCCCATTACTAGCCTGTTCAACCTCTCTTTCATATCGTCAGAGATTCCTAGAGACTGTAAAGCTGCCGCGGGAGACACTCTAGACCCAAACTGTCCATCCTGCCCTGCCTTTCTAAAGTCTTCGAAAGCCAAGTTAACAAACAGATCACTGACCACTTCGAATACCACCGTACCTTCTCCGCTGTGCAATCTGGTTTCCGAGCTGGTCATGGTTGCACCTCAGCCACGCTCAAGTTCCTAAACGATATCATAACCACCATCGACAAAAGACAGTACTGTGCAGCCGTCTTCATCGACCTGGCCAAGGCTTTCGACTCTGTCAATCATCACATTCTTATCGACAGACTCAATAGCCTTAGTATCTCAAATGACTGCCTCGCCTGGTTCACCAACTATTTTTCAGATAGAGTTCAGTGTGTCAAATCGGAGGGCCTGTTGTCTGGACCTCTGGCTGCCTATGGGGGTGCCACAGGATTAAATTCTCGGGCTGACTCTATTCTCTGTATATATCAATGATGTCGCTCTTGCTGCTGGTGACTCTCTGATCACCTCTACGCAGATGACACCATTCTGTATGTATCTGGCCCTACATTGGACACTGTTAACAAACCTCCAAACGAGCTTCAAAGACATACAACACTCCTTCCGTGGCCTCCAACTGCTCTTAAATGCTAGTAAAACTAAATGTATGCTCTTCAACCAATCGCTGCCCACACCTGCCTGCCTGACTAGCACTATCACTAATTGACAGGTCTGACTTAGAATATGTATACACCTACAAATACCTAGGTGTCTGGTTAGATTGTAAAATCTCCCTCCAGACTCACATTAAACATCTCCAATCCAAAATTGAATCGACTTCCTATTTCGCAACAAAGCCTCCTTCACTCATGCTGCCAAACATACCCTCGTAAAACTGACTATCCTACCGATCCTTGACTTCGGTGATGTCATTTACAAAATAGCCTCCAACACTCTACTCAGCAAATTGGATGTAGTCTATCATAACGCCATCCGTTTTGTTACCAAAGCCCCATATACTACCCACCACTGCGACCTGTATGCTCTCGTCGGCTGGCCCTCACTACATATTCGTCGCCAAACCCACTGGTTCCAGGTCATCTATAAGTCCTTACTAGGTAAATCCCCACCTTATCTCAGCTCACTGGTCACCATAGCAACACCCATTAGGAGTCCCTTCCACATACGCCTCGCGTCTGACCCTCTGGATTACTCCTCCCCTTTGTCCCTGTACTTGCGTTTCGCCATCTTGATCGATCTGCTTAGGTCGTATTTGGACTGTTTAACCAAACTAACCACCCCCGGTCACATTGCCGTGTTTAAAAGCAGCAGCGCTCTCCTTCAGTTTCCCTACAAGACTGCCATCAATCCACCTTTTTTTTTTTGTCTGTACGTTTTGAAATTCACTATCGGTATCACATGTCAATATATTTTTTTATGAAACCGGTGACTGAATATGCATATTTGTTGATATTATCCCCAGAGATGACCCGAACATATTCCAGTCCAAACAGTCTTTGAGCTTGGATTCTGATTGGTCGGACCAACGCCGTACAGACCTGACCACCGGAACTTCCCAGGAGCCTTTGCGGGTATAAGAGCGTAGGACAGTCAATGTGATGGCAATAATTAGGATGGACCTAAATTACATTTGTTAACAATGAACGCTGCCTCCGGGTCTCCAGTTTGTTAAGGGTCTAATGAAGATCTTTTAGAGCATTTTTTGGTGTCGGCATGGGGCAGGACGCACACAGCCGTGGCAATAATCCCTGAGAACTCTCTCAGAATGTAAAAAGGGTGACATTTGATAACCAAGTATTCCAAGTCAGGAGAGCAGAAGCTCGCAAGTTCCTGTACGTTTCCCCAGTTGCACCATATGTTGTTGGTCATAAAACCAAGTGCACCCGCTCCCTATCCACTCGTAAAACTGTAAAACCCTCTGGTTGTATATAATCTGTTTGGATGTCGGGGGAGAGTAGCTGCTTCCTACTCTCCGATAGGACTCTCAGGTACGCCGAGGTCTCACTGAAAAGGCTAGCCCATTGTTCCGGTGTCTCCGGGAAGCTCGGGAGGACGGTGAGTACCCAACAATTGATATTCCAATAGTTCTGCCGGGGTGTATGAAGTAATGCACAAAAAAATGTAGTAAGAACATTTGAGAAAAAGCCAATAACAAAAAAATCTGGAATGTTTAATAGGGGCTCAGGGCGAAGCGCCATCCATCGGCGCCATCTAGCATTGGCGCCGATGCTAGATGGCGCCAATGCTAGACACCTCCACCATTGGAATTCCTGTCTTTTCTGAATCACCATAGCTATTATGTAAGTGAGTTTCAGAGAAAGTCAGTATATGAATGTTATCTGTTACTAGCAAGTTATTGATTTCATGAACCTTGTTGATGTGGGCAATTTTTTTGCACTTTTCTGGGATTCTTGGATTGTTTGTATTGCTTTACTGCAAGGCTTATCAGAGATAGACATGACAGTGATATTTATGTTTGAGCAGATAGTGCAGGGTGAGGTGCACAGCGGACTTCCTATGAGGACAAACCTCATAGCACAATAATGAGTTCCTCAACCTTATTACGTCAAGGGTAAAAAAAACACGGGAATAAATCAGGCGAAAGTCTCCACTGTGGTCTTTTATCATGCAAACCGTGTTGTTGGGCAGAGATGAATTTGTTGGTGGCACTTCCTGGTAAACCATAAACTGCACTGAATACCACAAAAAGGGGTAAAAAAAAAAAAGGAGCCAAAAAAGGGAAAGTTCCCATATTGAAATGTCTTTTCCTTCAAAAGGTCCCAAGTTTTCTTTTATTTCTCGAGTGCATCGCTCAGCCAATGGAGCATGTGGGAAAATGATGTCAAAAAAAGAAGTGCCCTTCCCCTCTCTGGCAGGGCTTGCAGCAAAGCACCGAACACAGAGGTCTTTCATCTCCGCACCACGCTAACAAAAACAGCAAACCATAACATCTCCCCCTAAATAAAGGAACTTGGATTGAAAAAGGGGGGAGGAGGAGGCTGGGGGGGGGGGGGGGGGGGTATTTAAAGCAGGTGAATTCCAGTGCTGCTAAGCCCCATTCCCCAGAGAACTGAGAGCACTGAGAGACCAGTGACTGACTTATCTGCTGTAGTTAAACCCCCGCTGTAGAGGGTAGTAGAAATATCCTCCCCACCCCAGTGTCTCACTCCATGGTTCATGCTTGAGCTATTGAGAAAAATGGGGGGTTTGGGTAGATTAAAATGATGAAAAATGTAAAGACAGAGGACATAGTTTAATGCCTGAAAAGCAAAGGATACCCTTTTGCCTGAACAATGGACCAACCTACATTTTCTGAGGCTCACTGAGGATCAGATGAAGTCATTATTCATTCAGTCAGGGAGGAGAAAAGGACTCAATTACCTCAACCTAAAGATGCTATCAATGAATAAAAGTGCATATTTTACTCCATTCATCCCGAAGCCATTAAAAGTGAAAGGAATTATTTAATCTGGCTGCGCGGCTTGTATTTTTTTGTGTTTGTGTGAAATTTGATGATGAATTACTGCCTTGAGACATGCATATTCATTGAGCGCAAGCCAAAGTATCCTAACACTAAGACCATGGCAAAAAGAAGCAGGTGGTATATTCAGGAACATTCCACATGATTGTGCTTAAAAGAAAAGGGGAAAAGACAAAAAAACAGAAAGTATTTCAGATCTTTTTGTTATCATGCTAATCATTCTAGTAACTGCCAACGTGCTCTGTGAGGCACCGGTGGAAATAATAAGTGCACTGGAACTTACATAAGCATGGTTCAATGAGGAATAGACGTTGGGGAAATGTCTCACATCACAGAATGCTGTTGTTCTTCACAAAGTCTGTATAACAACATCAAGATAAAGAGTGAAGCTACACCTGATGTCCTGCCATGGAGATCAAGTGCAAGCATTGTGCTGGCTTGTGTCACAATAGATTATGAGGCAAAAACCTTCTTGTGACTTTAGCCGCACTGTATCGACTTTCTCCCCAATCTCGGTCTCCATATTGGCACTTCTGACATCTCCTTGAAATATTGAATTCCTCTCAGACTCGGAGCTTACACAAAACACTGGCCCTTGCTGTTCGACTGGCAACATCAGCGATCTTAATAAAAGGAACTTGTGTCAAAAAGAAGAAAAATGTCCATATTGAGGAGAGTGTCAACCAACAAAAAGGTTTTAACACAGTGGCAAAAAATCTTTAGGTAAGAACTCTCTACACATATCAGTGCATGCCAGAGATACTCTTCCTTCTACTGATGCCAGAACAGTGCCAGACAGAAGGATAGAATCGATAGCCCTCTATCAGTTGACCCGCGTCCATCTAATCGGAAGATCTTGGGTTTGAAATCTTATATTTAGAAACGCGTTTTTTCTTTAATCTCCTCATTCTGGGGAGGGGAGAAAAAAAACAAAAAAAACGCTCAATGGGGATTCTGCAGGATTAACTTTGTCCTGAAAATGTCATTTAAATACGGGGTTTGTTAATTTCCCTCCAGGTTAATTAGCATGGGGGGGGGGGTGACCTTTGGAATTGACAGGTCCAACTTTATCTAGAAAGTCAAGGTTAAAAAAAACAGCTCTTCATAGTGATTGATCACTGATTAGAGGAAGGCAGCGGAACGGAGAGAGGAGTTCTGAGGTTCTCAATGCTGTGTGGGGCTTGAAACTTGAGACTTATACGCTGGCATATCTTGCAAATCTGTCACCACTTTATAAATGGTATGACAACATTTCAGTTTTTCTGTAGTTGCTTACTGTATATATCTTTAATAAAGGGAGCCTTAAAAGGGATACTTCAGGACGTTGGTAATAAGGCCCTTCTACTTCCTCAGAGGCAGATTAACTCGTGGATACCATTTTTATGTATCCCTTTAAATATATATATATTTTTAAAAGGGTTATATTTGGTGTAACGTTGTGGGTTATCTGTTCATACATTTTTCCACTACCAACGAGTCTCTTAAACAAAAGCACGTATAAAACACACACACACACACACAAATCCCCAACTTCTTTCTGCCTGTACACAAAAAACATGTCCATGTTCAGGACGTGTTCAGTACACCCCTGGTCTCTTTGCCTGTGTAGACCATCACCCCTATCACTGTGCCTGCCAAACAGAGAGACAGGAAAGTAACGCTGCTCATTACCTGGACCACACACATTCCAGACTAATCTTTGTCAAGTAAGACGGACTGCTATGAGAAGCAAAATTCATGCGGAGTGGAGGGGGAGGCTGTGGCTGCGATGCTCTATGCTCGTAGCAGCTCAGCCCTCGCAGACAGAGACAGGCAGAGGTTTAATGTGCTAGGCTCCTGGGCCCTGGATGGACCCTTTTCATGGAAGCGGCTCTTAAAAAGGTGATCGATACGCCACCATCTTTACTTGCCGATTCATTAAGGCACACTTATTACAGAAGACGAATGTGCCATTAATAGTAAATGAGCTTAAAATGGGAGCGCAAGGCCACTAATAAATTTAAATGCAGCCCATGCTATAAAAGGCTAAGAGGGAGAGAGAGGAGGAACGACTGGGTGAGACAAAGGGTAAGATTGAGTGAGGAGGAGAGAACATTTGGTGAGGAAACATCACCTTGACTGAAGAGGGCAAACATTTAACAAATTATTTTGGCACAACATGTCGAGGAGTTTTCATTTAAATATGTGAATAACTTCTCACACCTAATAGAGCATCTGAAGGCACAGGACCAAAGACTATCGAGTGTCCTTCGGATGAAAGCCAAGGGGAGTTTTGTGGTGGACAATAACAAAGCCTTGCAGGAATGATGTCAGAGGTCTAAGTTAGTCAGTGTGTGTGTGTGTGTGTGTGTGTAAAGGGGGGTCGGGGGTGATAAAGGGGGATGTGTGTTTGTGTGTTCAAGGTCAGGCCAAGGGAGAGAGGGAAACCGCAGATCAATGGTGTGGAGAAAATGACTGAGAAAGCATCAAACACCTTCCACTGAGACAACTGTGCTGTGGGGAATGAAGCTTAGCTGGCCGAGGCAGGAGAAAGTTATATAGTGGAAGCTCACACCTTTTACATTTATTTAAATCTCCCTTGTCTCTCATTACAAAAAGTTAATTGGGTTGGCTGGGGAATGTCATCCCAAGTCATAAACAGCTACACATCAGAAATGTCTACATAAAGCTTCAATTGCAAACGTTGGATGCAAAATGAAAATTACGAGTTGACCCGTCTTGGCCTTTTGACAGTAAACATATCATAAACCACACAGTTGAGGCGTTCTTTAATTACCAGATGCCACAATAGTGCAGGCCCAAAGGGTGTGGTCAGTACTCAAAAACTCTCATGGATGTGTGAGTCACCGTCTTCCTACCAGGGGACAATATCCAAACATCGCTGAATGTCTTTACTCAACATTCAAGAAGTAAAAGGTTACTTTGCAGGCGAATACCTGACCACCCATCTTTAGAGGGTGCAGCCAGAATACCAGAGCCATTCAATACCACTCATTTTCAAAAGCACCTGCTACCATGGGTCCGAGCTACTTACTGTAGGTCTTCTCCCTTATCGATACTTTCACTAGATATGGTAATAGTGAGGAAAGAGGCTCCTTTAAAAAGAGCTCTGGTTGTAGATGAAATACATAAGCCCCCCAGAGGGCCTCGTTTCAGAGTAGTACCCTCACGCTCTTAAATAAAGAGGTACGCTGAAAACAACAGCTCGAGTCAGAAGGAGTGCCGAGGCAGGGGCTTCGGTTTCAGCTCAAATTGCATGCCTGATATGATAATTATGATACCCAAGCGTCCACATCCTGTCAATTCACTAAAGCATGGGAAGAGACGCATGAAAAATAAAAAATGGCTGAACATCGTTCTCAAGAGTCTGACCACCGAATGTAGAATCAGGGAACACAGAAGAAACAAAGCTTCATATCCGTCTTGAGGAAGGAAAGGCAACCCTCGTAAATAGGTACGGTTAGTTGAAGGGGGGGGGGGGGGGTCGGGGGGTCTGTGGGAACGGCCGGGACTAAAAGCAGACGCTATGCAAAGGAAGGCCGCGGAGCAGAGCGGAGGATGAATGAGTAGAGGAAGTGCTAGCTCACTAAGCCTGGTGTGTGGCCAAGAGTGAAGGCGATACACAAAGCCCCTCTGTGTTGGGGCTCTACTCCTCCCTGGGGGCTGCACTAATCTGCTATTAATAAAAAATATATATCAAAAAAAGAATTCACTGAGGGGACGGATGGAGAGAGCAGGGAGGATCTACTTGTGATGTCAGCACTCAGCACCATGTCTCCACTATTCTTTGTTGTTGCCATTCATCAACGTGGTATATATCACTTTGTGAAATTGACCCTCTTTTTGGGTTCATGTCGTGTACCTTTCACATTTGTTTGACAGTGTGATGTCAGTGAGCCACTTACCCTTGTGAAGTTCCCCTCAAAACTGTGGGATGTCCAGCTGAGGCTTCTGGGCATAGACATAAGCATTGATGGAAAATAAGTCCTGGGTGAAAATGACAGCCCTGTATAAAGTACTCAAGTAAATCTTTCACTTCATACGAAGCCTTCCTAACTCTTCCAGAGAGAGAGAGAGAGTATTCAAAAGGGCACCACAGGTCAGGTGTTGAAGAAACCTGTGAGGTTCGCCAAAGAGAACACCTGCTGTAAAGGGATGGGATTATAATGTCAGCAAAAATAAGTGTGTGTGTGTGTGTGTGTGTGTGTGTGAGAGAGAGACAGTAAAAACCCAAAACTTGAAAAAATATGTACCCGCAAACAGTACAAAACACCTTACTCTCGATTACCCCAACCCTCTTAAAAACTGTATCAAGCTCCATTTCAGTTGTGTGACCTGTCGCCGATCTAACTGCGGCCCACGCCCCTCGTGGAACAGAAATGATTGTAAACATTAAATGATTCAGCCAGGCGGCCTCTATGCACCGGGTCCCCCTCAGATACGCTCACATAGTGCTCTCAGGGTGAGAACATGGCAGGGAGGGGAAGATTATCTTAGCGAGCGCCAGTGGAGAGCTGTTGCCAGTAGACTCCTCGTACCGATGAACTAAACGTCTCATCGAGGAGGGAAATGAACAAGGAAAAGGACGGGGTTCCGAATCAAACGTTCAAATAAATATGGATTTATGTGGAAGCTTTATGGAGAAAAGTGCATCTGAAGATTTGGGTTTTGGAACCTCGATTTGTAATCTGGTCAAATAGCGATTCTAAATGACGCTATTTCTCCCCCTTTGTCCAACATAAATTAAATTCACTCTTAAGTGTTATTGATAAGACAGGAAAGGCATAAATCGTTGTAGTGTCAGGGGTGAAATGTTATCCCTGTATAAAGATCATTCAATCATAACACATGGGGCATGGAGGTAATAAAATAAGAGCCCGAGCAGCTCAATAGACCTCATCAAACTGGCAGAATATGCATTGGTTAACAACTGTATGGATCTTTTTCGAAAGCTTGTCACAATTAACTGTATGTTTAAAATGACCTCACAGCCTTCTGTAAGTAGGGAGGATGGGTTTAATATAATTATACACTGGGGTTAAAAGTAACACTACGATGATTGCCATCCCACATCGACTGGAAACCTTATATGGTAATGCAATCATCCAGTTGACTTGCTGAAACTTTAATTATGTGGTCACATTAAGTAAGTAGTGACAGAAAAACAAAACACATCTGAAGTGTTGAGTTTCATCTCATCCTAGAGAAAGAAGCTACTGTGTTCTAGGGTGTTCTGAAAGAAGCTACTGTGTTCTAGGGATAAGGTTTTAAATGCCACATTAAAGACAACCTAATACTGACAACGTTTTTAATAACACAAAATGGTTAACGTACTATAAAATCACTGAGTATAATGACATTTCTCAGTTATAATAGTCACATACTGAGAACAGGTCATGTACATAATCCCCAGAGCAGGCAGTCTCTGTGTGCAAACAACAGCAACTTTCAACTTCCAGTCTGTCTCTCCCTCTAAATTGGTCCGTCCTGATGAAACATGAACCTAGAAAAAAATATACAGTTTTACAGTAGGTATGCTTTTAATCCCTGCATTTTTTGGGGTGTAATCAGAGTTTGGGTTTAGTCAGTACCTCAAATATGAAAGACATTCAGTACAGTAAAAGAAAATGTATACGTTCATCATACATATCAGTTCTTAGTCAAAGTATTCATGTAGTAATGGTCAAACCACTACAGCATGCCTGCTTTCAACATGTGTGCACGATAAAGAACTATCAGAAAGCCACTTAGCCGTCCACAAGAGCCCAATAAATGCTTAGAGGTCATGAACTGTATGGATCCGAGGTAATATTCTATATGAAACTGATGGACGAGGACGGCTATTTGACAGAGAGGCTAGAGAGCAGCTTTAAATGGGCCCAGGGGAGTTAAGCATGATGGAAAAAATATCGTTGAGGATGATTCAAGTCTCCTTACCCCCCCCGGCTGCTTTGATGACTCTGCTCACATAACACCACTGAGATGTTGTGAGGGCATAAAGACATCAGTGCTCCCTGTGAGGGTATATTGGCACATCGATGGAGATCGATGGAAATGATGTCCAGAGCCTTTATTTCACCTAATACCTCTGATAGGACCCTGAGATCTGATGGGACCATTGATTCATTGATATTTAAATCATCAGTCACTAGAGGAGTCTGGGATATCATTTACATTCCCCAGCCAATCAGCTGATGGTAGAGGACACAGAGGTCTCTGATGAGAGGAGTCAGTAATACCACACTGAGCTCAACACTGTCCCTTACAGTTAGGCAGAAGGTCCTTTCACTCATGCATTACATTCTGTGGTACTGTATCTATAGTCAAATCATTACATTCAGTATCTATAGTAAAATCATTACATTCTGTATCTATAGTCAAATCATTACATTCAGTATCTATAGTAAAATCATTACATTCAGTATCTATAGTAAAATCATTACATTCAATATCTATAGTAAAATCATTACATTCAGTATCTATAGTAAAATCATTACATTCAGTATCTATAGTAAAATCATTACATTCAGTATCTATAGTAAAATCATTACATTCAGTATCTATAGTAAAATCATTACATTCAGTGTCTATAGTAAAATCATTACATTCAGTGTCTATAGTAAAATCATTACATTCAGTATCTATAGTAAAATCATTACATTCAGTATCTATAGTAAAATCATTACATTCTGTATCTATAGTAAAATCATTACATTCTGTATCTATAGTAAAATCATTACATTCAGTATCTATAGTAAAATCATTACATTCAGTATCTATAGTAAAATCTATAGTAAAATCATTACATTCAGTATCTATAGTAAAATCATTACATTCAGTATCTATAGTAAAATCATTACATTCAGTATCTATAGTAAAATCACAGTTTGATGTTTAGTTTTATAACTTCTATTCAAAAGGTGTAAATGATTGTTTTGTTGCTTATAAATGCTAAATAGTTTTAGATGTATATGTATAGGTCACAGCAGACAGTCCCTAAATCTATGATAAATCAATCAGTGTTTTTTGGACAGAGAGCCAGAGCTAGGCTAAATTCTGCTACTTCCCTATAATGTGACAGGAGAGGATTGTTTCATTCTGTGAGGACAGGCTTCGGCAGTCTTGTATTTGAATATCTAACATCATCTCAGTGCTAGAGGCGTCACTACAGACAACCTGATTCAAATCCCAGCATCGTCCGTGTTTGGCCTGGGGTGTAGGCCGTCATTGTAAATAAAAAATGTGACTTGCCTAGAATTTGTTCAGGTGTTTATTATTCTCAAATCCGATGTATGAATGTTTAACTCTTTATTCAATCTAACATACTTTGTTTTTTTCTAGTAAAAGTGGTACGAAACTCAACTTTACTTTTCCAGAGGTTTGTTTTCCAGAGAGGTTTGTTTTCCAGAGAGGTTTGTTTTCCAGAGAGGTTTGTTTTCCAGAGAGGTTTGTTTTTCAGTGAGGTTTGTTTCAGTGAGGTTTGTTTTCCAGAGAGGTTTGTTTTCCAGAGAGGTTCGTTTCAGTGAGGTTTGTTTTCCAGAGAGGTTTGTTTTCCAGAGAGGTTTGTTTTCCAGAGAGGTTTGTTTCAGTGAGGTTTGTTTCAGTGAGGTTTGTTTTCCAGAGAGGTTTGTTTCAGTGAGGTTTGTTTCAGTGAGGTTTGTTTTCCAGAGAGGTTTGTTTCAGTGAGGTTTGTTTCAGCGAGGTTTGTTTCAGTGAGCTACAGCTGAATTAGAAAGACAAGTGGCGATTTTTGAACTGTCATCACTTCACTTTCTCTGCTCTATTAGTACAACCCAAATTTCCCGTGAATATTAGCCATGATGAACATGACTGAGAAAAGCCTAAAGTTAGACTGGATAATGTAATAACACTCCTCTATCTGAACAATCCCTTCCCCTAATCATTTATATGGACCACATAACTTTGTAGTGGTCTGTTAATGTCAAACTTTATTATCTACACTATAAACGCAACATGTAAAAGGGTTGGTCCTGTGTTTCATGAGCTGAAATAAAAAAATCCCAGAAATGTTTCATACGCACAAAAAAGCGTATTTCTCTCAAATTTTGTGCACAAATTTGTTTACATCCCTGTTAGTGAGCATTTCCCCTTTGCCACGATAATCCATCCACCTGACAGGTGTGGCATATCAAGAAGATGATTAAACAGCATGATCATTACACAGGTGCACCTTGTGCTGGGGACAATAAAAAGCCACTAAAATGTACAGTTTTGTCACACAACACAATGCCACAGATGTCTCAAGTTGAGGGAGCGTGCAATTGGCATGCTGACTGCAGGAATGTCCACCAGCGCAGTTGCCAGAGAATTAAATGTTCATTTCTCTACCGTAAGCCGCCTCCAACTTCGTTTTAGAGAATTTGGCAGCACGTCCAACCGGCCTCACAACCGCAGACCACATGTAACCACGCCAGCCCAGGACCTTCACATCTGGCTTCTTCACCTGCAGGATCATCGGAGACAAGCTACCCAGACAGCTGATGAAACTGAGGAGTATTTCTGTCTGTATTTCCCTTCGTGGGGAAAAACAAATTCCGATTGGCTGGGCCTGGCTCCCCAGTGGGTGCGCCCCTGACCAGTCATGTGAAATCAATTGATTAAAGACTCATTCATTTATTTCAATTGACTGATTTCTTCATGTGAACTGTAACTGAGTAAAACCGTAAAAATTGTTGCATGTTGAGTTTATATTTTTGCTCAGTATAATTACACAGATGATATTTGTTTGCTTTGGGAATGATGTGTTATCCCATGTTACAGACACCCCTACAACTCACCAGTCTTCTCCTCTGATGTCCTTGGAAATATCAGACATTATAATGAGATAAAAACAGAAAAAGATGAGAAGTGAGAATTAGCTGGTCAACTAAGGCCACTAAGTGAGCTTAGTGTGGGTGTCAGAACGTTTGCGAGCGCAGTAACAGTAGTCCCGGGATATTCCTGAATAATTGAACAAGGTCACTTCCTTGACCAGGCAGTTACGGTGATCCAGTCATATGAATCACTCAGGGCCATATGATACTCAAACAAAGTGAATTTACAGGATTACAACATTGCTCCCAAGAGCTATAAGAGAGACTCACCTTTTCAACTATGATGAGGTCTCCAACTTGTACGTCAGAACTCTTCACTTGAACTTTACCTGAGAGAAAAATAACAGAAACAAGATCAGAAATGTCTTTAAATAGACAGAAACTGAGAAAGCAATCTCTAAAGTGGTTCCTTTACAGACACATTGACTGTAGATTGACTACCTCATAAGACACACTATGAATATTTAAACAGTGGTGAAATAAAATGCATGTATTGATCTTTGGTCCTTGAAAATGATGCTGACTCTTAAAACCACAACCCTGTTTTTCTCTATCACTCTTCTTTTCTCCCTCGTTCCCTCAAATTTCCAAGAGATTGATTACCTTGCCCATGCAAATGTAATACCCTTCTGTTTTGATCCCTGGTCTGAGGCAGACTAAAACATGGGCACACCAGGTCACTCCCAATTATAGCCATTC
Organism: Thymallus thymallus; assembly: GCA_023634145.1. Lineage (NCBI taxonomy): Eukaryota > Metazoa > Chordata > Actinopteri > Salmoniformes > Salmonidae > Thymallus > Thymallus thymallus. The sequence continues at coordinate 2,253,629 of CM042395.1, forward strand.
AATACCCTCTTCCATCTCTCTCCGCCACACAGACACACACACACTAGATCAGGGATGGGCAAATGGTGATCCACAATCCTTTTGTGGGCCCGAGGACCAATAACATTAAATATTCATTCATTATTGGGGATTTTTTTTTTTTTTTTTTTTTTAACTCTGTTGAGAGTTAGAATAATACAATACACAAGGTGCAATTTCGTCAGCAGTCACTCAGTTAGCCCATGTCAGCTAATATGTTTTAGATTGGTAAATGAGTCTAGTGGCCAGCTATCTAAACGTGTAGTAAGCATGGTTGAATTACCGACTGGGGCGGGGCCCATTGATCATCAGTTATCATATTAAAAACGGCCAACATTTGCTCCCATCCTATGGCAAGATGAGTAGCATTGCATGAAATGGGTTATAAAGTTGAAAAATCTTCTCGCTGCCCCATGGCAAAACGTGTAGAAATGCAGGAAATTAACTTTAAAACTTGCCCATCCCTGCACTAGACACACATTCTCCGTGTGAAAATGACATCCCTCTCTAGTGTCATGGATATCACACTAGAGGATGTCCACACACACACACACAACATCTTAGATAATACAGGCTTGGAAATTGGAAAATAAATCAATGCAATTAAACAGCAAGAAGAAGAGTGTTGTTCCTTAATTGCAAGCTTAAGTACAAAATCTCTCAGCATCATGGGACCAATCAATTGTGAGCAGAGGAGTAGCCATTTCCATAACAGTTACAGTAGCATCTTTATCCATACAGAGAAGGGGGAAACATGTTTTGTTATGAACCTCGCACTGTGAGCTTGCGAGGTTCATCTCCTTGTCCCTCTGGTACCGACGGACCTCGTCCACGGCCTCACGTACCATTGTAAACAGTCGTCACAAAGCCCTGATAAAAAAATAAAATAAACACACTGTTGACATTTACCACACATAACAAGTACTGACGGGATGTAATACAAGAGCGTTCGTATTTAGGACTGGGACAATGTCCATTTTTGTGTTCAAAGACTCAAAGGTTCACACTAATTCAGAAAAGTGAAAAACACATTTACCAGAGGTGCCCAGTAGGTGTACAAGTAGCCTATTTTTAGGGCTGGCACAAACTGGGAGCCCATTAGGCCACCACTAGAAAGAACAGGTTCAGGAAGAACCTGAACCGCTGGTAGAGAACCTGAACAGAATAAGAAAAGAGAGATAGTGATTCAGCACGATGAGTGAACATAATAACACATTAGCCTGATTAGACATATTTAATTTCATTGAGACTTCACTTTGCAGAGTCACAGAGTGTTCCCAATGGCAGAGAAGGACGTCCTGAGTCTTGACAGAATAATCTCCGAAGCAGAGCAATAGGTTTAATAACTGGGCCTAAGTAAGGTGCTCATTGTCTTGATAGTACTGTATTGTGTGTCAAGAACACTGTTTGTTTCAAGTGGAAGACATTTCAAGGGGAAATTGCATGAGTATAAGTGTCACACAAGAGTCCCAGGTGTGGTGAATCTACCACACTTTACAGACACTATCAACTTGTATCAATACTTCCGCGGGGGAGTCTGAACTTCTTTAGCAGAGGGAGTACAGATTAAAGACGCAGGAAATATCTGCTTTCAAATAGGTTGCCATATGGATCCACCGAGTTCAGACAGCCAAATAAAGACGTTAAGTGATGATCACAATGATGAGTGCCTGCTTCCAGTACCAGACCTTTAGAGTCAATGGGATCAATGAATGACACTCTGTAGTTAATGAACTCCTTGATCTTTAGGGTGAAGCACACTGCTAAACCATTGAACGTGTAGGAGAAAAACAGAGGGCTTGGCTCAATATGGATGAGAACATTATGTTTCTGAGAGACGGTTGACATTTTATCACTCTGGCAGAAGACGAGTCTCTTCATCGTGAAGCCAGTTCACCTTGTAGCGAGTGCCACCTCAGTTCGTGAGAGCAATTTCTTCACAGCATGTTCTATGCATTTTTCTAAATATATGTTGGAATTGTACGCACCCTGAACTATTATACATTGGTACATGACACATCTAATAAGTTTGTGAAACCTTTTTATTTTGTTCTTTAGCACGAAACATTTCATATGTCTAAAGAGCATCCTGATAGACGAGCTAACATACAGCACTGTGTGTAAACTCACCCCAGGCACAAAAGGTGAAGAAATTGTACTTCTGGTTTTTGATGGCGTTCTTGGGGTACTTCTCCTCACACTTCTCCGGGTGGCCCAGCCACACCGTCCGGCCTTTCAGCTCCTTCGTCCTCCGACGCGTGCGAGCCAAGCAGCCACGGCAGCTGAGGGACAGAATGAAGGACGAGGTCATCATCTCCACAAAGAAATGTACCGCCGAAAAACAAGCCACAGGTGACGTTGTCACAGGAATCCCTTATTTCCAGTGACTAGAAGTCCAAGAAAAGTCACTTAATCCAAACAAGAGAAAATGACTAATAATGGAGTATAAGAACAGACGTCTTCAGTGAAACAGAAAAACCTCAATAAAACAAAAAACACTAAGCACGTCTTTGTACAGACGGCCTTCCTCGTGACGGCCTTTGCAAAGGTCTGAAGTGTGGCGTAGCTGCTACAGAAATAAAACGGGTCAGGAAGTTGCGTAATGTTTACAGGTCGATTTTGACAGTGTAAAGAAACCTCTAGCTATGGAACGGTTACTTTCACACAATGATCATGGGATTGTTATTGGTGCTGGGGTTCAGCCTGGACTCTGCATGGCAGAGACCGAGTACACGTTCACATTCTCCCGGAGCAGGCTAGACCTCTCTCGTCGTTTAGATCATCGCTGAGGAGAGACAGCCTGCTAATTCAATCCTGGGCCATGTCATTGCTAATTAGATCTACCGACACAATCTGTAACAAAGCTCTTTTAGCACTTTAAATGAACTGTAAAGGTTAGGAGCACTCCAGGGCAGATTCCCACGTGAACGTTACGGCAGCCAGGCTTTATTGCGAGCTGAAGAGACCAGTCAAGTCTCACTCAAGAGCCAGACATATGGAATAAATGCTTTTTGGGACATATTGTAATAATTGCAGAGATTGTCTACACTACAGGTTTTATTTGTGAGTTTTGCCAGGGTGGGGGCTGAGTGGCACTGGTTAAGTCCAGAGATTAGCCATTTCCCATGCATCGGAGTCTACAAGAGGTTACACAGAGGCAAGGGTATCTGTTTCAGTACAGTCTCAGCAAAAACATTTGACATTCGTAATGGCTACTTCATAATGGCTGAGTGATTTGGACTGTGTGCGATACAAAACCGCATTGCTTAGCTAGTGGTATGGATAGCTAACACGTATGGGTCTATATTCAGTTTGATCTGACTAGGCCTATACCCTAAACTCTGGCACAAGAAGAGGAGAAAGTCTGGCCTCATGTACACTGTGATGCTGATTACCTTGGCATTCATACTAGTTAAGCAGGTTGGCAAAACACAAAACATAAATCAACTTTGAAAAAAAAATAAATAAGCGTTTGCGTTGGCTTCTGTGTAACCCCTCTCTACACACCACCGTCCAGATTCACAAGCGAGATTATTTGCTCAAATGAATACTATTTAAATTATAGGACATTTGAATAAGCAGGGGTTATTCTGCGTGAATTATTTGCGTTCTATAATCCTCAGCTAAGCATACATAAAATTACCGGAAAGCGTCAAACTGGTCAGCTGTGAAAAATCCGATTTTGTTCATTAGGGAAAAGATCAATACACAGTTTTGCGCTGGAGATGCACCACTGATAACCAAACGACACTGAAAAAGTTATATTCTATCAAATTCACACGTAAACATTGCTAAACTGTATTTATTTAGCATTAAAATATCCCTCTTCCGTTTGTTTGCAAAACCCTATTACATTTTATGGGCTGATAAATATTTCACTCTAACACTTTGTAAATGGTATCTTAGTAAAGGACAAAACCCATCAAATAAACCATTAGCTGGATAAGCCACGTTGTATTGTTTGACCTCAAAGTATTTTGGGACTGGTGGTGCGCATCGGGGAACTCAACCAAAAACATCCCCTCTGTTCACTTCATGCACAGTTACCAGTGCGTTGGAAATCCAAACTGAGCCTCTCTGGCATACAATACAAATATACCAATAATACCCCCTTCCCTCTTCCCCAACACACACAGACACACACTTTAGGGCTGGGAATGCTAATATTTTACTGGCTTGAACTAAAGTCCCTAAAACTACATTACCATATAGTATAGCTCATCTTGTCCCAAAGTGTGCACTTGCACATTCCCGACATGGATATAAAAGCATTGGATTTGTGTAAGCATTAGCTGAAGGAAGTTTACACCATTGTTAAATATTCGATGGGGAGTGTGCAAGTGCACACTTCAGGAGAAGGGTGGAACATCGGGAAGCAGCCCAACAGTTAGTGGTTCCACTTCCAGCCTACCTGCTACAGAGGATCTTACAGCCCCCCACGAGGAACCTCCAGCCCCCCATGAGAAACCTACAGCCCCCCATGAGTGTGGTAGTCACTCTCATCGTTCTCAAAACCTTCCTCAGGCATCATCAGGGGCATCTCGTCCAAGTTAGAGGGTTCATATTCTAAAGAATAACTGGGAAAGAAAAAAATAAGCTTTACTGTAAATAATACAGCTAGGTACAAGTTAATGCCCAGCAGGCACAGATACTAACATAGAGACCTTACAGCAAGGAGAAGAATGGCACCGGACGGGAAGGCTGACGTTTTACAGCCTCTTAACCAACTATGTTTTATATTTTTGCGTTGTTTGTAACTTATTTTTTTTACTTATTGTGTACATAATGTTGCTGCTACCGTCTCCTACGACAGAGAATAACTTCTAGAAATCAGAACAGCGATTACTGACCTCGAACTGGAATGTTTTTTCTTTAAGGAGTCCGAGGCAAAGGAAATACTGCTTTCTCGGGAATCGGCCCAAACCCCCCGTCATCTTTGTGAAGAAAAGACAGAGAGCACTTCTGAGAATTTGCAGGCGAGAGAGTAAACTCCCAATCCCACCCGTTCTATTGGCCAACGTGCAATCATTGGAAAATAAAATGGATTATGTAAGATGTTCTACCAACGGGTCGTGGCTGAATGATGACATGGATAATATAGTTTCCATGCATCGCCAGGACAGAGAAGCTACGTCTGGTAAGACTAGGGGTGTGGTGTGGTGTGGGTCTATTTGTCAATAACAGCTGGTGCGCGATGTCTAATATTAAGGAAGTCTAGAGGTTGTGCTGGCCTCTTGGTAGAGTATTTAATGATAAGCTGTAGACCACACGATCTACCAAGAGTGTTCTCATCTATAATATTCGTAGCCGTCTATTTACCACTACAGACCGATGCTGGCACTAAGACCGCACTCAACCAGCTGTATAAGGCCATAAGCAAACAAGTAAATGCTCATCCAGAAACGGCGCTCCTAGTGGCCGGGGACTTTAATGCAGGCAAACTTAAATCAGTTTTACCTCATTTCTACCCGTATGTCACATGTGCAACCAGAGGGAAAAAAACTCTAGACCACCTTTACACCTCACACAGAGACGCGTACAAAGCTCTCCCTCACCCTCCATTTGGCAAATCTGACGATAATTCTATCCTCCTGATTCCTGCTTACAAGCAAAAACTATATCAGGAAGTACCAGTGACTCGCTCTCTACGGAAGTTGTTATGCTGATTAAAAACGATTACGAACTACAAAGGGAAATCCAGCCGCGAGCTGCCCAGTGACGCAAGCCTACCAGATGAGATAAATGCCTTTTATGCTCGCTTCGAGGCAAGCAACACTGAAGCATGCATGAGAGCACCAACAGTTCCAGACGACTGTGTGATAACGCTCTCGGTAACCGATGTGAGAAAGACCTTTTAGACGGATTACCAGGACATGTACTCAAAGCATGCGCGGATCAACTGGCAAGTGTCTTCACAGACATTTACAACCTCTCCCTGACCGAGTCTGTAATACCTACATGTTTCAAGCAGACCACCATAGTCCCTGTGCCCAAGGACGCAAAGGTAACTTGCCTAAATGATTACCGCCCTGTAGCACTCACGTCGGTAGCCATGAAGTGCTTTGAAAGGCTGGTCATGGCTCACATCAACATCATCCCGGATTCCCCAGACCCACTCCAATTTGCATACCGCTCCAACAGATCCAGAGATGACGCAATCTCAATCACACTCCACACCGCCTTTTCCCACCACGACAAAAAGAACACCTATGTGAGAATGCTGTTCATTGACTACAGCTCATCGTTCAACACCATAGTGTCCTCAAAGCTCATCACTAAGCTAAGGACCCTGGGACTAAACACCTCCATCTGCAACTGGATCCTGGACTTCCTGACGGGCCGCCCCCAGGTGGTAAGGGTAGGCAACTATACATCTGCCATGCTGATCCTCAACACGGGGGCCCCTCAGGGGTGCATTCTTAGTCCCCTCCCGTACTCCCTGTTCACCCACGACTGCGTGACCAAACACGACTCCAACACCATCATTAAGTTTGCTGACGACACAACAGTGGTAGGCCTGATCACTGACAACAATGAGACAGAGACCTGGCAGTGTGGTGCAAGGACAACAACCTCTCCCTCAATGTGAACAAGACAAAGGAGCTGATCGTGGACTACAGGAAAAGCCGGGCCGAACAGGCCCCAATTAACATCGACGGGGCTGTAGTGGAGCGGGTCGAGAGTTTCAAGTTCCTTGGTGTCCACATCACTAACAAACTATCATGGCTCAAACACACCAAGAAAGTTGTGAAGAGGGCACGACAACACCTTTCCCCCTCAGGAGACTGAAAGAATTTGGCATGGGTCCCCAGATCCTCAAAAGGTTCTACAGCTGCAACATCGAGAGCATCCTGACTTGTTGCATCACCACCTGGTATGGCAACTGCTCGGCCTCCGAGTACATCACCGGGGCCAAGCTTCCTGCCATTCAGGACCTATATACCAGGTGGTGTCAGAGGAAGGCCCTAAAAATTGTCAAAGACTCCAGCCACCCTAGTCATAGACTGTTCACTCAGCTACCGCACGGCAAGTGGTACCGGAGCGCCAAGTCTAGGACCAAAAGGCTTCTTAACAGCTTCTAACCCCCGAGCCATAAGACTGCTGAACAATTAATCAAAATGTCCACCCGGACTATTTCCATTGACAACCCCTCCACTGCTGCTACTCGCTGTCTATTATCTGTGTATAGTCACTCACTGGACTCTACCCAAACACATTACACTGACACCACACACACACAAGCATATTGACGCCACACACATGCACATACAGTCATATTAACATATTTGGACAGATGGATATTTAATCTTCACTTCAACACTATTGACAGATAAAGGTTACCCAATTTAACAAATCACACACACAAATCTTTGACAATGTTATGCAATTAAAATAAACAAAGATGCCTTTTCCTTATGGGGAAAAAGTTAGTACACCCCTACCTTTACCATCACATAAAATGGCTAAAATTAGAATTAGGTACCAAAACAAGTGCAAATGATTAGAAAACATTAGAGGGAAACTTAGGAGGGTCCAGCCTTCCATAAAGATAAGACAATTGGTCTGGTTTGGTCATAACCATATGGGTGTGTGGTAACACATCATTCAAAGATCAAAAGAGCTACCCGAGGCCCTCAGAAGAAAGATTATTGATGCCCATGTGTCTGGGAGGAGTTACAAATCAATTTCCAAGCAATTTGAAGTACATCATTCCACTGTCCGACGAAGATTCCAGACCACTGGCAAACTACCTAGGACAGGTCGTCCCACCAAAGTCAGCCCAAGAGCTGACCGAAAGATGCTCATAGAAGTCTCTAAGAACCCCAGGGTAACATCAAGGGATCTACAGGCCTCTCTTGCCACAATCAATGTTGAATTGCATGGGTACACTGTCAGAAAGAGACTGCACTAACTTGGCCTACATGGGAGGTCAGGAAGGAAGAAGCCTCTGCTCTCAAAAAAGTGGGTAAAGTCAGTTGTGTATTGATATTCTTTTTTGAGAGCAGAGGCTTCTTCCTTCCTGACCTCCCATGTAGGCCAAGTTTGTGCAGTCTCTTTCTGACAGTTGACTCATACAACATTGATTGTGGCAAGAGAGGCCTGTAGATCCCTTGATGTTACCCTGAGGTTCTTAGAGACTTCTAGCCATTTTAAGAATTTTAGCCATTGTATGTGATGGTAAAGGTAGGGGTGTACTAACTTTTTCCCCATAAGGAAAAGGCATTTTTGTTTATTTTAATTGCATAACATTTTTTTTTTTTCGTGTGATTTGTTAAATTGGGTAACCTTTATCTGTCAATAGTGTTGAAGTGAAGATTACATATCCATCTGTCCAAATATGTAAATAAAAAAATTTGAACTTTCCAGGGGGTGTACTTACTTTTTCACATGACTGTATGGACACTTCATCACCACTCTTCACATATGCTGCTGCTACTGTGTTTATTATCTATCCTGATTGCCTAGTCACTTTTACCCCTACCTATGTACATATTACCTCAATTAACTACCTTGTACCCCTGCACAATGACTCGGTACCGGTACACCCTGTATATAGACTAGCTATTGTTATTTTATTGTGTTACTTTTTATTATTTTATTTTTTACTCTTTCTTGTAACGGCATCTTTCTTGTAACGGCATTTCACTCTAAGGTCTACACCTGTTGCATTCGGCGCATGTGACAAATGAAGTTTAATAAAGTTTGATTTGAAACGCATGTATGCCTACAAAATACAGACGTTTGACAACTGGGCTTGTTGTTACAGCACAATCTTTTTTTTAAAACAGGAAGGAACTCATGGTAAAAGTGAGAATTTAGGAACCAACAAAGGGTAAGAATCTGTATTGATTGCAACCTTAAAGTAGGGGAACTTGAACATTTGTCAGTTGGGTTTCACTGATTCACTACCACTCTGATAAAGAAAAAGGTTCAATTAATTCATATGCTGACAAATTCCTCCTACTTCATTGCATTGCATCGATTCCACTGGGCCACATTTTTCACTTGACAAATAGAATTAAGCCAGAGGAGAGATTGGCAAGGTTCCTATGCCCTGGAGTAGCCTACACAATTCACAGTATCACTAAGAGCACAAAGGAGACACTCTTGGGGACATAATGTCTTATCCATAAGGAATTTGGAGCAGGTCTACTACAGTTTAAGGACTCCTTTACCTTACACTGTAGTCTTAGTATATCTCAATGACGCTGGACTAACTATACAAAATACTGTAGATTTGAGAACATTTGCACATTCTGTTCATCTTGCCCCAGTCATTGAATGGGTCCACAGCTCTCCAATGCAACACAGACAAATTGTGATAGATAAGCTACATTGCAACTGGTTTAGTCCCGTGAGGGTATCATATTCACTAACAGACTACCATCTCCCTCAATAACTTTAAGCATCAGCTGTCAGAGCTGCTTATCGATCACTGCACCTGTACATAGCCCATCTGTAAATAGCCCACCCTACTACCTCATCCCCATATTGTTATTTTTGCTCATTTGCACTCCAGTATCTCTATTTGCACATCATCATCTGCGTCATCTATCAGTCCAGTGTTAATGCTAAATTGTAATTTTTTGACCTATTTATTGCCTTACCTTCCTAATCTTACTACATTTGCACACACTGTACATAGATTTTCTGTTGTTTTATTGACTGTACGTTTGTTTATCCCATGTGTAACTCTGTGTTTTTGTTTTTGTCGCACTGCTTTGCTTTGTCTTGGCCAGGTCGCAGTTGTAAATGAGAGCTTGTTCTCAACTGGCCTACCTGGTTAAATAAAGGTGAAAAAAAGCTTCTCCCCTGGTTACTGTAACCCCTGGCTATTTTCAAGCTATTTTCAAGCTAGGTATAAGCTATTCAATTTCTGAAATTAGATCCCTTCTAGAAAGATTCACAACCCACTTTGCTTGAGTAATATTTGGCCCGTTCAAAATATCAAAGCGATAATTAATAAGTAATTGAAAGTTGCTAGCATCTAATTTGGGTCTGCCTACATTGTCTAGCATTTATTTTCAACAATGCATAGTCTCATCATGGAAACTTGCAAAATACGATACATGCACTGTATCAATTCCAACGCATAGCCAAGGCCTACATAATCCAACAACGAAAAGACGCTTCTCCTACATTAGAATGGAGGAGTGCAGAGGTAAGCCAAGCCCAAGAAAAAACGGTAGGGCTTGCATAATAATCTGGCCAAGCATTTGTTGATGAATCTTTTAATTACACCCACAACTACACAAAAAAAGTGCTTATGAAAATGTGCTGTTGTTGTAAAGGATATTAACATTAAGCGCAGATTGAGGGCTTTAGTACAATCTCAGTACTATCCTATACAGTAGCACTTGGTGCATTTAAACTCTACCAAGCAGTGCAATATTGCCAAATCAGACAATTCTATGAACTGGTAAATCAGGGAGATTCCCTACTAATATTCCTGCTTATCAGAAAAGTATGTTTCTGTCAGACATATGATATGTATGCATGCCACAGGATATGCAACCAATATTGCAGCATTCTGTGTACTTATTATTTAAAATGTAGTACCTAACTAAATCTAATCAATTTGAAATCATTAAAAGTTCTTAAATGGTTCCATAGAGGGGCTGTGGTGGAGGGAGTTAGCCTAATAGGCCTAGATTGTATCATGGCTTATATGGAAGTCATTTAGAAAGTCAAATTATTATAACTAAGACAGGCATATACAGTATAATCATATCTAGAAATAACTAAGTGTGACTTTAACACAAACTCAAGACCATGCTGAATGTCCATAGCTAGATGACGGCAATATCCCTGTCAAAGATGAGGTGGTGAACGTTTTCAATATAAACCACCTACAGGTATTGATTTGTGATGCTCATATAGTAGTGAGGAAGACATGTTGCTTGGTCCCGTAACGATCCATTGTAAATGCAGACCTGCGACCACACTCTGCCTAGTTGGTCTTGGAGGAACAGAGCAAGCAAAATAGACTGTGATGGTTGAAGTCGGTTGGGAAGCACGTTTGCAGACAGTGTTTTACTTTAAAATGTACTGACAGACTGAGCAGTGAATGTCTTTATAATGACCACATTCGAGGTCCTTCAGCATTACATAGTCACTGTATTACATCGTCTCCTTAAGTAAATCACAAGTTATCACTTGGAAAGGTGGCATTAAAAGCACTGTTTGTCAATAGCCTACCCAGCTAAATAACCAGATCCTAGTCATTCCTAAAATAGCAATAGGTCGTTTTCTGCTTTTCCTAGTCAAGAGATGTTAGCAACTGTCGTACAGCTAACGTTAGCTAGCAAAGAGAGCAGGGGCTTGATAACCACTATTATTTCAACGTCCCCTAACTTCTAAAACGATATCTACACCTCTTGAACAACAAAGAAGAATTATAATAATTTTCCCCATACCTGGAATGTCTTGCGGTGTTGTAATAAGCATTTATTGTATTTATTTTTGTCGAGTTCTTCCCCACCGGGTTTATGATGGTTGCTGTCAGCCATCTTGGCTGGACTGTACACACCATGACGTCACTGCCAGCCCCACAACGTTGAACTTCCGGAAAAATGATTTCCTCATGCCGCGTTCAAGACAACTGGGAACTCGGAAATAACCGACCTCCGACTTCAGTGCGTTCAAGACAACTGGGAACTCGGAAATACCCGACCTCCGACTTCAGTGCGTTCAAGACAACTGGGAACTCGGAAATACCCGACCTCCGACTTCAGTGCGTTCAAGACAACTGGGAACTCCAGCTGGGAAAAATCCTTTGAATGGTCACGAACTCGGAATTCCAACTCTGGAACGCGGATCTCTTTCTAGAGCTCCGACTTTCCCACCTGAAGATCACTGACTAACGTCATGATTTCACCTAGTATTGTCTTGAATGCAATATTATTTGGTCTAGCAGGATTGACAGATGAGACAACTTGCTGTATGTATGTGGTATTGTATTAGCTCAGTTTTGTAACCTACCATTATGAATTAATTGCACTACATGTCGAGCAGTAATGCTTAACACAGTAAAAGTTGGAAAAATCACACTTCTCAAATTGTAGATATTTATTTAAAGTAGCTTGAAATATTGTAAACTAGACAAATAAATTATTTTCTTTCAGTAGATGTCTGTCGGCCCAGCAAATGTTGCTTGTAAAGAGATCCACTGCAATTGCTTTTTAGGGCATCCTGCCATGTGCACACTAAACATTTTTGTCTGTAGCCTTCATGCAGAAAAGATGCAACTGTCTCGGATTTGTATCTTTGATGCCTCCTCTGTTCATCAAATTTAGAAATCTAAAAAACAGTTCTCAGGGGATAAAATGCTGAAATCACTAACAACAAGAGGAACTAAAATGTTAATAGAACATGTTGACTAAAACGTATAGCTTACATTCTGTTTATGTATACATCTGTAAGCCAATTGATTGCTTTCACATTTTTATCTTAATATACATTTTGGATGCAAAGGAAATAACTTACATGAGGAAGCTGAAATTCATGCTGATCGAAGTCCAGTGAAGAAATTAGACTTGCAATTTAAGCTGAAGCAAAAATTCAAGAAATGATTGTCTAACCTTGGGGTTGCACAATTACTAGCACAAATTCTTCCATTTGAAATGCTGCAGGCCTACATGTGAGGCCTCGTTATAAAGACTAGCAGCAGTGAGCAACGGACAAATTCCTCTCTTTGAATTTCTATATCACCTCTTTAGATTAATAAAGGATGTGTCTATAGTAAGCACCGTGGACAAAGTGAAACAGCATGTTTGTTTGGGCAAAACCTATATTTGCAAATGGACAGTAAAACAAAACGATAATTAAATACTATAGGTCTGTGAATTAATACAACGTTGTTTATCTGTATATAATATAATACATAGTCAACTTGTTTTTACAAATAAATCAATCATTTATTCTCTACATTGTTTGTATAATCTATTTATCTTATTAATCTGCCATTCCATTTATTTCAATTGATCCCGATCTCTTTACTGTCATCAATTAACATAGAAAAGTGTTCGGTCGGTTAATTCCAAGGTCCATGGCTGTCTTTCCAAGACTGGTCATTGGTGGGCTTCCCCCAGTGCTGACTCTGTCCATGCCCGCAGTCATGGGATAAAGCTGTGGAATACCCCCATTCTGTATCACTGAGATCTCGTTCTTCTTCATGGCTAGGCCGTTGGTTATAGCTGATGCGTAGCGGTTCCAGAACACTGGGTCCACGTTCATGGCCCGTCCCGTCAGGTCCGTCTGAAACATCTCTCCGAACTTCATGGCCGCTTCCCCACCCAGCAAGGCCATGGGGTTCTCCACCGACAGACGCCTGCCTCTTCTAGCTGGTGCATTGTTCCACATGTGAGTGCCCATGTGTACCTTAAGAGGAATGGTGAAGATAAAACAAAAATCCATTCATATTAGAGCATTTTCATCCATAAGCTGAAAATATTCTGAAATTGTTTGAGCAACAGATAGATAGATAGATAGATACTTTATTGATTCCCGAGGGGAAATTTCTCTGTTTTGGAGAATGCAGGCATTGATCCCACTACCTCTCGCATGCTAAGCAAGCGCTCTACCATTTGAGCTAATTACCCAGCCTCAGGTACTGAGTCTTTAGAGTGTTTGCGGAGCAAGTACAGTAATTACAATCCCATTAAAAAGTGTAGTACCTTCAGGTTTCCTTTAGTTGTGAATGCCCTGCCACAGATGGAGCAGCCGAATGGTTTCTCCCCCGTGTGGGTCCTCTCATGGATCTGTAGAGCGCTGGCTGAGGAGAAGTTCTTCCCACACGCATGGCAGTGGTGCTGCTTGGGGGTCCGTCGAGGTTGAGGCGGCCCAAGCAGAGAGGTGCTTCCTGGGCTCACCAGAGATGGAGGAGCGGCAGGGACCGGGAGGCCAAATGGATGATGCAGCCCCTCGTTGAAGTTCATTGGCCGATGGTGCCCATTCAGTTCAGATTTGATGATCCTTGGCGCAATGCTGGTAACCAGGCTAGGAATGCTTTGGCTGCAACCTAAAACAATTAAACAAAGGGATGTTTTAGAGTTTTGGGGGTTGCTGAATGAGATCTACATTTTCTAGATAGTGACGTGGGAAACAACATGTTCAATCGCTGTAGTGATATAGAGCATGGAACACCATTTTTACATTGTTATTACACCTAGTCTATACAACAGATATTATCAGTTGATTTTGTTATCTCACCACGTTCTTTACTCAGGAACAGCGTACTGTAAGGACTCTCCTGTTTCACACACTGCCTGTTAGGCTGCGTCCCTCTCAGATCCAGGGTCACACCATTTTCCAGTACCGGGGTCGAGGTGGGCGAATCAGACTGCTCACTCTTCACTGAGGCTGTGATCTCTTGGGACTCTCCACTGTGCTTCCCAGATGGGGAATTGCAGAGGTGGACCTCAGAGTTGCTTTGTGAAGGTGACACTGATACATGCATGGAGGTGGACGATTCAGACACGGTTGGGCTGCCGGCTGCATTGTGATTCTGTCCTCCTCCCACTATAGAGTAATGGATAGCGGCACGGCGCTCACTGTCCATAAACCCATTCATCATTGACTTCAGCCCAAAGGACTGGTTTAGGTTCATGGTGGAGTCTATCATTTTCATTTGGTTCTCCAGTGCAGCTATGCTGGAGACAACAGCATCAGAGTTGGGAGGAGAACTAGAGACAGAGCTAAGGGGTTTGAGGGTATCTACACCCCTCTCCATATTTTCTACTTCTTCTTCTTCATCATCCTCTTCCTCCCCCATGGAATTGTCATACATGCGGCCATTGTCAGAGTTATTCAGGCTGTCAAAGTTCTTCTCATCGAAGGAGAGGTCAGTGTCAAGGTCCTGTAGGCCGTCCATTAAGGGTGAGTTTGAGATCTGACCCGCCATATGCATGCGGATGTGCTGCTGTAGCACTACAGCGTTGGTGAACTTCTTCTGGCAGATGGGACATGAATGTTGAACCCGGAGAGGAGGGTTTGCTCTGTGGACACCAATGTGTGTCTTCAGGTTCCCTTTGGTGGTGAAAGCCCTGCCACACACCTTACATTTGAAGGGTCTCTCCCCAGTGTGGATACGGTGGTGCATTTTCAGCGCGCTCTGGCAGCTTAGCACGCGGTGACAGAGGACACACTGGTTGGGGTCTGTTAATTTCTTGTCTATGTTCTCCACCAGCTGCTGGAGCTTTGAGGTCTCTGACGTTTGCATAGAGTCCAGGAGGCCACCGAATGGAAACTTTGCTTTGAACGGGTCAGAGGCCAAGGAAAGTGGTGAGAAGTTGGAAACAGGGGAAGTTGGGGAACTGGGCTCAGGTGTGGATGTGGACATAGTCATGGCTTTACGTGTTGCCACAGTAAATGGACTCACCCTGGGTCCAGTCATGCAGTTTTGGGGCAGGTGAATTTCCCCCTCCTGATTAGACTGTGGAGACTCTAAAGCTGTGAGAACACTGGTTTCATTCCGTGTAGTGTTCAGCGACAAAGACACACATTCACTTGAGGCTGGGGAGGGCCTAAAAGGAGATTTGATGGGCGGTGTGACACTTAGAGAGCCACTTGAGCTTTCCATAGTGAAGGGAAGCTGAAGGCACATAGAGGTGGGTACCGTCGCTAAAACAGCTTTGCTATCCAGCCAAGTGGCTCCCGGTTTTTCAGGAGGGAATGACATTCCATAGGGAATACCAGAGCTCGTTGGCACATTGTCCAAATATTCCGGCACTGGATAAGGGTTCATCTGAACATGGGGATACTTTTCTTTGTGTCTCTGGAAGTGGACTTTCAGGTTCCCTTTAGTGGAGAAGCGATTTCCGCAGAGGTTGCACTTGAAGGGCCTCTCCCCGGTGTGAGAGCGCAGGTGGATCTGTAGCGCGCTGTCGCTGCCAAACACTTTGGCGCAGAACCTGCACTTGTGCCTGAAAAAGGGCTCCTCGGGGCTGGGCTCGGTGTCGAACATGGACACGTTGGGCAGCTTGCCATTCCGGTGGTGCTTCGTGAGGGCGGAGAGGGGGTCGAGGGCGTTAGCTGCGGCTGCGATGCTGGCCAGGGGGTTGGGAAAGATGACACTGCTGGGGGAGCTCTGAGGTAGAAACGGCAGGCTGGATGATGAGCTGAGGAGACTCTTGCTCTGACCCTGCATGGACAGTGGGCTGGACGAGGCCAGGGACTGAGGACAGCTACTGCTTGTGTGTGAGTGTGAACCTGTGTAGGGAGGCTGTAATGAGGAAATATTGTTGCAGCTAGTAGCGGCAGGGGCAGAGTTGTCCGAGGGAGCTGAGGTACATCTAACATCTCTCATGTGGGCCTGTCCATATGACGTTTGTGAGGAGAGTGTGTGGGACCTTTCAAGCACAGATGCCAAAGACACAGACGCTTGTCCATTGACGGCAGAGGGTATGTTCCCAGACAGTGGTAGGACAGGGGGAGCGATGAGGCCTTGGGAGGGGAAAGGTTTCGATGCCAGTGATAGGGCTCTGGAAACTGGGTTTAGTGCTGTTTGTGTGGGCTGTCTGTTCATGAAGGTCACCTGGCTACGGATCTGCTCAATAAGCTGCAACTGGTGGACCTGTTGCTGTTGCAAAGCCAGCAGGTGCTGCAGGATCACTGGGATGGCCGCTGTGGCCGCCTTCCCTCCTGCCCCACTGCTGTGGAGGCTCTGGGAGAACTGGGCCACAGCCACCCGGGTACTGTGGAGGATCTCCAGTGTTACGTTCGTACTGGGCATGCCGCTGGTCACAGGGGACGACTGCGATGAAGGGATGGCCAATTCGATTGTATCTGGGGGATTCTGGGAGCTAGGTGACTTATGTTTGTCATGGTGCTGCTGCTCCTCTTCCATGGATTCATCCTCCCTCTCTCCCATGTTCATCTCCTCTAACATATCTGTTCTGTCATCACCATTCACAGACTCCACCAGCTCAAGGCCCCCGTCGGCTGACTCGATGACTGCTGAGTCACTGGGGGCCAGGCTAAGAATGGCCAGGCTGGGACTTGGGGAGGATCCAGCTGGGGATCCCTCAGGTCCAGGCATCCCCTCATCTAGCTTCACAATGAGGACCTGAGGTGGGTCCTCCGGGCAGCTTCTCTGGTGCTCGTACAGTTCGGCCCAGGTGAAGTACTCAGCAAATTGTTCACGCACGCGCGTTTCCTCAATGCCACTGCGGCGCTCCTCCTCATCCGTTCCCTCCAAAAGAGCTGCATGTAAAACAGAGGATAAGAAAAGAATTGTTAGTTAATATAACTAGGATGACAGACTATAACCCATCAATTACAGTAAGAGTAAACAAAATCTATAGGTTTCATTCTAAATGTATAGATTAATTGCGTATTAGACCCAGTTCCTACTAAATTCAATCTCCTTGTATGTAGCTGCTAATTTGATTGGGTTAATCAATCAAATTATGTGCCCTATCAATTGTACATACTGCAACTTAATGAAATTGATTGGTTATTGATTTCCTGTGCATTCGTACAATTAAAGTGCCATGTCCATGGAGTACAAATTGGGTCTTTGACTGGCTCGTTCCCTATTGCAATCCACCACTCTAATTTTCCGCAGCCAGGAACATCAAATGCTGTTCCCAAAACGCTCGGCTCTGTCAAACAAACATGTTATCATTGTCTATTAGAGCATGCCTGGGGAAAATGCAACGTTATCTTGGTGAAATTGTTTACAAAATGACCTGTAAACAAGTTTAAAACAAGTTCATACAACAGCAATATTTCAAAATAATATTTTACAGTTATTTCAAATGACTACATTCTGTGAATTAATGTCAGATTATATTTATAGCGTAGTAATTTAAAGAACAAAACAGGAAATCTCTTTATCTTGATCTTGGACATGCAATAGCTACTACTATGTTGATGTAAATTCTATAAGGTGTCATAAACAGTCTTTTATACAATCTCATGTACTCTTGTTCAGTATCCTGAGTGATATTCCAGCAGCTGCAGTAACTGTAAAAAGTCTAGAGAGCTTTAAGCTTCTCCTAAATGCCCTCAAATCAATGCAGTTCATTGGCAATGATCTCCTCATGAAACTCAGAATCACTGAGGGAACAGGGAAATGGCATCTGTTAAAGCTGTGTGTTGTTAGGAGGCAGATGAGCATGCCAGCTGGGTAACGCTGGCAAATAAACCATACTTTGAAACCACATTTCAATGGGCATTGTGGAATGAATAAATTCAGAGTCTATAAAGTCAGGAAAAACCCCCAAAAGGGATGACTGTTCATGTTTACCCTTCTGAAGAATATGATAAAATGGAAATATGGCTTACACGTATCTTCGAAACATGAGTGCTGTGATCTATCCAAGGTTGGTCTATTCTGTACATCAGATAAATGAAATGTAAATGGATTTTTTTATCACTGTTTGTTCAAACACCTAAGCATTGTAGTGTTTAAAACTGTCAAACAACCACTGATCGGCCTTGTTTCTTACTCTTTTTGAATGCATTCATGGCACTGGATGAAAGACCGGGACACAAAGCAGCTTTGATAATGTGTGTGTGTCTGTCTAGTGTGTCTCTATCTAGTGTGTGTGTGTGTGTGTGTGTGTGTGTGTGTGTGTGTGTGTGTGTGTGTGTGTGTGTCTCTATCTAGTGTGTGTGTGTGTGTGTGTGTGTGTGTGTCTGAGGATTTCTGACATACTGTGTGGTCAATATATTGTAGTGTTGAGCGATTAGTGATGAGTGCTTTTTCAAGTTAGTTCGCTTTCAGTTTGATTATAAAAAATTAAAAAAAAACGTTTTCAATTTCAGTTACGATTATTTTTTTAAATATTAATCGCACTATTATACATTATGTGGGTTGAATGCTGTAACAACACCTAATAACATAATGAATCAAAGTCTCATGATGATAACATATTAACCATAATTTATTCACATTACTTTTCTTTAATAAATTCTTTCAGTTGTGTTTTATTGCATTAGTTTTATTTCATGACTCCAAGTCATCTTCTCATCTCTACAGAGCTGCTGCCGATGCTGTCTGACAAAATCAACATTTTAGTAGTTCTTCAAAGTAAATAAGGAATACTTTAATGACTGCTGAATACCAACTATCAATCGTATCTTGTATTTTCAGGTAGAGATACCTCGCAAAGCAACTGTTCTCTATCCCTGACAGACTTGGCAAGTAGGCACGCAATGGATTATGGCCATTGTAGTTAATTACCACGTTTTCTGCTCTAAACTATGCAGAATATTGACCTGTTGGAAACTACAACTCCCTACTACATGACACAGTTCGGGCTTGAGCTGATATGTTTAGAGAAACTGCCAATGTGAGCATTGAGCTCACAGAAAGAAAACAAAAAGAAACAAAGAGGAAATCAAATAATTGAACCGATGTTTGTCAATTAGTTGTTTATAAACAGAAAATAACCAAAATGTCTGCAAAAATAAATTAGCACAACAATTTCAATAATAACTGATTGTGGACTACAGGAAAAGGAGGGCCGAGCACGCCCCCATTCTCATCGACGTGGCTGTAGAGGAGCAGGTTGAGAGCTTGAAGTTCCTTGGTGTCCACGTCACCAATAAACTATCATGGTCCAAACACACCAAGACAATCGTGAAGAGGACAAGACAAAGCCTAGTCCCCCTCAAGGGAGTCTGAAAAGATTTAGCATGGGTCCTCAGATCTTCAAAAGGTTCTACAGCTGCACCATCGAGAGCATCCTGACGGGTTGCATCACCGCCTGGTCGGCCTCTGACCGCAAGGCACTACAGAGGGTAGTGCGTACGGCCCAGTGCATCACTGGGGCCGGGCTTCTTGCCATTCAGGACCTCTATACCAGGCGGTGTCAGGAAGGCCCTAAAAAAATTTAAACTCCAGTCACCCAAGTCATAGACTATTCTCTCTGCTACCGCATGGCCTCGACTAACCTGTACCCCCGCACATTGACTCGGTAACGGTACCCCTGTATATAGCCTAATTACTAACCTGTATCCCTGCACTTTGACTCAGTACCGGTACCCCTGTATATAGCCACATTACTAACCTGTACCTCTGCACATTGACTCGGTACCGGTACCCCTGTATATAGCCTCATTACTAATCTGTACCTCTGCACATTGACTTGGTACCGGTACCCCTGTATATAGCCTCATTACTAACCTGTACCCCCGCACATTGACTCTGTACCGGTACCACCTGTATATAGCCTCCTCACATTGACACTGTACTGGTACACCTGTATATAGCCTCCTCACATTGACTCGGTACCGGTACCCCTGTATATAGCCTCCTCACATTGACTCTGTACTGGTACTTCCTGTATATAGCCTCCTCACATTGACTCTGTACTGGTACTTCCTGTATATAGCCTCCTCACATTGACTCTGTACTGGTACTTCCTGTATATAGCCTCCTCACATTGACTCTGTACTGGTACTTCCTGTATATAGCCTCCTCACATTGACTCTGTACTGGTACTTCCTGTATATAGCCTCCTCACATTGACTCTGTACTGGTACTTCCTGTATATAGCCTCCTCACATTGACACTGTACTGGTACTTCCTGTATATAGCCTCCTCACATTGACTCTATACTGGTACTTCCTGTATACAGCCTCCTCACATTGACTCTATACTGGTACTTCCTGTATATAGCCTCCTCACATTGACTCTGTACTGGTACTTCCTGTATATAGCCTCCTCACATTGACTCTGTACTGGTAGTTCCTGTATATAGCCTCCTCACATTGACTCTATACTGGTACTTCCTGTATATAGCCTCCTCACATTGACTCTGTACTGGTACCCCTGTATATAGCCTCCTCACATTGACTCTATACTGGTACTTCCTGTATATAGCCTCCTCACATTGACTCTATACTGGTACTTCCTGTATATAGCCTCCTCACATTGACTCTGTACTGGTACTTCCTGTGTATAGCCTCCTCACATTGACTCTGTACTGGTACTTCCTGTATATAGCCTCCACACATTGACTCTATACTGGTACTTCCTGTATATAGCCTCCTCACATTGACTCTGTACTGGTACTTCCTGTATATAGCCTCCTCACATTGACTCTGTACTGGTACTACCTCTATATAGCCTCCTCACATTGACTCTATACTGGTACTTCCTGTATATAGCCTCATCACATTGACTCTGTACTGGTACCCCTGTATATAGCCTCCTCACATTGACTCTGTACTGGTACCACCTGTATATAGCCTCCTCACATTGACTCTGTACTGGTATTTCCTGTATATAGCCTCCTCACATTGACTCTGTACTGGTACCCCTGTATATAGCCTCCTCACATTGACTCTGTACTGGTACCTCCTGTATATAGCCTCCTCACATTGACTCTGTACTGGTACCCCTGTATATAGCCTCCTCACATTGACTCTGTACTGGTACCCCTGTATATAGCCTCATCACATTGACTCTGTACTGGTACCACCTGTATATAGCCTCCTCACATTGACTCTGTACTGGTACCCCTGTATATAGCCTCCTCACATTGACTCTGTACTGGTACCTCCTGTATATAGCCTCCTCACATTGACTCTGTACTGGTACTTCCTGTATATAGCCTCCTCACATTGACTCTATACTGGTACTTCCTGTATATAGCCTCATCACATTGACTCTGTACTGGTACCCCTGTATATAGCCTCCTCACATTGACTCTGTACTGGTACCACCTGTATATAGCCTCCTCACATTGACTCTATACTGGTACTTCCTGTATATAGCCTCCTCACATTGACTCTGTACTGGTACCCCTGTATATAGCCTCATCACATTGACTCTGTACTGGTACCACCAGTATATAGCCTCCTCACATTGACTCTGTACTGGTACCCCTGTATATAGTCTCATCACATTGACTCTGTACTGGTACCCCTGTATATAGCCTCCTCACATTGACTCTGTACTGGTACTTCCTGTATATAGCCTCCTCACATTGACTCTGTACTGGTACCCCTGTATATAGCCTCCTCACATTGACTCTGTACTGGTACTTCCTGTATATAGCCTCCTCACATTGACTCTGTACTGGTACCCCTGTATATAGCCTCCTCACATTGACTCTGTACTGGTACCTCCGGTATATAGCCTCCTCACATTGACTCTGTACTGGTACTTCCTGTATATAGCCTCCTCACATTGACTCTATACTGGTACTTCCTGTATAAAGTCTCCTCACATTGACTCTATACTGGTACTTCCTGTATATAGCCTCCTCACATTGACTCTATACTGGTACCCCTGTATATAGCCTCCTCACATTGACTCTATACTGGTACTTCCTGTATATAGCCTCCTCACATTGACTCTATACTGGTACTTCCTGTATATAGCCTCCTCACATTGACTCTATACTGGTACCCCTGTATATAGCCTCCTCACATTGACTCTGTACTGGTACCCCTGTATATAGCCTCCTTACATTGACTCTATACTGGTACTTCCTGTATATAGCCTCCTCACATTGACTCTATACTGGTACCCCTGTATATAGCCTCCTCACATTGACTCTATACTGGTACCCCTGTATATAGCCTCCTCACATTGACTCTGTACTGGTACTTCCTGTATATAGCCTCCTCACATTGACTCTGTACTGGTACTTCCTGTATATAGCCTCCTCACATTGACTCTGTACTGGTACTTCCTGTATATAGCCTCCTCAAATTGATTCTATACTGGTACTTCCTGTAGATAGCCTCCTCACATTGACTCTATACTGGTACCCCTGTATATAGCCTCCTCACATTGACTCTGTACTGGTACTTCCTGTATATAGCCTCCTCACATTGACTCTATACTGGTACTTCCTGTATATAGCCTCCTCACATTGACTCTGTACTGGTACTTCCTGTATATAGCCTCCTTACATTGACTCTGTACTGGTACTTCCTGTATATAGCCTCCTCACATGGACTCTGTACTGGTAGTTCCTGTATATAGCCTCCTCACATTGACTCTGTACTGGTACTTCCTGTATATAGTCTCCTCACATTGACTCTGTACTGGTACTTCCTGTATATAGCCTCCTCACATTGACTCTGTACTGGTACTTCCTGTATATAGCCTCCTCACATTGACTCTGTACTGGTACTTCCTGTATACAGCCTCCTCACATTGACTCTATACTGGTACTTCCTGTATATAGCCTCCTCACATTGACTCTGTACTGGTACCACCTGTATATAGCCTCCTCACATTGACTCTATACTGGTACTTCCTGTATATAGCCTCCTCACATTGACTCTGTACTGGTACCCCTGTATATAGCCTCATCACATTGACTCTGTACTGGTACCACCTGTATATAGCCTCCTCACATTGACTCTGTACTGGTAGCCCTGTATATAGCCTCCTCACATTGACTCTGTACTGGTACCTCCTGTATATAGCCTCCTCACATTGACTCTGTACTGGTACTTCCTGTATATAGCCTCCTCACATTGACTCTATACTGGTACTTCCTGTATAAAGTCTCCTCACATTGACTCTGTACTGGTACTTCCTGTATATAGCCTCCTCACATTGACTCTATACTGGTACTTCCTGTATATAGCCTCCTCACATTGACTCTATACTGGTACTTCCTGTATATAGCCTCCTCACATTGACTCTATACTGGTACCCCTGTATATAGCCTCTACACATTGACTCTGTACTGTATATAGCCTCCTCACATTGACTCTATACTGGTACTTCCTGTATATAGCCTCCTCACATTGACTCTATACTGGTACCCCTGTATATAGCCTCCTCACATTGACTCTATACTGGTACCCCAGTATATAGCCTCCTCACATTGACTCTGTACTGGTACTTCCTGTATATAGCCTCCTCACATTGACTCTGTACTGGTACTTCCTGTATATAGCCTCCTCACATTGACTCTGTACTGGTACTTCCTGTATATAGCCTCCTCACATTGACTCTATACTGGTACTTCCTGTATATAGCCTCCTCACATTGACTCTATACTGGTACCTCCTGTATATAGCCTCATCACATTGACTCTGTACTGGTACCCCTGTATATAGCCTCCTCACATTGACTCTGTACTGGTACCTCCTGTATATAGCCTCCTCACATTGACTCTGTACTGGTACTTCCTGTATAAAGTCTCCTTATTGTTATTTTATCGTTGCTCTTTTTCTTTTTTACTTTAGTTTATTTAGTAGATATTTTTCTTAACTCTTAATTTTCTTTAAACTGCATTGTTGGTTAAGGGCTTGTAGGTAGGCATTTCACGGTAAAGTCTGCACCTGTTGTATTCGGTGCATGTGACAAATACAAACGTATTTGTTTTGATTTAATAACCTCAACAGAAACACTTGAGTAGAGAATCAGTGTCATTGGCTCATCTGAGATCTCAAGATCACCAATGTTAAGTCACTTATCAAACAGAAGTATGACTCTGATGCCATGATTATAGAGTTGGGTTTTCTAAACAGAATTAAAAAAAAACTGATAATTCAAACACTATCATTCTCCACAGTTAATATAGGGAAAGCTGTTGCTATATCAGAAAGCGACCTCTAAAAACAACTTTTCACCATCGAGGTGGATATATTATGGCTCTTACGAGAAAAAAAATGACACATCGCAATATCCAAACACAGGAACAAAGGATGGCCAAAATATATCTGCAATTGAGATTTTAAAATGACAACAAACAGTTAGATCAGAGTGAGGATTCAGTTTACACAACAATGGTTCCCTCTCGACAGTTTGGCCTACATGCTTCAGAGGTCAATGGCACAGATGTACTAATTGCATTATGATCCTGACACACAGCACTTGCCCCTTGTAGGGTGAGGTGGACAAAGGTTAAGTCAGCAGGCTCAATCAAAGCACATCTCAGAACACACCCCCTGCCTGGTGGGGGGAGAGACAAAGAAGAGCCTTGTTGGCACTCAATGCAATCCCACCTAATCTGCCACATTTGTCAACAATACAGGCCAAGCACGAAGACCCTAGAAAAAAAATTGGCCTGATGACTATCCTAATATTGAATAACTGATAAATCCTACATAATCTTTGACTGAGGTGGGGGGAAATATTATGAATGAATTACTAAAATAAATACAATGCGACTGAGATGAATAAAACCCAATAGTAATACATACTTTTGAGTTTAAGGACCTAAGATTCGGATAATTCTGATTCAATCATTGTGCCAAACCTTATTACAACTACTTTAACACCATACAACGTCTAAAACGTCTAAAACATATCAAAACTAGATTGTTTAAATTAACCTATGAGTATTTAAAAAAATATATATATATTTTATCACAAATGAATGTCTTCATATATAAATAATATATGATTATAAGTATAAATGTGATATTACTGTAAAATATATTTATTTACGTTGATATTTCCACCAGCCATATGAGAACAATATAGTACTACACTTATTTGCTGTCCAGAAAACTTAACAAATATTATTATATTTATTTCACTCCCTTGAGTTTATGGTGGTGGTTGAATACTATAGTCTGTGATTTACACACACACACACACACACATATACATATATGTATATATATATATTACACTGTGTATAACTATAAAAATATCTAATTAACCTTTGATTTAGAGGGAGGGAATAGCATTGGTAAAAATGACAAATATCTTTATCAAAGCAAAAACTGTTATCTAGAATTTGTATCTATGTTTTCAAATGGAAAATATAATTTATTACTATTCAGGAAACGTGTAGAAAGCATAACATTTATTGTCTCAAATAAGACTCAATTAAAAGTCACGTTTGATTGGCTCAGATACATATTCAAACAATGCAATTTCTTGAATGGATTGAATGGATTCTTCATATTTTACACATATAGGCTACTGTGTCTGTAAAAGGTGCATCTAATCAGGGAAAGATTTTCAGACCAGTAGCCTCCCAATGGGCGCACCACGTCACTTCAACATGGATCATTTGGTATTATTTGGTTGAGACGTTGACCAATGAGATTACAACCTATATTCCCCCACTCAAAATGAAATTAAAATGTTTTATCACTATGCTTTCAACCATCTAAAAGCACGACCAAATTCCATTGGAAAAACTAGGTATGATTTTTGGTTAAATTGCCACCCAAATGTCTATCACTGCGCTTAGACAACTATTTAAAATTACAGCAAAGTTCAAATGGGAATACAATGTCAGATATTTTGTTTTTTTATACAACAGATTAAAGTGTTATCACTGTGCTTCATCTAATAGCAGAACCAAATGACCTGGATTGCAGTTGAGATTACATTAAAACTAGGCCACATAGTGCGAGTGATCAATGCCGTTTGAGATTCTGTGCATATTATTACAGTAACTGTGAAGTTCTCCACAGACCTGCGACGACCTATGCAGGATATCTTGAACATGCATGCTTGATATGATTACATAAGAAGACATTTATACACAACCAAATATCGACATTTGAAGGAGATTTCTCTTCTGCTTGGATAGTTACGTCTGTGACACTGACTTAGTCTGGCTTTAATTCCATTTTGTCTTCAAATTAATCATTGATATGTTGGATTCACGCCGAAAATCTAAGTTAAACATCAGGACTAAATCAAACTTTATTTAAAGTGCATTTAAAGTTGGATTTGATTTAATTTAGTCCAATTGTTTAACTTAGATTTTCGGTTGAGATACAGACGTGAATCCAACATATCAATTATTAATTTGTAGACAAACTGGAGTTAAGTCAGTGGCACTGATGGTACTAAGTAGAACATACATCTCCTTCAAATGTTGATATTTGGTTGCTTTGACAACCAAAACACAATTCAACCACTAAATATCATTACATTTGAAATCAACCACAGCTTGAAACCCCAGACCTATATTGTATTGTTGATTTTTTTGTTGAATCCTGGGTTGAATTGAAACAATAGCTGTTGATGACTTTGCAAATGCTATATAAGCCTAAATAGCCTTGAGTGATAAAGTATGGTCACATTTCATTTTCTCTATTAAACCCACCCTTTGGAATGACTTAAATAGCAACAGAAAATATATTCTATTTTTAATTGGAGATCTCTCAACAATCATTCTCACAATAGCACGTTGGTCATAGTCAGTGACAAATATCAAAGCTAAGCAAAGCTTGGGAGACCAATGGGATCGTTGTAGATGGATCAACTCTCCACTAGGAGGTGCTGCCCAGCCTATTGTTTGTTTTTTTCTGACAGTGGAAACGATGTTGAAGATCTGACATTGTTTTAAAGGTACAAATTGAACATATTTTACAAAAGGTTTGTCTATGTTAATATTTGGTTACCATGATGACATACTCCTGTGGTTGAAATTTCACCCTCAAAACAACAGTTTACTTTGATGATTTTTTTCAAATACAATGTATTTTCCATGTAGATTTTACACCACTATACGTTGACAAAATACCTTGAAACAATGTTGATTTAAACAGTTTGCAGTATAAATTAATATAAATTATAAATTAAATAATTAAATGACATATAAACGTTTTATTTTCCATACCTGAGGAACAATATAGTCTAATAAAAAACTTAAATATTTCCTCCTTTACCTCAAGCCTATAAAGCCTACCTCTTTCAAAAAACGAAGTAGGCTAGTAGGCCTCATTGTGTAAATCATATTTCAATAGTACCATAGTAGCCTACCATATGTGTGACAATAAAACATACGTATTATAACATTTTTCATTAACCTTATACAGTTACACTAGAAGTATAATATACACAGAGAAAGAGCTGATGTGGGCCCTCTTTAAAGTTGTTAAAATTGTGTCCAGATATGATTTGATGACAAATGTAATAACAACAGCAATACATCTGTCTGTTTTCAATATTCCTATTGATAGGCTACACATCTCTCAGGACAAATATCTGAGTGGGTAAAATCGCACGCATAACTCATGAAAGTGTGCTTTGAAATCGATCAGACAATAGCCTATCCAGAGTTATACTATCATATCCGAGGACAATTTAATATATTTATGCTCATTTATATTATTTATCTAGGCTATAAGCTACCATTTATTTATACCACTTCCGTAGATTGTACAAGAAATATGACACTGATGTCCAGGATAAAGAAAGTTGGACATCTGCTCCCATTCAAGTAACAACTTGGGAAGTGAAGGAAATACTTAAATCGTGACCCGATAAGGCAAAGGGTTATAATAATATATGAATGGTTAGGAAGGGTTATAATAAGATATGAATTATTAGCTATTCAAGCTAAATAGGCCTAATGTAGCCTATTATAGTCTGGCAATAAAATGTGCCTATGATAACTTTTTTTTTTTTTTTGCATAAAAGTTTGTGTGAATCTCACGTACCATGTTCTGTGGCGACGTCAGTTTGCAACGCTTCTTCGTCCAATTTGAGATGTTGTGGCTTCGCTTGCTTGCGACGGGACATGTTGTCAGTTCTCCGCTAGTTGCCCTTGCTGCCTTTGGCCGATACATCGGCATCTAACAAACAGAACCCATCAGAGAGCCGGGTCAGTGAAATAAGGGATCGCCTATTAGCTGGTGTTACTTACCCATGAGCAGATTGCGCATGTCGGTGTAATTATGATGGAGGACAATGCTTGATGACTCTTGGTGGCTTTCGATGGGGGGATTGGCTAAGGTCCAGCAGACCCACACTAGATATGGAAATGAGGGATTGGTTTGATAATTACTCTATACTTCCTATCCACCTGTCTTTCCGCACGGTCCACCCTGCAACAGCAATGGACATTACTAAGTTTTGCGCGGTCTAGAACAGTTCTCTCACTTCTGGTTGGTTTTGTTCTGTTTTTACCCGCCACACTTTTGTAAATATATTTGCGCCATTAGTTTTTATTGTAGCCTACATTTTCCCCAATGCGTTTTTTAGTTTGCTCCCATTGTTATCACAAGTCCTTTCTTTTCATTTACTCCACTTCCATTGCTGTTTTTTTCCCCCTCACTCTTTCAATATAGTACTTTATTTTGGAGATCTACACATGGATAAGACAGTCCTGGCTGGAAATGTCTTGCCCAGTGCCTTTATCCTCCTCGTCTTCTATTTCCCATGAAGCTGAGCGGAGCAGGGGGAAAAGTTGAAAGAAAGAAAAAACATGTAGAAAACAAGAGTCCGGTTCAGGTGCCCAGAAAGATGCCACGGGGCCGTGATCGAATTTTTATCTGTTTTCGTGCATTAAAAAAAAATCAAGTTATTGCGTAAAAGTAATGTTCCAATTCACAGACCGACGGCGAATGTCACGGCGGTAGTCGTTCCGAGGAGCGGGTTCTTGGTCTTGCTTACCCGCAGCTGCTGGTCTTTAGAAGCCTCCGCCTCTGACAGGCGACCAGGATGCCACAGAAGGTGTTGGAAGCGTTACTTCGGTTTCAGCGACCTCCCCCAGCTGATGTTTTTGTTGGCTTATGGAGCCATTTTACTGGGTTGACAAGTTGTTTTCTCAAACAGTCAAACTGAGTGTAACTAATATTAGCCTATAGATAATTAAATTACAAATGTAATTTTTGGAGGATCTGTGTCTTATTAAGAATACACTGTTGTAAGTGTGGATGTTATTCACTAATCATTCCTTCTCTGAGATAATTATTATGTTTTAAATTAAATGTATCAAAGTGGGTGTTGGCTGTGGCCCTCTCATCAGCTATTGTTCAAAAGGCTGTAATGATGGTATGGCCTGCCTGGAGAGGGCAGGATCAGCTGTTAATTATTGCATATAGGCCTACTGCAAAACAGCCTTGTATTGATTGCCTTGTCTCCCATTCCCTTGGTATAGAGAGGTAAGAAGACCCACTCCTTAAGGAATACCATTTATTTTTGACCTATCAGCTTTCTACAGACTTCTGATGAATAGCCAGTGGTTGAGAGTTCTCTTATCGCAAAACGTAATCCTCCTTGATGTAATATTGATTCTTTATAACTAGCTCGGCACACAAACCTACTTGACCACTATCATGTACAACTGCAATGCTGGAACACTGATCTCGTGCTTCTGCAAAGAAAGTAATATTTTGAAACAGTTTGTACGATTTCGTTTCAGTACTGTACTATTACCAAAGAGAAGCACAACAACTTACAGTGCAGACACAGATCAGCCTACTTAAGCTGAATGTATGAACCTACCTATCATAAGTCAATTATTTCATCCAATAGGACAGTACATCACATGCATGCTATAACAAAAAAATAGCATGAGCTCCAGCAGAGGGAGGGGTTTAGGGAAGTGTTTCTTTGACAAGGAGCAGTGTTCCATTCAATCTTCGGATTACTTGTTGTTGTTTTTTTACAGTATCAGCGTACCATAGATTGTTTTCACCGCGAGGCACAGTTAGACTCTCAATCCTGGTACATGCATGCAGAAAACATTCATTTTCCAAAGTACATTTGTTATAGATGGTAAACAACCATGGTAAAGTATGTGTCTAAAAAAAATAATTTTGTCTGTGCCACTAAAGTCTCAATGAAACAAGAAGCTTGTTTCAAGGTAAACAACGTCTTTGGAGGCCAGTGCACAAGTGTGCATGTTGAAGTGCTTCCTGTGGCATTCTTTTTGTGTGCGTTGATTACAGTGGGGTGTGATTCACTACTGGCCAAACGGATGAGCAGATTTTGCCCCTCTCCTGCCAAGATCTGTCAGCTGAGGAATGTGTGAACGACGCGGGTTTGGTGACCTACGATGAAGATATGAAATCCTGTGACCTCTGTCCCTGTCTGTGCTCAAAGACACTGATCAGCAAGACAGCAACAGCAAAATGCTAAGCTTTGCATTATGGGTTAGACGACAGATGACTGACACCAGCAGGCCTGGTGAGGGCTGTACAGGGAAGACAAATCTCATTATTTTGGGACACATTCCGTTTGGAGAGGCAACACCATTGGTGTTTTACAATTGACCACATAAGGAACACCTTACATTAACATGCGCATGTGTATCAATGGTGTAAGTATTATTGTAGGAACATTACATAAACATGTTACATATCAGCTTGGTACTACTACTTGCTACTTATTTGAAAATGTCATTCCACAAAAGCATTCTCGGGAGCACCATGTTTGGCAACATTCTATGCTGTCTGCCGGCACACTACACCATTACAAAATAGATTTAAAAAAACTATTAGACATACTAAGGGTCTGTTTCCTCGTATAATCACACAAAGAGATTTCTCTTGAAAATGAACATACATCACAGCCTGGATCAATACAGTGGGGCCTGGCTGCAATGACCTGATAACACAATCAATACTGGGTATTTGGATTTTAATTAATACATGACTGAGAGTCAGCCCTTATATCATGAAATATTATGATCTCACACCTCTTTGAAATATGTTCTGGATATCTGTAACGGTTCATCAGATGTAGTTGGGATTAAGAACCTATAGGTGTAAGAAGTTTGTGAAACAAGAGTCGGTATAGTGTGTGTGTATATACACTACCGTTCAAAGGT
Source organism: Thymallus thymallus (assembly GCA_023634145.1). Taxonomy (NCBI): domain Eukaryota; kingdom Metazoa; phylum Chordata; class Actinopteri; order Salmoniformes; family Salmonidae; genus Thymallus; species Thymallus thymallus. The sequence continues at coordinate 2,285,101 of CM042395.1, forward strand.
TTGGGGTCACTTAGAAATGTCCTTGTTTTTGAAAGAAAAGCACATTTTTTGTCCATTGAAATAACATCAAATTGATCAGAAATACAGTGTAGACATTGTTAATGTTGTAAATGTTGTGTTAGCTAATCCAAGTTTATCATTTTAAAAGGCTAATTGTTCATTAGAAAACCCTTTTGCAATTATGTTAGCACAGCTGAAAACTGTTGTGCTGATTAAAGAAGCAATAAAACTGGCCTTCTTTAGACTAGTTGAGTATCTGGAGCATCAGCATTTGTGGGTTCGATTACAGGCTCAAAATGGCCAGAAACAAAGAAACTCGTCAGTCTATTCTTGTTCTGAGAAATGAAGGCTATCCATGCGAGAAATTGCCAAGAATTTACAATGGTGTTTGTTCTTCACTGGTTGCCCTTTTCTTTAGGCAACAGGTCACAAATATTGCTGCTGTGATGGCACACTGTGGTATCTCGCCTATTTATTGGCCAGTCTGAGATATGGCTTTTTCTTTGCAACTCTGCCTAGAAGGCCAGCATCCCGGAGTTGCCTCTTCACTGTTGACGTTGAGACTGGTGTTTTGCGGGTACTATTTAATGAAGCTGCCAGTTGAGGACTTGTGAGGCATCTGTTTCTCAAACTAGACACTCTAATGTACTTGTACTCTTTCTCAGGTGTGCACCGGGGCCTCCCACTCCTCTTTCTATTCTGGTTAGAGCCAGTTTGTGCTGTTCTGTGAAGGGAGTAGTACACAGCGTTGTACGAGATCTTCAGTTTCTTGGCAATTTCTCACATGGAATAGCCTTCATTTCTCAGAACAAGAATAGACTGACAAGTTTCAGAAGAAAGTCCTTTGACTCTGGCCATTTTGAGCCTGTAATCGAACCCACAAATGCTGATGCTCCAGATACTCAACTAGTCTAAAGAAGGCCAGTTGTATTGCTTCTTTAATCAGCACAACAGTTTTCAGCTGTACTAACATAATTGTAAAAGGGTTTTCTAATGATCAATTAGCCCTTTAAAATGATTAACTTGGATTAGCTAACACAAACGTGCCATTGAAACACAGGAGTGATGGTTGCTGATAATGGGCCTCTGTACGCCTATGTAGATATTCCATAAAAAATCAGCAGTTTCCAGCTACAATAGTCATTTACAACATTAACAATGTCTACACATTTCTGATCAATTTGATGTTATTTTAATGTACAAAAAATGTGCTTTTCTTTCAAAAACAAGGACATTTCTAAGTGGTAGTGTATGTGTGCAAGCATGTGTGCATGTTTGCTTCATCAGCTCTGCCTTTTATACAACACAGCATGTGTGTGGTTTTGTTTTTGTCCACACATCCCTTGACATGAATGTTATTTCCCACAGTAATTAAACCATTATTCTAGAGGGGGCATGAAGTATGTGAGAATGGGGTGGTGGAAGTTGGACAATTTTCTTTTTCTAATGCCTGCAACAGCCTTTTCCTGCATTCTAGAGGCATAATCATTATACCTAATTCTATGTAAAAAAAAAAAAAAAAAGTATTATCATAATAATAGTTATAATAATAATAATAACAATAAGGCAAGATTACATTTAAACCAAGTGTTTTTCTGCATAGCATATCTAAGCATACCTCTTTTTTTTAAGAAACAAAATATGCTTCTCTGCTAAAATCTGGGAAAAAGATTGAAAGGAATGGGAGTCTTATCAGAACATTTAGTTATTGCTTGCTTTTCTAAAGTCTATCAACCTTTCCAGCAGGCATGGCAGCTATGATAGTTAGACAAGCTACTTGATTGATTTCCTGAAATGGCTTGGTAGCTACACTAAAAATAACCATATAGGGTACATCGGTTTGTCCCCATAAGGGAACCCTTTTTGGTGCTAGGTAGAACCTTTTGCAAAGGGTTCTAGCTAGAACCCTCTATGTCGGGTTCTTCATAGAACCCCCTGTATATGGTTCAACCTAGAACAGCATATGAAGGGTTCTACGAAGAACCATTTTATCATCTAAAGATTTTAGCTAGAACCATCTATGAAGGGTTCTACTGAGAACCGTTTTATCTTTGGAGGGTTCTTCCTAGAATCGTCTATGAATGGTTCCACAAGCCTTATTAGCCTTTAAAATACATGTTCTTTATGACAATAAGTACAAAAGGCTTTTCTTTGAGGGCAAATTTATACCCTAACACAGTGGTGTTAGGAAACTCCAGGTTTACAGGCCACATCAGGCCTGCAATTCACATTACGCTGGCTTGCAAAGTGATGTGTAATTCCTATTCGAATCGACAGATTTAGGATATCCAACAAGTGGAATTTTTAATCACCTGCAACCTACATTCAAAATGACTGCCAGGGTAGGGTAGATTGAATACTGAGAGTAATTCAATCATCTAAACTGGAACAACCATCGCAATACCGGGTGTAATAAGTCAAATAACTACTAAAAGATTGGATTAGTTTAGAAAAATGTTATTCATTTATCTTTGTGTAGCATAAAATTAAATCAACCAATCAATGCACATACAAAAACATAGATATTAAAATAAAAAATTCTGAAAATCACCCAGCAATAGAGCATGCTGGGAAATATGGCTAAATGTAGAACTCTTCTTGCTTTCCAAAGAACCCTTCTTGCATTCCAAAAAAATCATTCTAGCCTTCTGAAGAATCATCAAATAACCCTTTCTTCCAAAATCAGTTATTAGGATGTTAAAGGTTCTAGGTAGAACCCTTTGCCTTACAAAGAACCCTTTTGGAACCCTTTTTCCCCCCTAAGAGTAGTTATGAGGTTGGGAGATTGGGAACATATCTAGCTGGCTAGCTAAAGCCAACTTCATAAAATTGCTAGTTGGCTTCCATAACAGGGAAACAACAACACATTGTTTATTTATTTACTCATCAAGAAGGAATCAATAGGCTACAAATTAATTTACAAACATACCTCCTGCGAGTCCTGCACTTCGTCAACAGCTAAAATTAAATCAAACGCTGTGTGTGTCACTCTACACTCTTTCTCCTCCACTGATGATACTCGAGCGTCTAGCGTCCGGCCAAGCATATCTTTGCTTCGTGGTGCACCTTGGAAGGAACCACTTACTAGGGAGAACAGAGGAGGTTTTTGTCTTTGTCTGGTCAGTGTGCCCCCTCCGCAAAATACCACCGACAGATATTTGTATAAATAATTATGATTGTGGGCTTAAAAATTAAGTCTAGTAATTAATTTAATTAATTTAACATTGAAAAAAAAAAAAAAAAGATCTGAGGGGACACGTGTCCTTGTGCCCCCCTATTGGCATGACTTCATGAATGAAACTGTAATGTTGTTTTATGCTACAGGTACAGTATGCCTTTGCCCCAACAAGGATGAACAAGAAGGTGGCCTACAAATGTTCTTCAAGACCCCAATATACTATTGTGAAGTTGATAATACAGCTCAGACAGGCAAGCTAACATATCAAACCTTAATTCACCTGCCATTGAAACTTAAACGGGTGCAGGTACTGTACCTCATCACAAAAAGACGGCAAAAGTGAACCAAGAAGGGAATGAACAGAGAGCAGAGAGTGATAGACATCTTTAGGTTATGTAGACAGGGGCTGAGTGGAATAGAAATGTCTGACCGCTGTAATTCACCATATCCAACCAGGCGGCCTCTCTCTCTCTCTCTCTCTCTCTCTCTCTCTCTCTCTCTCTCTCTCTCACCCACTGCTTTTATCTGGCACTGTGTTACCGTATTGATTTATTTTTTTTATCTTTAATGCTGGATAACAGGACAGAGAGCAGAGGGAACCAGAGTGAATGGAGAGCTTTTTCCTCCAGATTGCTGCTATTCTCCAGCTTTATTGCCTCCCATCGTTCATGGTGTCACATGGTGTCCAGTATGTCAGGATTGCCTTCCAGAAATAAACAAGCTGGGTGACTATACCACTGGCCTGGAATAAAGAAGAGGACCTTCAATAGAAACTACAACAAAATAAAGATGAATAATTGAAAATGAAATAAATCTATGTTCTACCTCTGCATGGGACATGACCGTTGTAAATACTCTTACTGAGTAGAACTATCCTGGGACATTGTTATTTTAATTCACGGCATATGGTCATTAAATTGTCATGTAATTGTCAATGTATCAATCAAATGCCCAGTTCCAATTATGGCTATGAACATTCCTTATCGCTAACATTCTGGTTTATTTAACATACAGGTGTGATTTCTACTTCCAGACACAAATGAGGGAACACCTCACTCTGACCATTTTATTCGACCTAGCAGAGCTGGTTAGGCTGTTTTCATGTTATCCAGAGCGTTGGTGACTGGAACCGTGCTGCTGGCAACAATTTAATTATGCTTTTTTTTGCCTACGTTTACTGACATCGGCCATATTCAACGGGTGTTGAGCGTTCGTAAATTCAACAGTTATTCTGCACTCTGGAACACTCAGTTGAGAGTGCTCTGAAATCGGAGTAGCTAGCCAGAGCAAATTTACGAAAGCACCCGAATGTCCATTGAGAACGCACAACGTCTATACCACTTAGCTAACAATGACGGGAATAATGAAGTCAATAAACGTTGGGTAGTTAGTTAATATACTGGCAAGTTTGATGTATTAGTAGCCAACTAACGTTAGGTAGCTAGCTAACATACCGGTACATACTGCTGTAATGATATGCTATGTGGTTGGTAAGGATAGCGTAGCTAACATACCGGTACATACTGCTGTAATGATATGCTATGTGGTTGGTAAGGATAGCGTAGCTAACTAATTGTCAGCCAACATAACGTGTAACGTAACTTATTTGAAAAGTAATCACTATATTACATTGCTCAACATTTTCTTAACATTTGTCACAATTAGTTAAAGCAATTCATTTGTATCCGCTCTCGTTGGGCTTCAGCTGCATATTTTCCGCCATTTCTTCAAATCTGAAAACAATGTGAAGCCACTCCCATTTTCTGGAGAATTGCATTATGGGCCCTAAAAGTAACGAAAATAGTGTCCACTGTATACTTCGTATTTTGAAGAATGTAGTACGACATCCGGGAATTTTTGGCATACTCACTATATCCATAATATGACCAATAAGCATACCACATTGGACTGCCATCCTCAAACACGTAGATAACTTTTTCTGATAGGGTTTGGAGCTTTGTTGACATTTAAGCTTGCATGACAACCCCCATCTGAAACAAAGTGGTGGATTTAAGGAGAAAAAAGGAAATGATTTATTTTCACCACCTCGAGGGAGTACATGGCAATTGCAACAACGAGTGCACTAAAACAGTGGTTAAATACAGCCTGTGAGCACATAACATCTAAAAGTGGGCAGAAGAAGACTCAAATGGAGAAGGAACAATATAATTCACTTGAACTAGAACAGACTTCTCAGTTATTACAGAGAAGGGTTAAAGTATGGGAAGGTATCAAATCGTTTATGTGTTAATAACAGTGTGTCCCAATGTGGCAAAGGTTTTTTAGTAGCATCCTATATTGATACCATGTGAGACCAGCCTCTCCAAAAGTTACAAGATAGATAAGGTCGTTGTAACTATTTTGAATAGTATAATGAGAGTATTGTAGACCTATAGCATAGCTATTTTCTTGAAAAAAATATATATTCTTGAATGTACCATCAGGATATCCTGTGTGTTGTTTGAGGATGTCCCGATAAAAATTTAAAGTGTTTAAAATAAGAAATATATTTTTCTGATTTAAGGACAACCAAGGAGTTGTCACGTTTTGCAAAATGATTGGGAGATCAGGAATAGTTTTGAATACAAACCCTCCAGAACATTCAGTTCACCAAGTCCACAATGTAGTTGGACTTGGTGGACTGTATATTCTGTAGGGTTAGGTTTTACTTAGCACTATGTGTTCTCTCCCAGGTTCTTGTAGGGACACAGATGACAGACCGGTAGGATTCCAGTTGAGGTTTTTTAATGACACCGATTCACACAGCAGTGAATCAGTGTCAACTCCGTCAGACACCATAAAAGGCATTTCATTTCTACATTTACCCACTGGGGAGATACTGGAAATTACGTTGAACCAACATGGAATAGTTGTTGAATTTACGTCTGTCCCCAGTGGGTATTGTCCAAAAAGTGTTTAAAGGCCTTAACAACAGATACTTGACAAAAATTGCCTTTTTGGACTATTTTACCATAACATTTGTAGGCCACCTTCTTGTTCATCCTTGTTGGGGCAAAGGCATACTGTACCTGTAGCATAAAACAACATTACAGTTTCATTCATGAAGTCATGCCAATAGGGAGGCACATGGACACGTGTCCCCTCAGATCTTTTATTTTTTTTCAATGTTAAATTAATTAAATTAATTACTAGACTTAATTTTTAAGCCCACAATCATAATTATTTATACAAATATCTGTCCGTGGTATTGCTAAATTGGTGTACAATTTAGCAATTTTGTTTTTCCTCAGTTGCTATATGACTCTAAAGCTTAATTAAAATAAACATGTTTGAACCAAAACTCATATTCCATCAGGAAGATGGATTTGACAGTTTATGGTAGTAACCATGGTGACTTCAATGTTGTTTCTTTAAATCTATCAAAAGTAGAGAACCTTCCAGACCATGAGTGGTCTTGTTGCACTGCATGAGGGCATGAAGAAGGGTCCTTATGGTAAAACTGACTCTGTTCAGTCCTGATTCATTTAGGAGTTTTTGACAAAGCTGACAAAGTTGACCGAATCTCCGGACAAACTTTTTAGAGAGGGCTACAAAGTCAGAGAGGGCTATTGCAAGAAACTACATAAGATCTCTTTTCAGTTAATATTAATTATTGCTTTTCTGGAGAGTTTGAAATTGGGATGTTTTGCTCCAGAGAAGGGCATTTCCTGACATGGAAATTAATAATAAAAACATTATTTTCAATATTCCAAAAACAAATACTTTCCCTTATACATTTGTTTTCCCCTCAAATAATGTAACAAAATAAAAAATGAACGTTCCCTGCTGGACAAGGATTGTCCCGACTATGTTTTTGATGTCGACATTGGCATTTGTCATTGAAATGGAAAATGGAAAACATTTACTGAAGTTGTAACGCTACACTGAGTAGCATCTTTGACGTATTAAAAACAACGTATGTAAAGATTCTGGAGCCTCTCTATCCAGCATGTGAGTCTCAGTAGGAGACGAGACAAGACAACGATTAGGAATCTCATCCCTAAAGCCTGCTGGGAGAAACACATAACCATGTTTAAGTACTCATAATTCACCTACACAACTGTCACCTGATTACCCACATAAATTAATGACTCATGAACAAAGAGTCTATAGCATAAACACCTGAAACTAACCAGAATGAAACCACTTCCTCCTGCACTTTCCCATGCAGAAAGATCATTCTACATTTGTACACTTTTCATAAGTACCGCAAAAGTTAATAATTTTAAAGCATTTCAGATGCATATAATACGTTTTTAGAAAGGCTTGACAAGACGGCTGTGTCTGAAAACCGTTTTCCTTACTTGCGTGCCACTGGTGTGAGATCACAGATGCTTGCGTTTGCAGTTTTGAAGCTCAGTACACCGGTCGGGAATTAACAGACATTGGCAATGACGTGTCTCTGCCTGTAAAATCTCCTCAAACTGAGATTTCAAACAATGCAAAACATTTTTATTTAATAGGATTGTATTTCTGCTTCACTGAAATAAGAGATGGCTGGGGCAGGATGTAAAAAATGTAATTTAATGAAGTTCAGTAAGGCTGGCAAACAAATAGGTGATTTTATTCCTGCCCATTCAAACACTTTTACACTCTAAAAGCCTTGTCACTCTCTGCGTACATTGAAAAAGAGGCGTGAAAAAGGTCTCAGACCCATTTGTATGTGAATGTTGACTAAGAATGGTCTCCATCTGTGTAAACCGTCTGAAACGGGAACTTCCTGTGAGTCAGTCTGAAGCCTGAAGCAATCAAAGATATTTATCATGCAAGATGGCACACATTCTCATGGTTACACTGTTACTGGTCTCCTATACACTGAGTCCCTACTATATTCTGCAGAGTTGGGACAGGTCAGTGTCTCTTCTAAGTCTAAAATGCCCTAGTTATATCAAAGCTCACTTTTAAAGTGGCAATCAGCAGTTAAAATAATAACAAAGCTTACTCCTCATCATTTGGGCGGCAGGTAGCCTAGTGGTCAGAGCATTTGGCCAGTAACCGAAAGGTTGCTGGATTGAATCCCCGAGCTGGCAAGGTAAAAACCTGCCAATGTGTCCTTGAGCAAGGCACTTAACCATAATTTGCTCCAGGTAGGCAGTCCTTGTAAATAAGACTGACTTGCCTAGTTAAATAAAGGTTAAATAAAAAAACACTGTTTTGCTAAAAAATGTGCCACTCTCAAATTCAGAGACAGAGCTATGGAGGCAAGGAGTCACCATCCATGATATCAACGTTGTAGTTTTGAGGTTTTGAGGTTTTACAGTGTTTGTTTACAGTTACTTTGTTTACAAACATTGGAATAAAAGAAGCTTATATTTTGGGTTCTGATGGCGTACGACAGTTGAACTAAGCTCATTAATGGGCTTAAACACTGTATGTAGCTATCGCAGATTTCCCCTTTAAGGTTGTAAATATGAAATGACTGTAACTTTCAGTGCTTGGAAGAAATATACAAGTCCAATGTTATAGGACACAGAAAACACCGATTTAAACATTTCATGATCCTAACGCTGCCTTGAGACAAACAAGAGTCATGAATCTATTAATCTCATATACAAAGTAGGGTCATACCTAATATAGTGATCAAGAGAACTCAATATCAGGTTCAATAACAATGTTTTCCCATGACCCCTCATTTCTACTATGGAAATGTACAGTGCCTCTATAAGTCTGTCTGTCATTCTTCTCATGTTCTTTTGAATATCCTCATTAGTGCAGGCTTTGTTTTATAGGGTTCAACATTATGTTGGTTCTGAGAAAAAGGGAACTAGTCCAAACAAACCCAGGGGATCATGGGAGGGAGGGGGGACGGAGGACAGGAGACATAAACAGCACGACAGCTTCCTAGGGTCTCCTTTCCTCTCCTGTCCTCTTCAGGGATATTAGTGTTTCTCTATGACACCACCCTAAAAGTCAGGGAGGATGCTGGAGCGATGGGTTTCTGCAACTCCTTATTGCGATTGTAAATACATGCCACAGCTTCAAAGGGCTTGGACGTTAGATTAGGAGAGACTGTAAAGGTTCCATCCACAGATTTTATGGCGGTTTTCCTCTGCTACAGTGAGATGTTCTTCTTTTACAATCCGACTGTAAAATATATAACTAGTTTGTTTTGGAAAATTCATAAATTGGGGTTATCATTTCTCTGTAGGAGTTGTCTTTTTTTATTACCTGTGGTACCCCCCCCCCCCCAAGACAACTCGTTTGGCTTCAGAAATGGCCGCTACAAGTCGAAAACGAGGCCAAATCAGGAAGTTCAGCCATTTCTCTCTGAAAAAAAAAAACACGACTCTCAGTATCATCATCAAACAATGTCATCTTTTATCATGATGTAGTGATTAAACACCTCATCGTGCCCAATTCAATTCTAAAGATCAAATAATACATTATTTCTTGACTGGTTTTAGACCTCATGCATTGGTAACAGAGTAAAAAGACTGTAGAGGGGTAAGTTACAGATAATTGCAAAGTCATGGTCCATGGAGTTAGGATGGTTTATTTGATTAACCTCTAGTGACAGGTCAGATGTTGTGAATATATTTTGACCCAGATTATGGTGGGTAATTGATCACCTCTTTGTGAGGGGTAATCAATAGAAATACAGGGATAGGGGCCTCCCGAGTGGTGCTGTGGTCTAAGGCACTGCATCGCAGTGTTGCGGCGTCACTACAGCCTGGGGTTCGATCCCAGGCTGTGTCACAACCGGCCTTGACCGGGAGTCCCATAGGGCGGCGCACAATTGGCCCAGCATTGTCCTGGTTAGGGGAGGGTTTGGCAAGGGGGGCTTTACTTGGCTGTTCGCACTCTAGCGACTCCTTGTGGCGGGCCGGGAGCCTGCAAGCTGACCTCAGTTGTCAGTTGAACGGTGTTTCCTCCAACACTGGCTTCAGGGTTAAGTGAGCGGGTGTTAAGAGACAAGGTCGTAACCTACCTGTTGTGTGTACGGTAAGTACTGACATGTATGTGTAACTGATAGATGCACATGTATGTAAATTGTAAAGTATTTTGTCAGTAATGTATTTCGGAGTACGCATGACTTGACCTTTGCCTCTCCCGACCCCGTTGGGGTCGTAGTATTTTTTTTACAGGGATAGGCAGCCAGACAGCAGAGACTGCTTGGACAAAAGTCAGTCATCAATGTAATGTTTACAATGTCCTACCAACTTGACACATGTTTCACTGGGCTGTTGCCTTGGTGAAAAGCAATTTAATTGCTATGGCCACACACATACACATGCACGCATGCATTCTCTTGTAAAACCTAAGACAAGAATAAGAACCACTGACGTTTATTTCTTGTTACCTGGTAATATGCCTTTGCTCTCATTTAAAACACGGCTGACAAAACGCACAAAATGTCAGCATGTCAAACAGACCGTTTACCAGAAAAGAAGGGGAGAAAAAAAATGTTACGTGATGAAAACAGTAAAATAGTCCAATCTAGTTTACAGCAGTTTTACAGCACATCCTGGGCTGGATCTGACTGACTGCCTTGTAGTGAAATCCGCCTCATATCCGGCCCCCTTCAGGAAAACAGCAATGTGTTGGTCTCCTCCTCTCTGAGCTATCCTTACTGGGTGATACACTTAAACCGCCACCCGCTTTGACTTCCTAATGTTGTAAACAAATGCAATTTCACATTTCCTGTAGTCTAGACACAACAAAGGAGGCAAAGGCATAGTATAGTGGGAGTGCACTGCACATCTTTGACAGGCAAATTACAGTCAAAAAGGGAAAATGAAAGAAAAATCGAAAAAAAAAATACATATAAAACGGTTATAGAATGTAATTTATTATTTGTTTGGCTCTGACAGGGCCTACTTGTCAAAGGCTTTGTTTGGCTCTGACAGGGCCTACTTGTCAAAAGCTTACTTAACTTAAATGTAATTTTTTAAAATAGATTATATATTTTCCCATATGTTCCCTCTTACACTGATTCATCATATAATTTTGACAAAACCACTTGTGGTACGCAACAAAAATGCATAACTTTTTTAGCGAATGATACCAACATGATTGCTTTTTACTGAGGCAATTTGCTAAGCCTCAGAACCACACAGGAATGGATCAAGGAGCATATCGGCTTTAAAGAGAGATTATTGATTGAATCAAATAATCAGCTGCATCCACTTCAGGCAAAAGTAGCTAATCCATAACTACCTTCAACCACTGATAGATTTACACCTGCATTGAGCAAATCCAGGTCAACTTTGCAGATTCACTAGGGCTGCATCCCTATGTAGTGGAACGCCCTATGTAGTGGACTACTTTTGACCAGAGCCATAATTTATTTTAAATATATTTTTTGTCTGTCTATCTATCTATCTATCTATCTATCTATCTATCTATCTATCTATCTATCTATCTATCTATCTATCTATCTATCTATCTATCTATCTATCTATCTATCTATCTATCTATCTATCTATCTATCTATCTATCTGTAACCTACCTGTTGTGTGTACGGTAAGTACTGACATGTATGTGTAACTGATAGATGCACACACATGTATGTAAATTGTAAAGTATTTTGTCAGTAATGTATTTTTTTGTTACGCCAGTAAGACTAACTGTTGCCATTGACGTCGGCTAATGGAGATCCTAGTAAATCAAATAAATTACATTAAAAACCTTAATGTCTTATTAAATGTCTTATTAAATGTCTTATTAAAAGATGAAAACAAAACAATCTGAGAGAAAAATAAAAGATTCCTGCCAGCCTCTTCGGCGGAAAATATAGTCCTGGGAAAGCTTAGGTTAATATTGGACATCCATTCTAAAAGTATTTTTTGAACAATTCAGTGTTGTACTCAAACACAATCAGTGAATACTTCTCAGGGGCGGAGGACAAAACTAGGCTTGGGTCGTACATCTCTAAGTTTTGAAACAAAGGTTTGTTTGTATGCCTCGATCACTTGTGCTCATGAAAGCAGACACTTGAAAAACTTTTTTTTTTAGGAAAACACTCTAAACCTACATCCTGGTATAAATTTGCAAAACGCAATACAGGCCTTATTGTGTGTGGAGTAGACGCAGAACGCATACAAATAGAAGCCCCTCTAAAATGTCCCTTTCCCTGCATGGCTCAGTGGTTAACATACAATAAATCAACAAAAGAGGGCTTTAATACGACCAATGGGCGACAGTTATTTTATCCTTTTGCAGTATTTAATTGGAAGGTTTTCCTGAAACATTACACCCCGCTTCCAAATGACTTTGCCCAAATCTAAGAGGAGCTTGATAAGAATTTCCTCCCTCCCCTTTCACTCCTTCTCTCTTAAAGTTTTTCTCTCCCTTGTCTTTCACGAGAAAGCAAGATTTTTACCGAGGGAGAATAAAGTTACAAGTGTGTGGCATTTTGAGGAGGGAGAATGAAATCGGAGGCTCAGTGGGACGGATAAGGACAGGCTGGGAAAAAGGGAAGTTGGCAGTGGTGACGGGTCAACAGCCCGCCTCAGAGCCTTTGCCACTGCACCAGGTGTCCACTTAATTCAAATTATACTATTATTCATAGAGACAGAGGCAGAGAATTTAAACACCCCCCCCCCCCCCCCCGAAATAATTTGCAATTGAATACAGATATAATCCTGGAAATATAAGTCTCCATTAAGGCTATCCCCTTTTGCAAACAAGGCTCCCTTTGTGCAACATGTTGTGGGTATAAATCAAGAGGCTTAGAAAACATGAGAAATGCACTCTCTAAGATGAGAACTTTCCCTTGATATCAGAATGAGAATATTGTGTAAGTTGTGTTCTTTACATTTATTGGAACATATATAGGAACATTTAGAATGGAAATCCTATTATAGACATTTTTTGAATATCGATCAAAAACGACAATCTTAAATACAACATTTTAACATTTTTGCTTTTTTTTTTTTATGGATTCTCGGGACTTTTGTATAGTTCTTAACCAGTACAGTGCATTCGGAAAGTATTCAGACCCCTTCACTTTTTCCACATTTTGTTACGTTACAGCCTTATTCTGAAATGGATTAAAAACATATTTTTCCTCATCAATCTACACACAATACAATGTTTTTTAGAAATGTTTGCAAATTTACAAAAAAAAACTAAAACAAACAGAAATAGCTTATTTACATAAGTATTCAGACCCTTTTCTATGAGACTCGAAAATTGAGCTCAGGTGCATCCTGTTTCCATTGATCATCCTTGAGATGTTTCTACAACTTGATTGGAGTCCACCTGTGGTGTCAGAGCAAAAACCAAGCCATAAGGTCGAAGGAATTGTCCGTAGAGCTCAGAAACAGGATTGTGTCAAGGCACAGATCTGGGGAAGGGTACCAAAAACATTTCTGAAGCATTGAAGGTCCCTAAGAACACAGTGGCCTCCATCATTCTCAAATGGAAGAAGTTTGGAACCACCAAGACATTATATGGTATTGTGTGCCTTCAGGAAAGTATTCAGACCCCTTGACTTTTTCCACATTTTGTTACGTTACAGCCTTATTCTAAAATGGATTAATCCCCCCCCCCCCATCAATCTACACACAATGACCCATAATGACAAAAAACAAACACAGGTTTTTAGAAATGTTTAGCAAATTTATACATTTGCTAATTTATTACATTTACATAAGTATTCAGACCCTTTACTCAGTACTTTATTAAGTATTCAGACCCTTTACTGAGTACTTTATTAAGTATTCAGACCCTTTACTGAGTACTTTATTAAGTATTCAGACCCTTTACTCAGTACTTTATTAAGTATTCAGACCCTTTACTCAGTACTTTATTAAGTATTCAGACCCTTTACTCAGTACTTTATTAAGTATTCAGACCCTTTACTCAGTACTTTATTAAGTATTCAGACCCTTTACTCAGTACTTTATTAAGTATTCAGACCCTTTACTCAGTACTTTATTAAGTATTCAGACCCTTTACTCAGTACTTTGTTGAAGCACCTTTGGCAGCGATTACAGCCTCAAGTCTATGACGCTACAAGCTTGGTACACCTGTATTTGGGGAGTTTCTCATATTCTTCTCTGCAGATCCTCTCCAGCTCTGTCAGGTTGGATGGGGAGCGTCGCTGTACAGCTATTTTCAGGTCTCTCCAGAGATGTTCGATCGGGTTCAAGTCCGGGCTCTGGCTGGGCCACTCAAGGACATTCAGAGATTTGTCCCGAAGCCACTCCTGCATTGTCTTGCCTCGATCCTGACTAGTCTCCCAGTCCCTGTCACTGAAAAACGTCCCCACAGCATGATGCTGCCACCACCATGCTTTACTGTAGGGATGGTGCCAGGTTTCCTCCAGAGGTGATGCTTGGCATTCAGGCCAAGGAGTTCAATCTTGGTTTCATCAGACCAGAGAATCTTGTTTCTCATGGTCTGAGAATATTTAGGTGCCTTTTTGACAATTCCTTCGACCTCATGGCTTGGTTTTTGCACTGTCAACTGTGTGACCTTATATAGACAGGTGTGTTCCTTTCCAAATCTTGTCCAATCAAGTTGTAGAAACATCTCAAGGATGATCAATGGAAACAGGATGCACCTGAGCTCAATTTCAAGTCTCATAGCAAAGGGTCTGAATCCTTATGTAAATAAGCAATTTCTGTTTTTTATTTTTAATAGTTTTCGCTCTGTCATTATGGGGTATTGTGTGTAGATTGATAAGGATGTTTTATTTATTTAATCAATTTTAGAATAAGTCTGTAACGTAACAAAATGTGGAAAAAGTCAAGGGGTCTGAATACTTTCCGAAGGCACTGTATCTGCTATTGCTTCAAGGGGCTGTAGAATTCAGTGATTTTACAAAAAAACGCCACTTCTAATGCAATTTTTAATTCACTACTTGCCAATGGACACCAACACTACGGTGTTAGTACGGTGTTCATTTTTAATAATGAACACCGTACTAAAACAAAGCATTCCAAATGTGAAGATGTCTTTCATCTTGCCAGTTGCCACAGAAGAAGCTGGAATTGACCAAGTGGCCATTTAGGTGTTCTTAACAGCCATTGGAGAGGTGATGGGAGAGAGGTTACCTAAACACTTCATCAATCAATGAAGGAGCCAGTATGAGGCTGTGTGATTGGTGGAGAATGAAGGCAATCCATCTTTTTTTACTATTGACTGTTCTCAATTCCGCTCAGGTAATGTTATTTTCTACAAGTCTATCCTTCTCTTTCAGTGTACGTTCAATGTATTAGTAAAAAAGTTATGAGCAAAATAAATTACGTAGTTAAGTATTTGGTACATAGATAAAATAATTAAGTACGCCTGGATTTACAAGTATTGTATGTGATGTAAACATTTAAGTATATTAAATATACAGTGTAAACTCAGTTTATTACTGGTGTAACTGTTGCATTTAATTAATACAGTCCATTGCACATAAAAAAAAATCCAACTTTGATATCAGCAAGACTCCTTAATACAGCCTGGGTTTCCATAAAAAAAAGTATGAAAATACATAAATTAGTAATTAAATACGCTCCCTTAGCTGTCCATTTCTCTGTCTTTTGTGAATATCTATCTCTCTCTGTCTATCTCCCCGCCTCCCCAAAGTTGAAGTTCCCATGACCTATCACAATACAGTGATGAAGCAGTGATGTATGAAAGTGATGTATGAAATCCACGCAAATAATACCTTTGTCCCTCCACACTGGCTAATTATTTGACAGATTGGAACCGTGTTGTGTGTGGATACTGTGTAGGACCCATTGGTTTAAGGCCCTCACCTATCACCCACCCAATAAAGAGGTCACTTGCAGAAACATTCCTTTATAGGCTCCTTTTCTATTCTTTGTCAGAAGATTACATTTTTTCGCCACATTTTGGAATGACAAAATGAGGGAGAATTATGTTTTTTTTTTTTAAGGAGGCTCTGTGTGCAGAAGCAATGACAGAGGGGCCAGGACAGCAGTCAGTGACAAACTTAAAAATACTTTCTCAAGCAGAAAGATTTAATCTTTTTCGAGAAAATAAAGTGGGGGAAAAAAAGGAAGAGTTGAAAGAAAAAGCCAATGACACACAGGACGTCTTTCCCTCCTTAATGTCTGTGGAGAAAAAGGGGGGAAAAAGACAATATGTAAATATAAATACATTTAAAAAATAAAAATAAAATTTTCAACATGCAATGACAGTCAAATATTTTATAGTGGCACAAAAAAAAGACACATTGAGTACAGAAATGCACGTGTTTTGAGGGAAGATTGTTCTCAAGATTGGCTAGTTTTAATTTGAACACCAGCCTGCTTCACGGTAGGAATGGTGTCAGACGGGTGATGAGCTGTGCCTGGTTTACTCCAGACGTAGGGCTTTGCATTCAAGCCAAAGAGTACCATTTTTGTCTCATCAGACCACAAAATCTGTTGCCTTATCCTCTCACGTCTTTCACGTGCCTTTTTGAAAACTACATGCGTGCTGTCATGTGCCTTTTTCTCAGGAGTGACTTCCTTCTGGCTTCTCTCCCATAAAGCCCAGATTGGTGAAGTGCTGTAGAGACTGTTGTCCTTCTGGCAGGTTCTCCCATCTCAACTAAGGAACTCTGCAATTCTGTCAGAGTGGTCGTTGGGTTCTTCATCACCTCCCAGACCAAGCTCCTTCTTGCCCAGTTGCAGTCAGATGGCCAGCTCTAAGAAGAGTCTGGGTAGTTCCATATTTTTTCCATTTCCCAATGATGGCGACCACTGTGCTATTGAAAGCTTTCAACACTCTAGAAATGGTTTTATACCCTTCCCCAGATACATGTCATCACAATCTCAAATATCTAGGGACAGGTCCTTGGACTTCATGGTATAGTTTCTGTTCTAACACGCAACTGTCAACTGTGAGACCTTATGTAGACAGGTGTATTTCTTTCTAAGTCATGTCCAAATAATTTTATTGGCCACAGGTGGACTCCAATCAAGTTGTAGTGACATCTCAAGGATTATCAAAGGATATTGGATGCACCTGAACTCAATTTGGAGCGTCATCGCAAAAGGGTGTGGATACTTTGAATATCCCTAGTTACACTTATTAATCTGTAGTTTAAGACTATTCTGAAAGTCATTAACTAAACAGAAGTTAAAACATTGTCAAACATGCAAAGTCAAAGACAGATGAAATGTTGGATTATGTTGTGTTTATTACCAGGATGAGGATTTTGCTTTGCCTTACCAGTTGTTACGTGTGATTGTGCTAATGCTATGCAGTCCCCCCAAAAAATAATAGTGTCACAAATGAAGCTTGCTCCTAATTACCTATATCATGACATTCAGTGTTATTGGCCGCAACCCCAATATCCTGGTCCTAAAATTACCTGGGGTTATACTCTTGGCATCTGACTACTAAGTACAAGGACAGGACTGATTGAAAGCATCTGTGTGGGTCCATCCCATCCCACCCCATGCCAGGCTAAGGTTGAATGAACACCTGGCATTGGCCCAATGGAAGAGGTGGCTCGAGTAACCGCACAAAATGGCCTCCACAGACGGTTAAAAACCCATCCCTGTTTGCCCGCACCAGCACAGAACATCTGGCCACCTCGAACCTTAAACTAGTTCAGGGTAAAACTGTACCAGGATTGAATCTATTCAAACTTGATATACAAAAAAAATGATTGTGTGAATGAAGTAGAAGTGAAAGAGGAAAATCTCACCAACTAAAGCTACTATAACTTTCGTTTACAAAGAGGAAGTTCATGTTGAATTGTAATATATACATTTATAATACATAGGCACTTAAACAACACATTTTCCTTTTTTAGTTAACAGAAGTCAGAGTCCTCCATTTGAATAGGGGGACACCAGCAATGCTAACACATTGCGAAAGTTTATGAACCTATTGATCATATTACAATGTTAATGATGGCACTAAGTGCCTGGGAGTGTGTACACGTGTGTGAGTGCCTGCATACGTGTGTGTCGGGGCAAAGGGTGCATTATCCCCCAATCCAAGTCCTGACCTTCTCATTTCAGCCTAATTAGTATCTCATGTCAACTGAGAGGTAGCTGCTTAATCACCAACCATCATTCCTCAGTTGTTCCACTTGCCACACACACACACACACACACACACACACACACACACACACACACACACACACCTGTGTCTAACACCTGCATTATCCACCCTCAGGAGAGGGGGTAGGGGTCATGGGTCATGAGGTAGGGGTCATCATGGAGTCAGGTGAGGACAGACAAGAGAACAGCATCGTTTCATGTTCCCTAAATCTCCACCTTACTGTATTGTGTCCTGGTAACTAACAAAGCAGAGGACATAAAAACAGAGGGAGGATGCTCTCTATATAGGTGACAAAGTTGGCTTCAGTCAGGGAGGGTAAGGACACCAGCCTGCTATGGGAACAGTGGTATTCCTCAGGCCTGTGTGTGTGTATTGAAATGTATCTCTGGATGTTTTACTATGGTTAATGGCTGTGTGAGCTCGTTCATCTGCGTCACACCACTGGACAGGCAGGCTCCAGGGAGGGTGAGGGGGGTAACCATGGGGGATCCATTCATTCACCCCCCTCATTGGCATATGGCATAACATTGTCCTTGGCCGCTGAGCCAGAAGTGATGCAATTTGTTGGCATGTCCTGTCATCAGCCATCCCACTGAAAACAACAACTCAAGAAAACAGAAGGGCACTTAAAAAAATCACGGACCCACTCCCTCTTTCTGCTGATAGGAATTTTGTTCATATTTCCATTAATTGACTGTTTTTGTATTGGTTGTGCTGATAATCTTATTTGGGACCGTTGTTATTTGGGATTTTGGACATATGCCTTTTATTTATTTTTTTAATAAATAGAATCTATAATATGAAATAAATCCACAACAAGAGTTTCAAGTTCAAATGAAAAAAAGAAACGCCTTTTTTGCAAGCTCTAAACACATGATAATAAGGATACATGTGCTGCTAATTCTCCATATGTTTCCAGAATTTAGTCTTTAAAAAAAAAAAATCTGTTCCAGCCAAGGATGTTGACCCCCAAGCTGTCTGTTGTTTAATTAGCCCTCACAGAGGGGTAACAGAATCTTCAAAGAACACGGCCACTGCTTTGTGGAACATTAAATCCAGTTCCAGCTCCTATTGTCTGGAGTTTGCTCATAGTTGACCTCACCTTCTGGTACGATCTCTTCCTGAAAGAAGTGGCTGACGACGACTGCGGGAACAAAGGGGCTATCCCACCAGGGAAGCCCTGAGCTGTCAGTGGGAGATGGTAGGCCACGTCACGTCACAGTGACATTAGCTCTGCTCCCCTGCACCGGAGTTCTAGACACAACCTGTCACAAAGCACAGGTTCACTATAGACAGATGTATTTAAAATAAACTTAATAAAATATTCAGACGAGATAATGCCAGAGAGAAAGAGAGAGAGGTGCTGGGGTGGAAAAGTGTTAAGATCGGCCCTCTGAGAAGCCTTTAATTACTTCTGTCCAGTGTCAGGTTATTAGCTTGGGTCTCAACTTCATATTCAATTCAAACACAGTCTAGTTCAATTATATCCACCGTCGCACAAGTTGCTTGCGCAAGACCTTAGTAGTCACTTTTATCAGCGCTGAGCAATGTCAAGTGAAAGTAACAATTAATAGGGACTCTCTGTCCAACTTTGTATAAATCATTGTGTCTATTACACAGTAAGTCGTTTAACTTGACGTAGATATTATTGCTTCTCGGTCCTACTTTAAGACGCTGGAGGTCCAACAGCCACTAAAAAACAACGTCCTTCCTGCTCCACTTCTGCCGCTGGTGGAGATGGGGGAAAGCTGTTTTAGACCTACACTACATGACCAAAAATATGTGTACACCTGCTCGTCAAACATCTCATTCCAAAATCATGTATAACAGACTCCACTCTTCTGGGAAGTCTTTCCACTAGATGCTGGAACATTGCTGCGGGGGACTTGCTTCCATTCAGCCACGAGAGCATTGGTGAGGTCGGGCACTGATGTTGGGCGATTAGGCCTGGCTCGCAGTCGGCGTTCCAAACTATTTCTGTATGGACCTCGCTTTGTACACTGGGGCATTGTCATGCTGGAACAGAAAAGGGCCTTCCCCAAACTGTTGCCACAAAGTTGGAAGCACAGAATCATCTAGAACGTCATTGTAGAGTTATTTCCCTTCTCTAGAACTCAGGGGCCTAGGCCGAACCATGAATAATAGCCCCAGACCTCCTCCACCAAACTTTACAGTTGGCACTATGCATTCAGGCAGGTAGCGTTCTCCTGGCATCCGCCAAACCCACATTTGTCCGTGGGACTGCCAGATGGTGAAGCTTGATTGATCACTCCAGAGAAAGCATTTCCACTGCTCCAGAGTCCAATGGCGACGAGCTTTACACCACTTGGCATTGCGCATTGTGATCTTAGGCTTGCGTGTGACTGCTCGGCCATGGAAAACCATTTCATGAAGCTCCCGACTAACCGTTATTGTGCTGATATTGCTTCCAGAGGAAGTTTGGAACTGGGTAGTTACAACCAACTAAGCGCTTCAGGCAATCCCATTCTGTGAGTCTGTGTGACCTACCACTTTGTTGCTGACAAGCTGACTATGCTCAAATGGCCCAAATGTATTCCTACCTATACAGCATCAATGCTAAAATACATAGAATGTAGGTCTATGTGTTGGCCAGTTGATATAGAATTGTTGCGTCTACTTAACATTTGTTATTTGTGAATATCTGTATCAAGATATAATATATAAACAATTTTTACAGGCACTTTTGGGTCTTACTATAAATTATTGGGCCAATGTGTGACATTGGGATCAACATTTCAAAATGGTTAAAAAAAAAATACAAAAAAACACATGTACTTATATGCAAACTGGCCCATAACTTCACCTACAGTATATAACAACAATGGCCTAGGACTGACTTTACATTCTTTAAGCAGGGTTCATACAGAACAGGGCAGCAGGTAGCCTAGCGGTTAGAGCGTTGGGCCACTAACTGAAAGGTTGCTGGTTCAAATACCCGAGCTGACAAGGTGAACAAAAAAAAACCTGTTGATTTGTCCTTGAGCAAGGCACTTAAACCTAATTTTCTCCAGGGGCTGACCCTGTAGGTAGGCCATCATTGTAAATAAGAATTTGTTCTTAACTGGTTAAAATAATAATTTAAAAAGACCATTGGCAAGTCAAAGACTTTCAGGCACTTAATTGTACCTCAATGTTGTAGAATTTATATGGACACCCGTCCCCCCAAACAACAGTATGCTAAAATAAAACAAGTCAATTTGATGGAAACACAACTCTGATGGGAAAATGTTCAAGGGTTTCCCTTGAATCCAGCTCAGTGGAAAACTCACGAGCGGCAAGCTCATCCTTGACCTCCTCCGAGACGTTGTGCATGTCGAAGAGTGCTTCCTGGTTCCAGGCACTCTCCGCTGCGAACGTGCGGAAATCCACCACATAATCGGCCACACTGCGGGAGTTCTGCCGGATCTGGATTAGCCTCCGGGCAGCGTCTCTCCCGGAAAATGGGGCATCAAAAACTTTTCTCACCCCTCCAGACTCCCGCATATGGCTGGCTGTTGTTCCCATACCGCAGTCGCCCAGGTGAGAGCCCTCCCGGACATCAGGGTGATGAGGTAGCCTATCTTGGAGCTCTCAGAGGGGAAGGAGGAGGGCTGAAGCTAAAAAAGGAGGGCACACTGAGCCAAAAACACCCGACAGGTGCTCGGTTCTCCATTGAAGCGTTCCAGAGGTAAGCGGGGCTCCCGAGAGGAGTGACCGGTGGGGTCGTGATGCTAGGAGCTGTGGGGCTACCACGCTCAGCCAACGTCTGGACCCCCTCCATGAGGCCCCGAAGCAATTCCTCGTGCCTGCCAATGGAGGCTCCTTGGGAGGAGATGGCGTGGCGAAGCTGGTCCGAGTCTGCTGGGTCAGTCAGGGCCAGTTTGTGCTATCAGCGTACAGGTGAGACCCAGGCGCAGACTACGGTCGGAATAACAAATGTTTATTATCCCAACAGGGGGCAAAAGACAGGTCAGGGGTCAGCAGAGTTCAGTAATCCAGAGTAGTGGGGCAAAGGTACAAGACGGCAGGCAGGCTCAGAGTCAGGGCAGGCAGAGTTCAGTAAGGGAAACACTGGTAGGCTTGAACAAACAAAACGAACTGGCAACAGCCGAACAGATAACACAGGTATAAATACACTGGGGATAATGAGGAAGATGGGTGACACCTGGAGGGGGGTGGAGACAATCACAAAGACAGGTGAAACAGATCAGGATTTGACTACAGGAGACAAAGAGCTGTGAGACTGAGGTTTAATCTTAGACACATGGAAAGTGGGATGTATATGGAGGGTGCGGGGCAACAGAAGACGAACAGCAATGGGGATAAGGATTTTAGAGATGGGGAAAGGGCAGATAAAGCAGGGGGAAAGGCTACGGGACTCCACCCTGAGGGGCAGAAGCAATAGCAGGGAGTCGGGATCCGGTGGCGGTCTGCCTGTGGTCTTAAGAAGAGTGGACTGGGCTGTCTTTCAGGTACGCAGACAGCGGTGGACGAGGGTATGCTGACTTCTTCCTCTTGCTCAGGAAAGAGAGGAGGCTGGTAACCCAAGGAACACTCGAAGGGCGAGAGACCAGTGGCCGAGCACGGAAGGGTGACTCCACCCACACGACAGAGACACAGGATGCCTCATCCACCCCCTAATGTTAGGGGTGGACCTCATCGGACCCTTTACGAAATCCAGGAATGGCAACCGCTGGTGTCTGACGGAGACCAATTACTTCACCAAGTGGGTGGAGGAAATACCAATTAAAGGGTCATCATCTGTTAAGGTAATATCTCAGATGATAAATTATTTGAATCTGCACACAAAATAACCTGAAGCTGGTTTTAGTTTTCCTAACACTGATATTTGTCTCTTTGTCTTCCTAAGGTTACCTCGGTGGAAACCAACAATCTTCTTCAGTTGGGGCAGTTGGATGGTCGACCACTGAAAGCACTGACGCCCTACACTTCAGTGAAGCCCAATAGACAAAGTATGTTAGGCTTTGGTTGACAAGCAAGAAATGGTAGTTATGCTGAGCTCATAAAAATGTACCTCTTCAATTTACCTTTCCAAATGACTTTAAGACCATCGACTGTCCGAGCCACCCAGGAGGTATCCCATCCACCAGAACCAGTGAGTTCGGATCAGTCTGATTCTCTGTGCTCTGAGTTGGAAGGGGACCAGCTTGAGGTAGGCTATACTTTCAAAAACTGTTGAAAAGTACATTTCTCCCCTTCATAATAATCCATAAAATATTCTCATTGGAGGAACAGGGGCAGGTAAGTCCAGTCACTGGACTAGAAGACACTAGTGAGGTTCTCATAACTAGTGTCCAACAGGGGCAGGTAAGGCCAGTCACTGGATTAGAAGATATATAGATAGATAGATAGATAGATAGATAGATAGGTACTTTATTGATCCCCCGGGGGGGAAATTTCATTGTCAAGCAGCTACATCAAAACACAGGGCAGGTGCAAAATGCCACAACGAAAGTACACAAAAGACAGATACACGGTACATGATACATAGAGCGGCAGTATGAAAAAGTATAGAAATACAAGATATCTGGAGTGCAAAAAAAAGCTATAAAAAGGACATTGCATAGTATGGGTGGTTGGCTGAATATGTACACTATACGTTGGTGGATGTTGGATGGTTAACTATACTATACAGGTCGATGGCAGAGAAATACTTCAGTAGCTAAAAATGCGTATGATATGAGTGAGGGTAATAATAGTTTACTTAATAGACAGACTGGGTAAATGAACAGGTAAGTGAAAAATTTTGCATGGTTAAATTAGCTGTACAGTTAGGTATACAGTTATATTTACAGATAAGTGAATACTTGCATGTTTACACAACCTGTACAGGTAAATGACAGGAAGAGATACTTTAATAGCTAAATGTGTGTATGATATAATTTGGGGTAATAATAGTAATTCCCTTAAAATACAGTCCTTAGTGCGCAGGGTTTAATTACAGACAACTGCACTTATTGCACATTCGATATACTAAAAGCAATGAGAAAAGGTGCAACTGGCAGGATACTAATATGCATTCCTGAGTGAATGCCTACGTCCAATAATTACTTACAATATTGCATGTGATATAATATAACAACTGTACATGAGTATGTATATACAGACCTGTATGAATAAATAGGTCCTGAGTGGATGAGTGCTGACGGACCAGAGTTACTCACGGATGGATGCATAATTGTTAAACTAGGTCCTAGTACCCCAACAGTTCCAGATCTATGTTGCCGACGGCACGGCACCCCGGTGAGGCATTATACAGTCTCATAGCCGCCGGCAGGAAGGACCTCCTGTAGCGCTCTCTGGCACACCGTGGTGGGATCAGTCTGTGACTGAAAGTGCTCCTCTGCGTCATAACCATAGCGTGCAGAGGGTGGGTGACGTTGTCCATGATGGCCAGCAGTTTGGCCAGGATCCGTCTCTCCGCCACCTCCTCTAGAGTGTCAAGGCTCATCCCCAGGACAGAGCTAGCCTTCCTGATCAGCTTATTTACCCGAGAAGCATCACCGGCTTTGATGTTTGCTCCCCAGCACACCACTGCAAAAAAGATGGCACTGGCCACCACAGACTGGTAGAAGGTATGCAGTAGTTTACTGCACACGTTGAAGGACCTGAGCCTCCTCAGAAAGTAGAGTCGGCTCTGGCCCTTTTGGTACAGGGCCCCGGTGTTACCAGCCCATTCCAGTCTGTTGTCCATATGGACACCCAGGAACTTGTATGACTCAACCATTTCCACATCCATCCCCTTTATCGGGACTGCAGTCAGTTGTGCCTTGGTTCTCCTGAAGTCCACCACCATCTCCTTAGTTTTGCTGATGTTGAGCTGAAGGTGGTTCTGCTCACACCACAACACAAAGTCACTGATTGTGCTCCTGTACTCCACCCCCTGCACACCCCTGATGCACCCTACAATAGCAGAGTCATCCGAGAACTTCTGTAGGTGGCATGTTTCAGAGTTATATCTGAAGTCTGAGGTGTAGAGGGTGAACAGGAAGGGGGACAGGACCGTACCCTGGGGGGCCCCTGTGTTGCTAACTGCCCGTTCTGACACACAGCTCTGTAGTCGCACAAATTGTGGCCTACCGGTCAGGTAGTCCGTGACCCAGGAGACTAAGGGTGCTTCCACTTTCATCCTCCTCATCTTCTCACCCAGTAGCAGGGGCTGAATGGTATTGAAGGCACTGGAGAAGTCAAAAAACATGACCCTCACAGTGCAACCTGCATTGTCCAGGTGAGAGTAGGCCCTCTGCAGAAGGTAGATGATTGCATCATCCACCCCGATGTTGCGCTGGTATGCAAACTGCAGGGGGTCCATTGATGAACACACCAGGGGTCTGAGGTGAGCGAGGACTAACCTTTCCAGGGTCTTCATGATGTGGGATGTTAGCGCTACAGGTCTGAAGTCATTCAGGACAGTGGGGTGTGCCTTCTTGGGCACTGGGACGAGGCAGGATGTTTTCCACAGCACAGGGACCCTTTCTAGGCTCAGGCTAAGGTTGAAAAGACGCTGGAGTATTCCACACAGTTGGTCAGCACAGACCCTCAGCACCCTTGGGCTGATGCCATCAGGGCCCGCCGCTTTCCACTGGTGTAGTCTCTCCAGCTCTCTCTTCACTTGGTTGGTGGTGAAAGCCAGCCCAGGTGGGGAGGTGGGGGGAAGGGGGGTGTTGAGGATCAGTCCAGGGGGGGCAGGGGCGGAGGTGGGGTCACTGATTGTCTCAGCAGAGGTGCTGTGAGCAAAGTGGGGGTGGGATAGCCGTGAGGGTGTGTGGTCTGGGGAGCTGGAGGGGAGGTGGACAGGGCCAGTATCGAACCTGTTAAAAAATTGGTTCAGCTCATTGGCTCTGTCCTGGG
The DNA here is from genome assembly GCA_023634145.1 of Thymallus thymallus. NCBI lineage: Eukaryota > Metazoa > Chordata > Actinopteri > Salmoniformes > Salmonidae > Thymallus > Thymallus thymallus. The sequence continues at coordinate 2,311,118 of CM042395.1, forward strand.
TCCCCTCCGTCTGCCCACTGTTTGACTTTTTGAAGCCAGTGATATTTCTCATACCCTTCCACACCTCTCTCACCTGGCTCTGCCTCAGCTTGTCCTCCATCTTCTCCTTATACACTCTCTTCCCCTCAGCAATCCGCAACTTCAGCTCCCTCTGGACGCATTTCAATTTGTCCTTGTCCTTCTCCTTGAAGGCCCTCTTCTTCTCATTCAGCAGGGCCTTCAGGTCGCAGGTGACCCAGGGTTTATTGTTTGGGAAACAGCGTACCTTCCTGGTGGGTACAGTATTGTCTACACAAAAATTAATATAGTCTGTTATGCAGTCAGTGAGTCCATCGATGTCCTCCCCATGAGCCTCACAGAGCACATCCCAGTCTGTTGTTGTCACACTGGTGAGGTTCTCGTCACTAGTGTCCAACAGGGGCAGGTAAGGCCAGCTGTTCTCTGTGGCCGGGTGGAGGACCGTCGGAGGTCATTCTCCCGTCACACTCCTGGTTAGACAATGTTACAATTGATCATGCTCCAGCTCTTTTGCAGGTGCAGCGTCCAGAAGTAGGAGGCCTGCTTGCAGTGGGTGCCATCGCCATGCTGTCAGCAGTACCAACACTGGCCCAGGGGTTTGCCCAGATAGTCAATCTCAATGCTCCCCAGCTCAAGACGGTAGGTATTTTACTGAATTGTGTCTTGTTGTAAATTGTATGTTATTGTAAATAACCTTAATAACTTGTTGTAATATTGGTTTTAATTTGCATAAAGATGTGTTTTCTTGCAGACATTGGCTTGGTGAAAGTTGGTAGGTTGGTTGGTAAGTATATAACACATGTACAACTGAAGTCGGAAGTTTACATACACCTTAGCCAAATACATTTAAACTCCGTTTTTTCACAATTCCTGACATTTAATCCTAGTAAAAATTCCTTGTCTTAGGTCAGTTAGGATCACCACTTTATTTTAAGAATGTGAAATGTCAGAATAATAGTAGAGAGAATTATTTATTTCAGCTTTTATTTCTTTCATCACATTCCCAGTGTGTCAGAAGTTTACATACACTCAATTAGTATTTGGTAGCATTGCCTTTAAATTGTTTAACTTGGGTCAAACGTTTCGGGTAGCCTTCCACAAGCTGGGTGAATTTTGTCCCATTCTTCCTGACAGAACTGTTTTAACTGATTCAGGTTTGTAGGCCTCCTTGCTCGCAGACACTTTTTTCTTCAGTTCTGTCCACAAATTTTCTATAGGATTGAGGTCAGGGCTTTGTGATGGCCTCCCCCTTTTTCCTCCAAACAAAACAATGGTCATTATGGCCAAACAGTTCTATTTTTGTTTCATCAGACCAGAGGATATTTGATCTTTGTCCCCATGTGCAGTTTCAAACTGTAGTTCTCATGATTGGCAGTTCTCTTTCTCTCCATGCGCGGGCAGTCGAGTAATTGGGATCAGGGATCTTTATCTTAAAAGAGTGTTCTCTCTTGCTCGCTCAAACGCTATAGGCCTAGGTACTATTACTGCAACATTCTGTAAGGGCCTGACAGAGGCTAGGTCTCTGACACCCACTAGAGGGAGTGGGATGGCCACAGTCAGGTCCTGACATTCACTAGGTTGGTGTTGGGTTTTGGGTGATCCCCAATTAGAGGCAGCTGTCTTGAGTTGTCTCTAATTGGGGAGTCTATTTATGTGCACTTCACATCCACCTGAGTGTGGATCATTGTGTGTGTTTGTTTAGTACGTAGTCTGTGTGCTACACAGTTCACGGTGCTCACTATATTACGTTTGTTGTTTTTGTTTTCGTGTGAGTAGTAATAAATATGTTTGCTCTCACCTCTCGCTCTGCGCCTCGTCCCTCACCCGAGACCGTGACAGAATGATCCACCCACAAGGGAACCCGCAGCGAGAGGAAGAGGAGGAGTATCGGTGTTGCGACACTACAGGCTTCGAGGAGGAGCGTGGACAGCACCGGCGTCGTCAGCGGAGACGTCGGGGAGTGAGGACTGTGGAGGTTGCACAGCCACTGGTGGTAGGGAGCATCTGGGGCTTCTCTAAGCCTGCATGGGAAGAGGAGCTCTTGGCTGGACCAGGGTGGGGGCTTGGGACAGAGCCCTTACCAACAGTGTTCGAGGAGAGGAAGGACCGACCGTGGACAGCCCCGAAGGTCCCCCATATTGACGGTTGGGGGGGTTGTGGGGTCCTTGGGACACGAGGGACACAGAGGAGGAGGAGCGGCTGAGGAGGTATTTCGGGTGGGCCGAGGAGGACGACGAAAGGATGCGTTCGGTCTCCGGCCCCAGTACCAGATCTCCAGCACGCTCCAGGCCTATCCGACCAGCGCGCCTTCTCAGCCCGGTACGTCCAGCGACAGCTTCCCACACCGAAGGTCCAGTGCGTGTTACCATCCCAGGGATCCCAGTTCCGCCTCCACGCGACCAACCGTCGGTCAGCCACCCCAGGTTGGAAGATCAACGCCCACCACTTCCGCCTCCGACGGCTGAAAACCGGAAGACGAGGGTTTCTTCGATCGGTCAAGGGAGGAACAAGCGAAGTGGTAGAGAGCCTGGGTGGCCTTTCCTCCCGCGACCAAGCCCAACCCTCACGGTCGGGAGATAGAGGAGGCGGAGAGTTTTGAGGCCAGATTGGCGATCTGGAGGAAGCGTCTGGCTCACCTCTTTCCCGAGGAGAAGAAGGAGGAAGAGCCGGAGCTCCTCGCCAGGCCGGTGTCCAGTCCGGGACCAGTAGTCAGGTCAATTGAACATCTGGAGCTTTCGTCTGCACTGCTGCCCGGACTGGGCACGGCAGCCGATTCGGCTTCAATACTCTATTCAATACTCCTCCGGTCGAGGGTCCAGACCGACATCGCCCGTGCCTGCTCCTCACCCCAGACCACCGGTGCACCTCCACAGTCAGGTACGGCCCATGCCTGCTCCTCGCACCAGTGCGTGTGAATAGCCTGACGTCTCCAGTGCCGGCTTCACGCACCAGACCACTGGTGCGCCTCCATAGCCCGGAGTCTCCAGCTACGGCCCACCACCCGGAGCCTCCCGCGACGGCCCACAGCCAGGAGCCTCCAGCAATGGCCCACAGCCTGGTGCCTCCAGCGACGGCCCACAGCCCGGAGCCTCCAGCGACGGCCCCCTGCCCGGAGCCTCCCGCGACGGTTCATAGCCCGGAGCCTCCAGCAATGGCTCACTGCCCGGAGCCTCAAGCGACAGTCCACAGCCCAGAGTCCTTAGCTACGTCCTACAGCCAGGAGCCTCCAGTGACGGTCCACAGCCAGGAGCCTCCAGCGACAGTCCACAGCCTGGAGCCTCCAGAGACGGTTCGCAGCCTGGAGCCTCCAGAGACGGTCCGCAGCCTGGAGCCTCCAGAGACGGTCCACAGCCTGGAGCCTCTAGTGACGGTCCGTAACCCAGGGTGTTCAGTGACAGTCCGCAGCCAGGAGACTCCAGTGACGGTTCGCCCAGCTACGTGGCTGGAATCCTCTTCTGCGCTGGTGCCCAGGCTGGGCACAGCGTTCTGTCTCGCTGGGGAGTCGGAGCTTCTCAGTGTGCCGGTGCCCAGTCCGGGGCCGGTAACTAGCCCAACTACGTGGGTGGAACCCTCCTCTGCGTCGGTGCCCAGACTGGGCATGGCGTTCAGCCCTGCTCCGAGGTTGGGGCTGTACACTGGACCGGGGTCTCAACTGGGACCGGTCGTCTGCTCCACTCCACCTCCAGAGCAGTCCGCTCCACCGGTGCCCAGTCCGGAACCGGTCGTCTTCCCCGTTCCAGTGCCGGAGCAGTCCGCTCCACCGGTACCCAGTTTGGGACCGGTCGTCTGCTCTAGTCCAGGGCCAGAGCAGTCCGCTCCACCGGTGTCCAGTCCGGAACCGGTTGTCGGCCCCGCTCCAGTGCCGGAGCAGTCCGCTTGACAGGTGCCCAGTCCGGAACCGGTCGTCTGCCCCGCTCCAGTGCCGGAGCAGTCCGCTCCACCGGTACCCAGTTTGGGACCGGTCGTCTGCTCTAGTCCAGGGCCAGAGCAGTCCGCTCCACCGGTGTCCAGTCCGGAACCGGTTGTCGGCCCCGCTCCAGTGCCGGAGCAGTCCGCTCCACCGGTACCCAGTCCGGGACCGGTCGTCCACTGGTCGTCAGCCCCCCTCCAGGATCGGAGTCTCCCACACCAGGGTCCAGACAGGACTTGGTGCGTCATGGGAGTACTGAGGGGGTGTCCATCGCGCCGGGGTCCGGACAGGACCGGGCGTGCAACGCGGAGGCAGGGAGGGAGCTGCCTTCTATGCTTGCGTCATGCCCGAAGCCGGAGCTGGAGCCCCCACCAACAACCTCCCCAGTACTCCCCCCTTTTTGTGTTGGGACTTTGTGTCTTTTGGTTGGGGGGGAGTATCGCGGTCGGAAGCCCGCGCCTTGGGGGGGTACTGTAAGGGACTGACTGAGGCCAGGTCTCTGATACCCACTAGAGGGAGTGGAATGGCCACAGTCAGGTCCTGACATTCACAGGGTTGGTGTTGGGTTTTGGGTGATCCCCAATTAGAGGCAGCTGTCTTGAGTTGTCTCTAATTGGGGAGTCTATTTATGTACACTTCACATCCACCTGAGTGTGGATCATTGTGTGTGTTTGTTTAGTACGTAGTCTGTGTGCTACACAGTTCACGGTGCTCACTATATTACGTTTGTTGTTTTTGTTTTCGTGTGAGTAGTAATAAATATGTTTGCTCTCACCTCTCGCTCTGCGTCTCGTTTCCTCACCCGAGACCGTGACACATTCAAATCTGAAATGCACTGAAATGTGGCCATACACATCAACAACCCTCATTTTAACCTGAACAAAAATATAAACGCAACATTCAACAATTTCTACGATTTTACTCTAAGAAATTGATATAAGTATATCAGTCAATTGAAATAAATTCATTAGGCCCTAATCTATGGATTTCACATGACTGGGCAGGGGTGCATTCACTAGGGAGCTAGGCCCAGCCAATCAGAATGAGTTTTTCCCCCCAAAAGGTCTTATTACAGACCAAAATACTCCTCAGCACACTATCTTGGCTAAGGAGAAATGCTCACTAACAGGGATGTAAAAACATTTGTGCACAAAATTTGAGAGAAATAAGCTTTTTGTGCATATGGAACATTTCTGGGATTTTTTTAATTTCAGCTCATGAAACATGGGACCAACACTTTACATGTTGCGTTTATATTTGTCTTCAGTGTATATGGCTTAATTCTTTAGAGTCTAAGACATTGGGGGGGATCTTCCACCGCAGATGAGGAAGACACTGGCGGATGCAATGTATTGAGATGCATTTAAATTGATGGATTTACAATTAAGATTGTAAATTGACTCTTGGGGGTTTTAATAACACAAGATTGGTATTGGTCTCCACTAGTCTACGACATCCACTAGTCTAGTGTATCCTAAGGGTATGAAAGAACTGTCAAAATTGAATTCAATCATGGCATGGGTTGGTCTGCTTCCTTAGAACCTTAGAGAGGGGAATAAAACAGGGGGAAAGTTTACAAGGCTTCACCCAAAGGGGCAGATCCCGAGTGGACAGCCATACCTCGATCAGAGACCATGTCCACCGGAAGTCCATGGATCCGGATGATGTGCTTCACCATGAGCTGGGCTGTCTCCTTGGCTGAGGGTAACTTGGGAAGGGGAATGAAATGGGCGGCTTTGGAAAACCTATCCACCACCGTAAGGATAGTGGTGTTGCCATCTGATGAAGGAAGACCAGTGATGAAGTCCAGGGATATATGGGACCAGTGGCGGTGAGGAACAGGAAGTGGTTGAAGGAGCTTTTCGCTGAGTCTTGTTCTGAGCATACACAGTGCAGGCGGCGATGAACGCGGAGATGTCAGGAACCATGATGGGCCACCAAAAACATTGTCGGATAAAGGCCAGAGTCTGATGGGAGCCAGGATGGCAGGCAAGTCTGGAGGAATAAGCCGAGTCCAGGACCAGGGAATGAGCCAAGTCTGGGACAAACATCCGGTTAGCCGTGCAGAGAGTGGGGAAGCCAGGGTGCTGTAACCCCGGATGAAACGGCGGTAGAAATGAACAAATCCCAGGAAGCGTTGCAGCTGCACTTTGGATGTGGGTTGAGGCCAATCCAGCCAAACCTAGCCATTTGATTTGCACTCAAAACACAATTTCAACAGTTATATGTTAGAAATTTGTAATATATAATATTACAAAGACAGAAGGCAATTAAAGTGTCTTTAATTGACACTAATTAATTAATTAATTAAAATTAAACCAAAATATCCCAGGAGTGAAGTGCACTTAACTTCAAGAGCCATGCTGGAGATAAAACTTGGTTAGATGGACAATTTTGAGAGCCAATGGACTTAATAGGAAATCCAGGATCCAGTAGCACAGGGCGGGATTCAGACCCAGGGCCTTGAGCTTGATTATGAGCTTGGAGGGTGCTATGGTATTGAATGCTGAGCTATAGTCAATGAACAGCATTCTTACATAGGTATACCTCTTGTCCAGATGGGATACGGCAGTGTTCAGTGTGATGGTGATTGCATCGTCTGTGGATCTATTGGGGTGGTAAGCAAATTGAAGTGGGTCTAGGGTGACAGGTAAGGTAGAGGTGATATGATCCTATGATTCTCTCAAAGCACTTCATGATGACAGAGGTGAGTGCTACGGGGCGATAGTCATTTAGTTCAGTTACCTTTGCTTTCTTGGGTACAGGAACAATGGTGGCCATCTTGAAGCATGTGGGGAAAGCAGACTGGGATAGGGAGAGATTGAATATGTCCGTAAACACATCAGCCAGATGGTCTGAGCATGCTCTTAGGACGCGGCAAGGGATGCTGTCTGGACCGGCAGCCTTGCGAAGGTTACGCTTAAATGTCTTACTCAAGTCGGCCACGGAGAAGGAGAGCCCACAGCATTTCTTTCAAAGCGGGCGAAGAAGGTGTTTAGCTTGTCCGGAAGCAAGACGTCATTGTCAGCAACGTGGCTGGTTTTCTTTTTGCAGTCTGCGATTGTCTGTAGACCCTGCCACATACGTCTCGTGTCTGAGCCGTTGAATTGCGACTCCACTTTACCTCTATATTGACGTTTAGCTTGTTTGATTGCCTTGCGGAGTGAATAACTACACTCTTTTTATTCTACCATATTCCCAGTCACCTTGCCATGGTTAAATGCAGTGGTTTGCACTTTCAGTTTTGCGCAAATACTACCATCTATCCACAGTGGGTACAACATCTTCTACACACTTCCTGATAAACTCAGTCACCCTTTCAGTATACTGTATATGTCTATATTATTCTCGCAAGCTACCTGGAACATATCCCAGTCCGTGTGATCAAAACAATCTTGAAGCATGGATTCCGATTGGTCAGACCAGCGTTGAATAGTCCTTAGCACGGGTACTTCCTGTTTGAGTTTCTGTTTATAGGAAGGGAGGAGAAAAATGGAGTCGTGGTCAGATTTGCTGAAAGGAGGGCGGGGGAGGGGCTTGTAAGCATCCAGGAAGTTGGAATAGCAATGTTTTAGCAGCGTGAGTACAACAGTCAATATGTTGATAGCAGCATCGTCCTCAAATTTGCTTTGTTAAAATCCCCAGCTCTTTGAGGGCTGTCGTGGTATCGGCTTGAGGCGGCCGTGACTATAACCAAAGATTGATTTGGTCAAATGTCACGGTGTAAGTTACTTCCTTCAGAAATTACTTGAGCAAGAGTACAAGTACAGCCCACAGAGAGTAATGAGAAATGTACTAGTTCATGCCTAAGTGTGCCATTGTCAGGGCTGTACACGCTGGACCACACAGGCATTGAGATAACCATGAATGTATTTTGCCTATTGTGGGTCTTGAACATATAATAAAACAATTGATAAAAAAGAACAGATTTTCCCTAACGAAAAATGCATCTACACCCTACAAATACTGTCAATTTATTATAATCTACATAAGAATTCACACAAGAAGCTACTGGAACTGACGCACAGTGGACCTGCAGTTTATGTTATTGTAGCCTATAAACACCGCTTCAAGCTGCCCCCTGGTGGCGATTCTAAGTATTATAAATACATAATTTTCCTCCTGCGACAAAATAGGTCATATTAAGATAAGGCATCTGTAGGTAGTCTCATTTACATGTATGGGTCCAAAGCTGCTGAAAATAATAGATTTACTCACTGCCCTTCAGATTCCAATATATTGTTATTAGCAATGAAAGCTTTGAAGCATTTGCAGTACTACAGTCTCAGGGAGAATGTCTAGTTTGGTTGACGTTCATCCAGGCTATGGCCCCCTCAGAAACACATCACTTATAGGATGGGCTGGTAACTAAATTCATGATGTATTCTCTATGATGGTAAAGACGTATCTGTCTACCCCTTCCTGAGCTGACACCTAACCTGTGATTTGATGACGTTGTCATTGCATCATAATATTAATGTCTTCCATATTGATAGAATCCAGATCCATATATGACTCTGAAATAACCAAAAAGTACTCAGGATACAACTTGACATCAAATACATTAAATTAATTTATACATTCATGATATAAAACTACTAGAAATGTGCCCAGATCGTCCAATTGATGTTCCTTGGAAGTTCATGTTGAATAAGTAAACGCCTAGCTATAATTAATTTTACATTATGATATACCCGTACAGGTATTTAAGTATAAATCTACTGATACACCTCACTCGCTGTCATCTGAGTGGTGTCTTGGCATTTGAAAATAAATGAACATTAACCCCTAAAACTGGGGGGCATAAAGCCAGAGAGAGGTTACATGTAAAACCAATGACCCACTTGGTCCAATCAAAGTGCAGAGTTTACGAGCGTCCCCTCTTCATCCTAATGAAGCTTTTAGATGCTTCTAACAGATCACAGGCCAATACCATCAGACAAGGTAATGGAGCTTTGTCACAGCCTGATGAATATGGCTTTGGGCCGTAGGGTAATCACCCCCCCCCACACACACTTTATCCTCATCAAAACAATTACCCTAATGAATAATGATTAGTGCCCCCCAACACCCAACCCCAACACCCAACACCCAACACCCCAACACCCCAACACCCAACACCCAATCCCCAACACCCAACCCCCAACACCCAACATTTTCAAATGGTCCATAAACTTAGCTCTTGCTAATTAACCAAAAGCATTTATTCTACTCATTCGTAAACACCCCTGTTTTGTCATTACTACACTGTGGTTGTGCTACAAGGGCAGATACAACCAGGTCAGCCTGTCCTTTGACCCCTAACCTAACAGTTAATCTGACATACAACCAGGTCAGCCTGTCCTTTGACCCCTAACCTAACAGTTAATCTGACAAACAACCAGGTCAGCCTGTCCTTTGACCCCTAACCTAACAGTTAATCTGACATACAACCAGGTCAGCCTGTCCTTTGACCCCTAACCTAACAGGTAATCTGACATACAACCAGGTCAGCCTGTCCTTTGACCCCTAACCTAACAGTTCATCTGACATACAACCAGGTCAGCCTGTCCTTTGACCCCTAACCTAACAGTTAATCTGACATACAACCAGGTCAGCCTGTCCTTTGACCCCTAACCTAACAGTTCATCTGACATACAACCAGGTCAGCCTGTCCTTTGACCCCTAACCTAACAGTTAATCTGACATACAACCAGGTCATTCTGTCCTTTGACCCCTAACCTAACAGTTAATCTGACATACAACCAGGTCAGCCTGTCCTTTGACCCCTAACCTAACAGTTCATCTGACATACAACCAGGTCAGCCTGTCCTTTGACCCCTAACCTAACAGCTAATCTGACATACAACCAGGTCAGCCTGTCCTTTGACCCCTAACCTAACAGTTCATCTGACATACAAATAGCGATAGCCACATTCTACGGTTGTAAGTCTTGGACTCGACTGAGCGAGAGAGTCATTATCTTGACTTCTCCACACAAGTAACATAGTTATTGGATCCAGTTGACAGATATACAGGGATCTTCCTTTACACCTACATCTCAGTGTCAGGGAAATACTGTTATTAAGAAACACATTGGAATTTGACAACATGAGTTGTCCCAAGGAAAAGTATGCCAATTATAATTTTCCTCAGCACTGGATATAGATAAATGGAAAACCTTGTTGAGCAGTTTGTTGAGATACATTTATTTGAGACCAGATCTGTGTCATTGTAGAGTGACATTAATGTTACCATGGGGATAGTGGATAATCGGAGACATAAGAAAATGTATGATTAGCCTAGTATGTAAATGTCAATCAAAGGACACAGCGTGCTGCAGGCATTGTCCTTACTTTTTGCCGTTAGTTTCAACAGGAACTCACCCAGATGTTATCTGAAAACCAATGGCCTCTGACATTCATTAGTAAAAAGAAAAAAATCAATCCTGAATCCTGCCAACCACATTTAAAGACCCAGTGCAGTCCAAAAGGGGGCTTTCCTGTGTTTTATATATATTTCAACACTATAAATTTGGAATAGTACTGTGAAAGTGTCAAAATTATGATAATTACCTTTTAGCCTTAGCAAAATTCTTGCTTGAGAAATTGCTCTTTGCTAAGAAGCTATTTTCATTTCTTTTGACCATTTTAATTGAAAACAATCACAGTACGGTACTTAATTGCTACCCAGAAATGATTTGACATTTAGAAAAAAGCGGCTACATTGAGAACCTTAAATCAATTTAGTGTAATGGAAAAAGTGAAACCTTTAAAAAGGTTTGTGTAAATAAATGAGTGTTTTTAAACCCCCCGCGCCTGCACACACGCAAGCACAGACACTGCTAAATTAACAAGAAGAAGAAACGTTTAAAACACCCAAATCAATAGATACTAGTTCCTGAACTTAGTTAGAATATAACAATGGCAAATATGAGCAGTAGTCAAAAGAATGCTGTGGCATACAGTTTAAAATGAGAAGAATTTGTATTAGCTTAAATAATAGCTTACATTTAATACATCATAACCTAATCTTTAATGTAGAGAAAAAAAACTGCCCATGTTTAGTAATTGAAAGGGTGCGGGGACACACAAATCTAAACACCATCTCTAAACACCATCTCATCATAGAAGAGTACTGCCATCTAGTGAGAATGGTGCGGCGTTGGTTTATTTGATCGAAAAAGACTCCATAAATATTTGCAGTGATACAGTTGTATTGGTTTAATGCTAAATATTGAATCCAATAACATTACAACTTAAAAGGTGCTTTGTTATCATCCGGCTGCCAGAGAAATGGCTGTCTAAACAATATTTACAGTACGACAATCGATGAAAATGAATACAGTAGATAGACCGTAATTTAGTCAAGCTTATAATTCATGCTATTAAGTCTTTCTTAAAGAGGAAATATGATCTTTACAGAGCGCACTTCCTGGAAACATCATCCTTCTTCTTCTTCTTCTCCTCCCAGCCCCCTGACCGTTTCACATCCCAAATAGCACCCTATTTCCGATAGTGTTTTATGCACTACTTTTGACCGTTGCCAATACGGCTGTAGGGAATAGGATGCCATTCGAGACGTACCCTCAGCGCTCTGACAAGCTGTTCACCACAACGCTAGGTGTCGGTATTAAATCATTTCAGCAGTTATGACAAGACCAAGGTAGAGAGAGAGGGTGAGAGGGGGGGGGGGGGGGTGGTAGGCTGAAAAGAAGGGTTATACATTCATACAGGTTTGTGAAAGCACTGTGCTTCGCTGACACTCCTTGTGTTAGAGGCCTCATCCAACTTGCTTCAGCTTTGAGACGGCTTCGGGAAAGGCGAGAGAATGGCATCACACTTCCAAACAGATGAAATGTATTTGTCCACATGGGGAAGTAATGGACAATACGGGTTTTAGGCTACCTTCCCACATACTTATAGGCTGTAATAGCCCTGGACGTGTCGACAGCCCATCACACTGGCCCTTAGACTTGACCCCAGGGGGAGACAGGAAAGATAGCTTTGTTCCCACCAATTCTAACTAATAATAAAGAGGCCTGAGATGCCGTGAAAACCCCCGGCCCTTCTCCGATGATCTCTGCATAAAATGAGAGCAGTGATCTAGACGTGAAATCACAGTCTATTACATTTTTTCGCCATCGATGAGATCACAGCTGTTATCTGGTGAAATTGAACAACCATTATTAAAGCAGGGGCGAATAAAGCAGAAATCCCATCCCACTTTGTCAGCAGTTTTGAATTAATCGGCCTCCACTTGACATGATGATAGGAATAGTCTTGCAGAGCAAGACTGACAGTTAATTTCAGAATCAATATTTACAATTTACTTCTTTCCAAGTTCATTCTGGGAGAGGGCTCCATATTATCCTCCTCCCAAATAAGCTGATCATATCTCCGCCCGGCCCTGGAATGAGTTTTCCTCCCCAAAATGTGAAAAAAAAATGTCTCTCTCCCTCTCTCAGAAATCAATGTCTGCGTCTATGCGATTTAATCTGGCCTCTGATGACAGTAAATCTTTATCTCTCTATGGGCGAAGCAGCAGTGGGTTCGCTGACACCATTTCCCATCAGAACAAAGCAGGCAGGCCTGTGTGGACTCTGGGAGATACATGGGCTTCTAATGTGGCTGGACATGTTTCAACAGGGTCATTAATCAGACAGTGTGACAGCCAAACCTTTCCCATCTGCAGCCAAGAGGCCTGCCTGCCTACACCACCACCAACACCACCACCTCTCCACAAGCTGTAGATGGGAATGGAGACAACGACAGGCAGCGAGTCTAGGGCAGGTGGATAGAGGAAAGAAGATGAGTCTTCTATGCCGAATTCTTGTCACCTTTGTCACAATCATACAGTGTAGATATGTATGTACTTAACTCCTGTCATTGATGGTTCATCAGTAGTTTTATTTATATTATATCAGTGGAATGGTGTGCTGGTTACTTTCAATTAATCTACTCATGAAGGAATCAGTGCCAAACAAACACATCTGCTACATTCACTTCTGATTATGTCAAACTGGTTGTATTCAATCAAGACTTAAATATCAGGTTTCCAAGTCAAAAACACGATTCCTTTGGCAGTTTTGATTACTGAAAAGAATCTGTATTCACAGTGTAAAGAAAAGTACAACATTGGTATCTCGACTTTTGTCTTGATTTAAAATATATTTTATATTTGGTATTTATTTTATTTTATTAGGATCCCCATTAGCTCTGCTAAAGAAGCAGCCACTTGTCGACACAAAACATGAAAAATGACATAATACAGAACATTAATAGACAAGAACAGCTCAAGGACAGAACTACGTAAAGAAAAAATGGCCCACACAGCCTACATATCAATACATACACACAAAATATCCAGGTCAAATAGGGGAGAGGCGTTGTGCCATCAGGTGCTGCTTCATCTGTTCTTGTTTTTTAACCATTTGAGATGGAAGGACGTTCCATGCAATAATGTCTACAGTGGGGAGAACAAGTATTTGATACACTGCCGATTTTGCAGGTTTTCCCACTTACAAAGCATGTAGAAGTCTGTAATTTTTATCATAGGTACTCTTCAACTGTGAGTGACGGAATCTAAAACAAAAATACAGCAAATCACATTTTATGATTTTTAAGTAATTAATTTGCATTTTATTGCATGACATAAGTATTTGATACATCAGAAAAGCAGAACTTAATATTTGGTACAGAAACCTTTGTTTGCAATTACAGAGATCATACGTTTCCTGTAGTTCTTGACCAGGTTTGCACACACTGCAGCAGGGATTTTGGCCCACTCCTCCATCCAGATCCTTCAGGTTTCGGGGCTGTCGCTGGGCAATACGGACTTTCAGCTCCCTCCAAAGATTTTCTATTGGGTTCAGGTCTGGAGACTGGCTAGGCCACTCCAGGACCTTGAGATGCTTCTTACGGAGCCACTCCTTAGTTGCCCTGGCTGTGTGTTTCGGGTCGTTGTCATGCTGGAAGACCCAGCCATGACCCATCTTCAATGCTCTTACTGAGGGAAGGAGGTTGTTGGCCAAGATCTCGCGATACATGGCCCCATCCATCCTCCCCTCAATACAGTGCAGTCGTCCTGTCCCCTTTGCAGAAAAGCATCCCCATGCTTCACGGTTGGGATGGTGTTCTTGGGGTTGTACTCATCCTTCTTCTTCCTCCAAACACGGCGAGTGGAGTTTAGACCAAAAATATCTATTTTTGTCTCATCAGACCACATGACCTTCTCCCATTCCTCCTCTGGATCATCCAGATGGTCATTGGCAAACTTCAGACGGGCCTGGACATGCGCTGGCTTGAGCAGGGGGACCTTGCGTGCGCTGCAGGATTTTAATCCATGACGGCGTAGTGTGTTACTAATGGTTTTCTTTGAGACTGTGGTCCCAGCTCTCTTCAGGTCATTGACCAGGTCCTGCCGTGTAGTTCTGGGTTGATCCCTCACCTTCCTCATGATCATTGATGCCCCACGAGGTGAGATCTTGCATGGTGCCCCAGACTGAGGGAGATTGACCGTCATCTTGAACTTCTTCCATTTTCTAATAATTGCGCCAACAGTTGTTGACTTCTCACCAAGCTGCTTGCCTATTGTCCTGTAGCCCATCCCAGCCTTGTGCAGGTCTACAATTGTATCCCTGATGTCCTTACACAGCTCTCTGGCCTTGGCCATTGTGGAGAGGTTACTTATTGTGGAGAGGTTACTCAAATACTTATGTCATGCAATAAAATTTAAATTAATTATTTAAAAATCATACAATGTGATTTTCTGGATTTTTGTTTTAGATTCCGTCTCTCACAGTTGAAGTGTACCTATGATAAAAATTACAGACCTCTACATGCTTTGTAAGTAGGAAAACCTGCAAAATCGGCAGTGTATCAAATACTTGTTCTCCCCACTGTATATACAGTGCATTCGGAAAATATTCAGACACCTTTACATTACAGCCTTACTCTAAAATTGAGTAATTTTTCCCCTAATCAAACTACACACAATACCACATAATGACAAAGCAACAAAAAAAATGTTTTGGGATTTTTTTACAAATGTATTAAAAATACAAAACTGAAACAGAAAGAAATACCTTATTTGTTTGATATGAATAGTTAAGGATTATATACCTAACTAATGGTATGATATTTCTATGGTCTTAGTGGTGCATGTGAGGCAGATGCCTCTGGTCTCTCTCTGGGGTGGGGTGGTTGTAACTGGGGTAGAGAGGAGTACGACAAAGGCCTAATGGTTCTTAGACATCCTGACATCTGGGAAATGAAGCCAGGGTTGGGGGTTAGAACAACACCATGTGTTGTTAACAACAGGATTAACCCAAAGTGGTGTTCTTTGGTCTGTATTCTTAGTGTCCTATATAAGATGGCTGTTTTTCATTGTTGGTTCAGCTCTCGGCAACACAACTTAGATTGTGCGGTCGACGGTTTCATTACTGCAATAATTAAATCAATTTTAAATAAAGATAATTGTTTGAAGAAAGGACAAAGTCCACAACATATCACATTTACATAAGTATTCAGACCCTTTACTCAGTACTTTGTTGAAGCACCTTTGGCAGCGATGACAGCCTTGAGTCTTCTTGGGTATGACGCTACAAGCTTGGTACACCTGTATTTGGGGAGTCTCTCCCATTCTTCTCTGGAGATCCTCTCAAGCTCTGTCAGGTTGGATGGGGAGCGTTGCTGCACAGCTATTTTCAGGTCTCTCCGGATATGTTAGATTGGGTTCGAGTCCGGGCTTTGGCTGGGCCACTCATGGACATTCAGAGACTTGTCCCGAAACCACTCCTGCGTTGTCTTGACTGTGTGCTTAGGGTTGTTGTCCTGTTGGAAGATTAACCTTCACCCCAGTTTGAGGTCCTGAGCGCTCTGGAGCAGGTTTTCATCAAGGATCTCTATGTACTTTGCTCCGTGTCTTGGTGGTTCCAAACTTCTTCCATTAAAGAATGATGGAGGCAACTGTGTTCTTGGGGACCTTCAATGGTGCAGAAATGTTTCGGTACCCTTCCCCAGATCTGTGCCTCGACACAATCCTGTTTCTGAGCTCTACGGACAATTCCTTTGACCTCATGGCTTGGTTTTTGGTCTGACATGCACTTTCAACTGTGGTACCTTATATAGACAGTTGTGTGCCTTTCCAAATAATGCCCAATCAATTGAATTTACCACATGTGGACTCCAATCAAGTTGTAGAAACATCTCAAGGATTGTAGGAGCCATTTATGACAAGCACCTCAGTTATTGTTTCCAGAAAGAAAATAATTGTATCATTGTTATTATTTATGCTAATGCTAAGGCTTATGTTAATAATATGTATATATTGGTCACTTACCTGAAATGCCATTTACGCCCGTGTGAACGTGACGCAGGGATTTGTACAGATAAAGGACGGGACTACATGGGCGGGGATGAGACCAGGGAAGTGACACAGTTTTCCACCGTAATTTACAATATATTGTAATAAGTGATTGGCAAACACACTACTTTTAATTTTGTTTGATTTCAGTCAGAGTCTTTTTGAACCTATTGGATGTTTAATGTATCGGAAAATAAACATAAAGAACCCAGAGTCATACGTTGTGAATGTCGGTTAATTCGAATATACTTGAATACGCGTGGTGAGCCATGTCCCTGGTCAGACGTGGCTAAAACTAAACCAAGTCCAAAGAAGTCACTGCAAGGATGTTCAATGGAATGTCAGGCTCTGGCCATAGAGAAGCCTAACTTGCTTCTCTATGTGGCTGTGGTCAGAGTCTGACAGTGTCGTCCTTTTCTGTTTCTATGTGGGGTTTAGGTTGGATCCCTAATTAGAGGCAGCTGCACGGCATTGTCTCTAATTAGGGATCCAATATATGTTGAGTCTGTCCATCACGTTGCTGTGGGTCGTTATCGTTACATGTCGCAAGTCACGGTGAAGTAAGTGTATTCCTCCTGTTACGTTCGTTCAGTATTCGTGTTTGATTTTGTAAAGGTTACGTTTGTTCGATCGTGTCTGTTTTGTATAGTTCGTTCATTAAGATTTATTACATAGTATATAATAAAGAAAAATGTCGAACTGCTATCCCTGCGCTGCGTCTTGGTCTCTCCAAACCCCATTTCGTGACAGAACGACCCACCAATGTGAGATCAAGCAGCGAAGGAAAAAGGGGAGGCGACGACGGACCCAAAAGGAACAGCCTGGAGCCCAGACACCCCAAACGATTGTCGGAGAGGGGCTATGGGGGTGGTCGGGGATAGACGGAGAGGAGCCCCGGCCACTGCACTCGTGGGGGATCCCGGAAGAGCCCCTACAGCCAAGGGAGCAGAGGTACGGAGAGGAGTCGGAAGAGGAGGACGACGACGTACTTCTGTTCCCTCTCTCGTGGGGACTCTTGGAGGAGATCTCACGAGGAGGGGATTGGCTATGGAGTGAGGAAGATCGGGGCTGTCACAGCCTCCCAACGCCAGTTCCCAACCCAGTGCCTCCAGCGCCAGCCCGGAGCCAACAAGGGTCCGTCATGGCTGCGAGCACCACACCATCGGTGCGCGGCCAGAGCCCGGAGAGGCTGAAAAGAGGGCATCGCACGCCACTTCGCATGCCCACGGATCTGGATCGGGAGCGGCCAGAGGGGTTCGAGGAATACCCGGAGGAGGAGCGGACGAGGTGGTGGAGAGCCTGGAATGCTCTTCCTCTGGAGAAGCTGAGGGATCCGCTGGTTATACAGGCGTTGGTGGACTTTAAACGCCAGATGACTCTCGTGGCGAGGCAGATGGTTGGACAGGAACCTCCAGCGAAGGTCAGCAGCCCTGCACCTCCAGCGAAGGTCAGCAGCCCTGCGCCTCCAGCGAAGGTCAGCAGCCCTGCGCCTCCAGCGAAGGTCAGCAGCCCTGCGCCTCCAGCGAAGGTCAGCAGCCCTGCGCCTCCAGCGAAGGTCAGCAGCCCTGCGCCTCCAGCGAAGGTCAGCAGCCCTGCCTCCAGCGAAGGTCAGCAGCCCTGCGCCTCCAGCGAAGGTCAGCAGCCCTGCGCCTCCAGCGAAGGTCAGCGTCCCTCCAGCGAAGGTCAGCGTCCCTCCAGCGAAGGTCAGCGACCCTCCACCTCCAACGAAGGTCAGCGTCCCTCCACCTCCAACGAAGGTCAGCGCCCCTGAACCTCCAGCGAAGGTCAGCGCCCCTGAACCTCCAGCGAAGGTCAGCGCCCCTGAACCTCCAGCGAAGGTCAGCGCCCCTGAACCTCCAGCGAAGGTCAGCGCCCCTGAACCTCCAGCGAAGGTCAGCGCCCCTGAACCTCCAGCGAAGGTCAGCGCCCCTGAACCTCCAGCGAAGGTCAGCGCCCCTGAACCTCCAGCGAAGGTCAGCGCCCCTAAACCTCCAGCGAAGGTCAGCGCCTCTAAACCTCCAGCGAAGGTCAGCGCCTCTAAACCTCCTGCGAAGGTCAGCGCCTCTAAACCTCCTGCGAAGGTCAGCGCCTCTAAACCTCCTGCGAAGGTCAGCGCCTCTAAACCTCCTGCGAAGGTCAGCGCCTCTAAACCTCCTGCGAAGGTCAGCGCCTCTAAACCTCCTGCGAAGGTCAGCGCCTCTAAACCTCCTGCGAAGGTCAGCGCCTCTGAACCTCCTGCGAAGGTCAGTGCCCCTGAACCTCCAGCGAAGGTCAGCGCCCCTAAACCTCCAGCGAAGGTCAGCGCCTCTAAACCTCCAGCGAAGGTCAGCGCCTCTAAACCTCCAGCGAAGGTCAGCGCCTCTAAACCTCCAGCGAAGGTCAGCGCCTCTAAACCTCCTGCGAAGGTCAGCGCCTCTAAACCTCCAGCGAAGGTCAGCGCCTCTAAACCTCCTGCGAAGGTCAGCGCCTCTAAACCTCCTGCGAAGGCCAGCGCCCCTGAACCTCCTGCGAAGGCCAGCGCCCCTGAACCTCCAGCGAAGGTCAGCGCCCCTGAACCTCCAGCGAAGGTCAGCGCCCCTGAACCTCCAGCGAAGGTCAGCGCCCCTGAACCTCCAGCGAAGGTCAGCGCCCCTGAACCTCCAGCGAAGGTCAGCGCCCCTGAACCTCCAGCGAAGGTCAGCGCCCCTGAACCTCCAGCGAGGGTCAGCGCCTCTAAACCTCCTGCGAAGGTCAGCGCCTCTAAACCTCCTGCGAAGGTCAGCGCCTCTAAACCTCCAGCGAGGGTCAGCGTCCCGGAGCCTCCAGCCATTCCGGGTCCAGCCGTCTGCTCCGCCTCAGGGCCAGAGCAGTCCGCTCCACCGGTGCCCGTTCCGGGTCCAGCCGCCTGCTCCGCCTCAGTGCCAGAGCAGTCCGCTCCACCGGGGCCCGTTCCGGGTCCAGCCGCCTGCTCCGCCTCAGTGCCAGAGCAGTCCGCTCCACCGGTGCCCGTTCCGGGTCCAGCCGCCTGCTCCGCCTCAGTGCCAGAGCAGTCCGCTCGACCGGGGCCCGTTCCGGGTCCAGCCGCCTGCTCCGCCTCAGTGCCAGAGCAGTCCGCTCCACCGGTGCCGTTTCCGGGTTCAGCCGTCTGCTCCGCTCCTGAGCCAGAGCAGTCCGCTCCACCGGTGCCCAGTCCGGGCCCGGTTGTTTTCCCAGCTCCATGGCCGGAGCCGTTTGTCCCACCGGGGCCCGGTCCGGGCCCGGTTGTTTTCCCAGCTCCATGGCCGGAGCCGTTTGCCCTACCGGTGCCCAGTCCGGGCCCGGTTGTTTTCCCCGCTCCATGGCCGGAGCCGTTTGCCCTACCGGTGCCCAGTCCGGGCCCGGTTGTTTTCCCCGCTCCATGGCCGGAGCCGTTTGTCCCACCGGGGCCCAGACCGGGCCCGGTTGTTTTCCCCGCTCCATGGCCGGAGCCGTTTGCCCCACCGGTGCCCAGTCCGGGTCCGGTTGTTTTCCCCGCTCCATGGTTGAAGCCGTTTGCCCCACCGGTGCCCAGTCCGGGCCCGGTTGTTTTCCCCGCTCCATGGCCGGAGCCTTTTGCCCCACCGGTACACAGCCCGGGACCGGTGATAAGGAAGGGGCATGGGACAAGACTGTCCACGTCGCCGGAGCCGGAGCCGCCCCCGATGGACTAGTTTTTTTTTCCCCTTTACCCCCCCGTGTTTTGTGTTTTTGTGTCTAGGCGTCCGGGAGTCCGCGCCTTTGGGGGGGGGTACTGTCAGGCTCTGGCCATAGAGAAGCCTAACTTGCTTCTCTATGTGGCTGTGGTCAGAGTCTGACAGTGTCGTCCTTTTCTGTTTCTATGTGGGGTTTAGGTTGGATCCCTAATTAGAGGCAGCTGCACGGCATTGTCTCTAATTAGGGATCCAATATATGTTGAGTCTGTCCATCACGTTGCTGTGGGTCGTTATCGTTACATGTCGCAAGTCACGGTGAAGTAAGTGTATTCCTCCTGTTACGTTCGTTCAGTATTCGTGTTTGATTTTGTAAAGGTTACGTTTGTTCGATCGTGTCTGTTTTGTATAGTTCGTTCATTAAGATTTATTACATAGTATATAATAAAGAAAAATGTCGAACTGCTATCCCTGCGCTGCGTCTTGGTCTCTCCAAACCCCATTTCGTGACATGGAAACAGGAAGCACCTGAGCTCAATTTAGAGTCTCATAGCAAAGGGTCTGAATACATATTTAAATAAGGTATTTCTGTTTTTTATTTTTAATACATTTGCAAACATTTAACAAACATTCACTTTGTCACTATGGGGTAATTGTGTGTAAATTGCTGGGGACTGTCACGATGCGTAGTGAAGGGACGATATACGGAGTCATTCCTTTTATTTTATGAGATGTACTCATGAAACATAAAAAGGAGAGTTTTAACAAAACAAGGTGACTCACGTTGAGTGCTGGCAGTGCAGTCAAACAAACACGAAACAATGATCCACACACAGGTGGATGTGAGGGATGGCTAAATACTATCCCCAATCAGAGACCAACTCTAGACAGCTGTCTCCGATTGGGGATCATTAACCACCCCTAGTAAAGATGTGAGGGTTTGTCTGTGGTCCTACCACTCCCCCTAGTGGGAGTAAGGCCTGACCACAGCCCAAACCCTTACAGGGACGTTTTTTGTATTTAATCAATTTTAGAATAAGGCTGTTACATAACAAAATGTGGAAAAAGTCAAGGCGCCTGAATACTTTCCGAAGGCATTGTTTAATACTGTATGCATTCTTGAATTTGTTCTGGATTTGGGGACTGTGAAGAGACCCCTGGTGGCATGTCTGGTGGGGTACCTGTGAAAAGACCCCTGGTGGCATGTCTGGTGGGCTAAGTGTGTGTGTCAGAGCTGTGTGTAAGTTGACTATGCAAACAATTTGGAATTTTCAACACTTTAATGTTTCTTCTAAAAATAAGAAGTGATGCGGTCAGTCTCTCCTCAATTCTTAGTCAAGAGAGACTGGCATGCAAAGTATTTATATCAGCCCTCTGATTACAATGAAGAGCAAGACGTGCCGCTCCGTTCTGAACCAGCTGCAGCTTAACTAGGTCTTTCCTTGCAGGACTCGACCACACGACTGGACAACAATCAAGATAAGACAAAACTAGATTCTGCTGGACTTGCTTTGTGGAGTGTGGTGTCAAAAAAGCGAAGCATCTCTTTATTACGGACAGACCATCTTTACAACCATTGAATCAATATGTTTTGACAATAACAGTTTACAATTCAAAGTAACACTAAGTAATTTAGTCTCCTCAATTTGTTCAAGAGCAACACAAAATTAATATCAATAGCGGGCTTACATCATAAAGGAATAATGTATACTTACACAAAACATATATATAACGTATACATATATATTAATTACAAACATTTACTGTAAATCCTCAACAGAAAGAAAATGAAAATGAATGGAAAAGAAAAACCCATAAACAGTGTGTCTATCGTTCTCACTCACAGACACCCAGTGACTGAAATAATAAAACCATAGGATGATTCAACAGCCCAGCCTGTGTGAAATAACAGTACCTTTAGCATTGAGAGAACGGATCGGTGATACAGTTAGTTATTCAGCAGAGGGCCACTGCTATTCCATTCACTCTCATATCAGGGGAGATATTGGGTGGTAATCTATTGTTAAACAGCATTTAGAGCGATGGATAAAAATGGCCACAGATTTTAAACACAATCAATTCATATCTCATTAGCACATAATATTCATGACACGTATAATAGCCAGGCCAGGCGTCTCAGGTGACCAGCAGAGAACTCAGCTGCCTGCAACTGAGTGAAATGAGAAATTCTGCAGCTTAACAGAAATGATTTTCCAAGAGACGGAGCATAATTGGATATACTGATCTGGCCCACCGTCAAAGTTGATCTCATGCACACACATATACAGTACCAGTCAAATGTTTGGACACACCTACTCAATACAGAGTTTTTCTTTATTTTTACTATTTTCTACATTGTAGAATAATAAAGAGCACCAATAAGAAGTAGAGCCTTGCTTGGGCCAAGAAACATGAACAATGGACATTAGACCTTTGGAAATCTGTCCTTGGTCTGATGATTCCACATTTGAGATTTTTGGTTCCAAAAACGCAGAGTAGGTGAACAGATGATCTCCGCATGTGTATTTCCCACCGTAAAGCATGGAGGAGGAGGTGTGATGGTGTGGGGGTGCTTTGCTGGTGACACTGTCAGTGATTTATTTAGAATTCAAGGCACACTTAACCAGCATGGCTACCACAGCATTCTGCAGCGATACACCATCCCATCTGGTTTGCACTTAGTGGGACTATTATTTGTTTTTCAACAGGACAATGACCCAACACACCTCCAGGCTGTGTAAGGGCTATTTGACCAAGAAGGAGAGTGATGGAGTGCTGCATCAGATGCTGCATCAGATGACCTGTTCAGACCCAGGGCCTCAGCTTAATGATGAGCTTGGAGGGTGCTATGGTGTTGAATGCTGAGCAGCCTAGTCCTCAAATTTGCTTTGTTAAAATTCCCAGCTACAATAAATGCAGCCACAGGATGTGGTTTCCAGTTTGCATAAAGTCCAGTGAAGGTCTTTGAGGGCCGTCGTGGTATTGACTTGAGGGGGGATATAAGCGGCCGTTGCTATAACGGAGGATAATTCTCTTGGGAGATAATACGGTCGGCATGTGATTGTGAGATATTCTAGGTCGGGTGAACAAAAGGACTTGAGTTCCTGTATGTTACTATTATTACATCATGACTCGATAATCATGAAACACACACCTACGCCCTTCTGCTTCCCGGAGAGATATTTATTCCTGTCTGCATGATAAACTGAGAATCCCTCTGGCTGGAGCCATGTTTCTGTGAAGAAAGTATGTTACAGTCCCTGATGTCTCTCTGGAAAGAAATTCTTGCCATGAGCTCGTCAACTTTTTTATCCAGAGATTGAACATTAGTGAGTAATATACTCGGAAGCGGTGGTTGATGTGCGCGCCTCCTAAGTCGAACCAGCAGGCCGCCTCGAGTGCCTCTCTGACTTCGGCGATGTTTTGAGTCACCCTCTGGAATCAGTTAAATTGCTCTGGAGAGAGCGAACAAAGGATGTGCTCCAGGGAAGTCATATTCCTGGTCATAGATCGATAGATAGATAGATAGATAGATAGATAGATAGATAGATAGATAGATAGATAGATAGATAGATAGATAGATAGATAGATAGATAGATAGATAGATAGATAGATAGATAGATAGATAGATAGATAGATAGATAGATAGATAGATAGATAGATAGATAGATAGATAGATAGATAGATAGATAGATAGATAGATAGATAGATAGATAGATAGATAGATAGATAGATAGATAGATAGATAGATAGATAGATAGATAGATAGATAGGTACTTTATTGATCCCCAAGGGGGAAATTTCTTTGTCAAGCAGCTACAACAAAACACAGGGCAGGTGCAAAATGCCACAACGAAAGTACACAAAAGACAGATACACGATACATGATACATAGAGCGGCAGTATGAAAAAGTATAGAAATACAAGATATCTGGAGTGCAAAAAAAAGCTATAAAAGGACATTGCATAGTATGGGTGGTTGGCTGAATATGTACACTATACATTGGTGGATGTTGGATGGTTAACTATACTATACAGGTCAATGGCAGAGAAATACTTCAGTAGCTAAAAATGCATATGATATGAGCGAGGGTAATAATAGTTTACTTAATAGACAGACTGGCTAAATGAACAGGTAACTGAATACTTTGCCTTGTTAAATTAGCTGTACAGGTAAATATACAGTTATATTTACAGATAAGTGAATACTTGGTAGTTCTGGTGAGTTACCGCCGCACTGATATCGAATAGTACTTCCCGGCTGAATGTAATGACACAAAACCTTTCCTGAGCTAATAATGTAAAAAGTTATACATAAGAAAACAAAATACTGCAACATTTCCTAAGGGCTAGTCGTGAGGACGCCATCTTGTGGCTGTGCTGTGTTTCTGAGAGATTATAGCCTATGTTCACTAGGCTCTAATTACTTAACCATGAATGTGCACTGTTCAAACTATATCCCCAGTCAACGTTGGGTTAACTTGGGTTAACTTGGTCTAGCTTACGAAAACAGATTTAATACTCGTGTCATCCCAATTCAGGAATAATTCACTTTTTCAGGATTTAGCTAGTTAAAAGTGTACTTGTAACTAATGTGTACTTATAAAGTACCCATCCTGACAACCTGGCCCTCCTTTTAAAGCTTCTGGATGTGCCATCCAAGTGGGAGAATAAGCACACTAGTACAACGTAGGAACATGTAATATTTGCACAATGCCATTACTAGTTGTTACACTTCATTTAAATTAGCTAAAACCTGTGTATCTTGATGATTAATGTGTACTTATACAGTATCCATTCAGACAAACTGTCCCAATTTAAAGCTTGTGGAAGCGATATCCAAGTGGGAGAATAAATACACAATTATTACTAGGTGTTACACAGGATTTGGCTAGTTATAATTAAGTTATAATGGGTACTTAATTCTAATTATAGTGTACCGATAGCAAGTAGTTGAAAAAATACCCAATTGTCATACTTGAGTAAAAGTGAAGATATCTTAATAGAAAATGTCTGAAGTAAAAGTCACCCATTAAAATACTCCTTGAGGAAAAGTCAAAAATGATTTTGTTTTAAATATACTTAAGTATTAAAAGTATAAATCATTTCCCTTCCTTATATTAAGCAAACCAGACGTCACAATTAAAAAAAACATACAGGATACAGTGCATTCGGAAAGTATTCAGACGCATTTACTTTTTCCACATTTTGTTACATTACAGCCTTATTCTAAAATGCATTAAATTAATTGTTTTCCTCATCAATCTGCTCACAATACCCCATGATGACAAAGCAACAACAGGTTTTTCAAAAATTCAGAAAATGTATTACAAATTCAAAACAGAAATACCTTATTCAGACCCTTTGCTATGAGACTCGAACATTGAGCTCAGGTGAATCCTGTTTCCATTGATAATCCTTGAGATGTTTCTATAACTTGATTGGAGTCCACCTGTGGTAAATTACATTTATTGGACATGATTTGGAAAGGCACACACCTATCTATATAAGTTCCCACAGAAGTCTAAGGAATTGTTTGTAGAACTCCGAGACAGGATTGTGTCGAGGCACAGATCTGGGGAAGGGTACCAAAACAATTCTGCAGCATTGAAGGTCCCCAAGAACACAGTGGCCTCCATCACATCACTCTTGCTAGAGCTGGCCGCCTGGCCAAACTGGTGACCAAGAACCTAATGGTCACTCTGAAAGAGCACCAGAGTTCCTCTGTGGAGATGGGAGAACCTCCCAGAAGGACAATCATCTCTGCAGCACTCCACCAATCAGGCTTTATGGTAGAGTGACCAGACGGAAGCCACTCCAAAGTAAAAAGCACATGATAGCCCGCTTGGAGTGTGCCTAAAGACACCCAAAGGACTCAGACCATGATAAACAAGATTCTCTGGTCTGATGAAACCAAGATTGAACTCTTTGGCCTGAATGCCAAGCGTCACATCTGGAGGAAACCTGGCACCATCCCTACAGTGAAGCATGGTGGTGGCAGCATCATGCTGTGGGGATGTTTTTCAGGGGCAGGGACTGGGAGACTAGTCAGGATCGAGGAAAGATGAACGGAGCAAAGTACAGAGAGATACTTGATGAAAACCTGCTCCAGAGTGCTGTCAAGGGGTCTGAATACATTCCGAATGCACTATATATAAATATATATCTATATATTTGCACACTCTTGGTGTTCTCTCAACCAGCTTCACCTGGAATGCTTTTCCATCAGTCTTGAAGGAGTTCCCACATATGCTGAGCACTTGTTGGCTGCTTTTCCTTCACTGCGGTCCGATTCATTCCAAACCATCTAAATTTGATTGATGTTGGAATCAAGAATCTCAAATTTGGACTCCTGACCAAAGGACAGATTTCCACCGGTCTAATGTCCATTGCTCGTGTTTCTTGGCCCAAGCAAGTCTCTTTTTCTTATTGGTGTCCTTTAGTAGTGGTTTCTTTGCAGCAATTCAACCATGAAGGCATGATTCACACAGTCTCCTCTGAACAGTTGAGATGCGTCTGGTATTTGAATTCTGTGAAGCATTTATTTGGGCTGCAATCTAAGGCTGGTAACTCTAATGAACTTATCCTCTGCAGCAGAGGTAACTCTGGGTCTTCCTTTCCTGTGGCGGTCCTGACATAACACATATGGAATCATATAGTAACCAAAAAAGTGTTAAACAAATCAAAACATATTTTATATTTGAGATTCTTCAAAGTAGCCATCTGCCTTGACGACAGCTTTGCACACTCATGGCATTCTCTCTACCAGCTATATATATATATATATATATATATATATATATATATATATATATATATATTTATATATATACAATTAAAGTCGGAAGTTTACATACACTTAGGTTGAAGTCATTAAAACACATTTTTCAACCACAGATTTCATGTTAACAACCTTTTGGCAAGTCGGTTAGGACATCTACTTTGTGCACGACAAGTAATTCTTCCAACAATTATTTACAGACAGATTATTTCACTTATAATTCATTATATAACAATTCCAGTGGGTCAGAAGTTTACATACACTAAGTTGACTGTGCCTTTAAAAATCTTGAAAAATTCCAGAAGATGATGTCATCGCTTTAGAAGCTTCTGATCGGCTAATTTACATAATTTGAGTCAATTGGAGGTGTACCTGTGGATGTATTTCAAGGCCTACCTTCAAACTCAGTGCCTCTTTGCTCAACGTAATGGGAAAATCTAAAGAAATCAGCCAAAACCTCAGAAAAAAAATGGTAGACCTCCACATGTCTGGTTCATCCTTGGGAGTAATTTCCAAACGCCTGAAGGTACCACGTTCATCTGTACAAACAATAGTATGCAAGTATAAACACCGTGGGACCACTCAGACGTCCTATCGCCCAAGAAGGAGACGCATTCTGTCTCATAGAGATGAACGTAATTTGGTGCGAAATGTGCAAATCAATCCCAGAACAACAGCAAAGGACCTTGTGAAAATGCTGGATGAAACCGGTACAAAAGTATCTATATCCACAGTAAAACGAGTCCTATATTGACACAACCTGAAAGGCCGCTCAGCAAGGAAGAAGCCACTGCTCCAAAACTGCCATAAAAAAGCCAGACTTCGGTTTGCAACTGCACATGGGGATAAAGATCGTACTTTTTGGAGAAATGTCCTCTGGTCTGATGAAACAAAAAAAAGAACTGTTTGGCCATAATGACCATCTTTATGTTTGGAGGAAAAAGTGGGAGCTTGCAAGCCGAAGAACACCATCCAAACCGTGAAGCACGGGGGTGGCAGCATCATGTTGTGGGGGTGCTTTGCTGCAGGAGGGACTGGTGCACTTCACAAAATAGATGGCATCATGAGGAAGGAAAATGATGTGGATATATTGAAGCAACATCTCAAGACATCAGTCAGGAAGTTAAAGCTTGGCCGCAAATGGGTCTTCCAAATGGACAATGACCCCAAGCAAAATGGCTTAAGGACAATAAAGTCAAGGTATTGGGGTGGCCATCACAAAGCCCTGACCTCAATCCTATATAAAATGTGTGTGCAGAACTGAAAAAGTGTGTGCTAGCAAGGAGGCCTACAAACCTAACTCAGTTACACCAGTTCTGTCAGGAGGAATGGGCCAAAATTCACCCAACTTTTTGTGGGAAGCTTGTGGAAGGCTACCCGAAATGTTTGACCCAAGTTAAACAATTTAAAGGCAATGCTACCAAATACTAATTGAGTGTATGTAAACTTCTGACCCACTGGGAATGTGATGAAAGAAATAAAAGCTGAAATAAATAATTCTCTCTACTATTATTCTGACATTTCACATTCTTAAAATAAAGTGGTGATCCTAACTGACCTAAGACAGAATTTTTACTAGGATTAAATGTCAGGAATTGTGAAAAACTGAGTTTAAATGTATTTGGCTAAGGTGTATGTAAACTTCCGACTTCAACTGTATGTAGGAGAAATATTAAATGTTTTAACTTCCATCCAATATGAGTCAAATAATAGGAGGGTGTACAGTGGCACAAGGGCTCCTGATCTGATCTGGTGACCCCCTGCACTCATGTCCTATCTACAACCAGATCAAATCAGGAGCCCTTTGAAGGGCCTCTTGTGCAAGTGTTCTGTCTGAAAAGTATGCAAATCCATAGATTAGGGCCTATTCATTAGGCCCTAATCTATGGATTTCACATGACTGGGAATACAGATATGCGTCTCTTGGTAATACACAAAATGGGCCTTAGGATCTCGTCACGGTATTTTTGTGCCATCAAATTGCCACAGATAAAATGAAATTAGATTATGCCTGACCATACCATAACCACACAGCCACCACGGGGAACTCTGTTCACAACGTTGACATCAGCAAACCGCTCACCCACACAACACCATACACGTGGTCTGCGGTTGTGAGGCCGGTTGGACGTACTGGCAAATTCTCTAAAACAACATTGGAGGCGGCTGGTGGTAAATAAAAGAACATTCAATTCTCTGGCAACAGCTCTGGTGGACATTCCTGCAGTCAGCATGCCTGCACATTTTGTCCCCAGCACAAGGTGCACCTGTGTAATGATCATGCTGTTTAATCAGCTTCTTGATATTCCACACCTGTCAGGAGGATGGACTTGTGTATTTCATTTCAGCCCCCCTAAAAATTGTAATACCAACTATTTGTTAGGCTTTAGGACCACACGGAAGCCGCGGTAATAGACATAGGTGTAAAACGGACCAATGACCAGCGCTAAGGCCGCGTTACGCGAGTCTCCGAGACGCAGAGGCACCGCAGCTCGGCAGAAGGAAGCGTTCAGTCGCGAGCTGTAAGCTTGCGAAATACACACACAAATATTTGAGCTAATTATTGTAACATGGACAATCTATGCCATGTGGCAGCCTGGACATTTGCTGGTGTCTTGTCTCTTTGTTAGCGATGCAGCATTAGCTATAGAGTTAACTGACATCTCAAGGCTTTTGCTAGGATAAGTTAGATGGATAGCTTGCTAACTGCAGCAACACACACATAGATCTTGACAAGCTAGCTAAGAGACTAACAAAATATGACTGAAATGTCATCCAACTAACATTGCAGTCTCTCCATAGATGGATATACTTACAGTAAGTATATGACAGCCAGGGAAAATGTAGGTGTGCCAGTGAACAGGCAGTCAGGAAGCTGCCAAGAGTCTGTTTCTCACAGACTGCATTGGTGTTGCACGACAACACTACAGTGTCTTGAAAAACTATTCAACCCCTTGAAATTATACACTGAAATGTTCTTCTGTGTAATAATTTATTTATAAAGAATGACCCTTGAAATGTATTATTTTAAAGTGACATTGATTTTATGTTAGAACATATATTTAAGAAAAGTAATAACTGAAATAAGCTGTTTGCATAAGTATTCAAGCCCTTTGCTCTGTAAACTCCCAGTTAACACAGATGAAACATAATGCCCTAACAAGGACACACTTGGTTTACCATTGGCCTCTAGCTGTAAAACATTTAAATAACTCACATTATCTGGATAAAAACAAAACTATGTTTAATGATCATTTAACAGACTGTGAATATGAAGGAAAGGTGTGAAAATGAAGACTAAAGAGCATTCTATGGAAGTTACAGATACATTCATACATTAGGAAAAGGGTCCAAAATAATATCCAAGTGTTTGGATATCCCATAATGCACTGCTGGATGAATAATATCCAAGTGTTTGGATATCCCATAATACACTGCTGGATCAATAAGAGGAAGTGTTTGGATATCCCATAGTGCACTGCTGGATCAATAATGAGGAAGTGTTTGGATATCTCATAATGCACTGCTGGATCAATAATGAGGAAGTGTTTGGATATCCCATAGTGCACTGCTGGATCAATAATGAGGAAGTGTTTGGATATCCCATAGTGCACTGCTGGATCAATAATGAGGAAGTGTTTGGATATCCCATAGTGCACTGCTGGATCAATAATGACCAAGTGTTTGGATATCCCATAGTGCACTGCTGGATCAATAATGAGGAAGTGTTTGGATATCCCATAATGCACTGCTGGATCAATAATGAGGAAGTGTTTGGATATCCCATAATGCACTGCTGGATCAATAATGACCAAGTGTTTGGATATCCCATAGTGCACTGCTGGATCAATAATGACCAAGTGTTTGGATATCCCATAGTGCACTGCTGGATCAATAATGACCAAGTGGAAGCTGCATCAACTGACTGGTGCACCTTCACTCCACTCCAATCTCAGCCACTGTACTCTGTTACTCCTGTCCATGGCTTCCCACACTCCTCTCCTTCTTGTACGGACGCTGAGTTTTGAAGCACTGCCTTGTCTAGAGCAGAGCCTGGGTGGTGTGATGCAGATTCCACTGCCTTGTCTAGGGCAGAGCCTGGGTGGTGTGATGCAGCTTCCACTGCCTTGTCTAGGGCAGAGCCTGGGTGGTGTGATGCAGCTTCCACTTCATTCTTATTGATCCACAATAAATAATAAAGGGCTTGAATACTTATGCAAACAGAATATTTCAGTTATTTATTTTTCTTAAATATATTTTCTAACATAAAACCAATGTCACTTTAAAATAATACATTTATTTACTATTTTGGATTCCATACATTTGTTTCACTTTAAAAATGAGTTGATTGAACTATTGATACAATGGTTGATAATATACTAAACATGAGTTTTAAATATGTTGAAGCTGTAAAGGGTTTGTTTACATTATCGTTGTTTTCCATCAGCAACTCCTACTCTTCAGAAATATATGTGCATTTACCCACACTTGATTGAAATAAATCCCAGATTGGAAAGTACAATTGTTTTTGTTTGATTGTGGTTGTCACAGTACAGAGAGACAGATCGGGACATCGGAGAGGCAGCAGAGAGAGAAAGACATCACAGTGTCGGACAGGCAGCAGAAAAGAGAGAGAGAGAGAGAGAGAGACAGAGAGAGAGAGAGAGAGAGAGAGAGAGAGAGAGAGAAAAGGAGCACAGTGTCGGAGAGGCAGCAGAGAGAGAGCACAGTGTCGGAGAGGCAGAAGAGAGAGAGAGAGAAAGAAAGAACACAGTGTCGGAAAGGCAGCTGTGACTAGAGATGACATTGGAGATAAGGACACAGGTCCTAAGCAAGTGAAACTACAATACTATCCCCCAGAGTGCTTTGGCTGCAGAAAAGAGCCTTTCAGGAAAAGTGGTTTGACACTTTTAAATCTGCTTTGCATGTCGAATATTCGGTAGAAACCTGAAACACGACACATTTGTTGAAACTGGATACAAAAATTTGAAAAATCTCTGAACGTGTTCCAAAAACATGAAGCAACTCAATCTCACAAGGCAAGTGTTGCCTCCTGAAAGAGCTACAAGGCTAGTCCTCACAAGGAAATGTTGTGCAGCAGATAGAAGCAGCACAGGTAAACTAAATAACAGACACCGTGTTGTCGCGGTTACCTCCATATTAGGAAAGGAATACCTTTCAGAGGTCACATCGAAAGTGTTGAAAGCCATAATAGAGGGAACTTCCTTGAGTGCATGGCCCTTTTAAAGCAGTTTGATCCATTCCTGCAGATGTACACAGCCCCATCGAACAGCACTTACCTCTCACCAGCGTGCCAGAATGAGGTGATCGAGTGCTGTGCACAAGAGATGACTGCAACTATTGTCAATGAAATGAAGGAGTCTAAGACGTATGCCGTTATGGCTGATGAGGCCAGAGAGGGACGCTCTGAACATTTGGCAGTCTGTGTTAGATATGTTAGCACAGAGGGTCCAGTTAAGGATTGGTTCCTAGCCCTAACAGAACTGACAGGTTCTGATGCTAAATCAATAACAGCTGCATTAGAGCATCAATTGCAGGAAAAAGGAATTGATACGTTAACTTGTGGCACTGACCTACGATGGGGCTGCAGTCATGAGTGGGTCAGATGGGGCTGCAGTCATGAGGGGGTCAGATGGGGCTGCAGTCATGAGGGGGTCAGATGGGGGTGCAGTCATGAGTGGGTCAGATGGGGCTGCAGTCATGAGTGGGTCAGATGGGGCTGCAGTCATGAGGGGGTCAGATGGGGGTGCAGTCATGAGTGGGTCAGATGGGGCTGCAGTCATGAGTGGGTCAGATGGGGCTGCAGTCATGAGGGGGTCAGATGGGGGTGAAAGCCCATTTCAGAAAGCAGCAATATATATGCATTGTTATGCACACGAGCTAAACCTTTTTTATTTGGGTACATGAGAACTTGTGCATGACATTTTATCCATTTAGCAGACGCAGAGTGATTTACATGAGCAATTAGGGTTAAGTGCCTTGCTCAAGGGCACAGACAAATTAATATTTTTACCTAGTTGGCTCGGGGATTCAAAACGGCGACCTTTCGGTTACTGGCCCAACACTCCGCTAGGCTACCTGCCGCTTGCATGAAAACCTGTCGCAAATTGGATGGAAACCTAGCTACTTACATTTGTCTTGGAATCATATCAGTGATACTCAGTGAAATAGGGCTGAATGACCATATGATCTGCTTCAACAGAGGCACAAGAACATTACTGTTGTGTTTCTTTATGGGTTTGAATTGGCCCTGATTATTATAGACTACCAGTCAAAAGTTTGGACACCTACTCATTGCAGGGTTTTTCTTAATTTGTACTATTTTCTACATTGTAGAATAATTGTGAAGACATCAAAACTATGAAATAACACATATGGAATCATGTAGTAACCAAAAACGTGTTAAACAAATCAAAAATATATTTTATATTTGAGATTCTTCAAGTAGCCACCCTTGGCCTTGATGACAGCTTTGCACACTCTTGGTATTCTCTCAACCAGCTTCACCTGGAATGCCCCTCAATCTGAACTGGATGACACGCTTGTCCCATTTACTTCTTCTATGAGGCCGGCAGGTGGCCTGGATGGTAGGAGTGCTGGGTCAGTAACCGAAAGGTTGCTGGATTGAATCCCAGAGCTGGCGCTGTGGATGTACCTCTCTGATCCAGAGGGGTTGGGTTAAATGCGGAAGACACATTTCAGTTAAATGCATTCAGTTGTACAACTGACTAGTATCCACCTTTCCCTTAATACGTATGACATTGGTGTCTTAGCCCTACATGACCTGACCTGCCCATGTTATAGGCAGCCTGTAGATATGGGCATGGCCTTAAGCTTTCACCATTCAATTGACACAGGCCAAGAATGGGGCTTTTGACTGCTTCTTATAAAACACTGTCTGTGGTTATTGTCAGTTGGATCGTTTGGATGTGATACATGGCACTCAAAAATAACAGTATTTATGTAGTATCTTTAAGCATAGTTTTGTTGTACAGAGTGATCAATATCTTTTATGTAAAGTGTCAGCTTTGTTTCTGGAAAGAGCCCCATTGTTTGGCTGTGAACCCTTAAGACCTCTGAACTCATCAGATCAGCTGTAAGGCTTTTTCCCACCGAGTGTCCTCAGATCCTTTTGGCTGGTTAAATCAATGCGAATCTCTCGATGGTAGAGAGCCAGCGATTCCGTCAACACTTGGCAGAGGCCACTGTCCATGCCCGAGTATAATGCTGCCATTTTCTTTTTTTTTGTCACAACAATGTCATGCTCTTGTGTTTTCGACCCTAAAGGCAAAGAATATATTTGTGCCGCCTGCTACAAGATGCTATGGTGAAAACCAATGCAAGTAGAAGACTAATAAACAAGTCGGATATCTGGCATGAGATATAGTACTCTTGATAACAGACAGATGATGACAGTTATGCGTGAGTATCTGTTATCAAGTTTAGCATTTGAACTCCCAGTTATCATTACAGACCTAACGGTCAGTCAAGACTTTTGAATATCAAATGATTCTGTTTCAATCTATGATCTTGGAGCAACGACTTAATAATTTCCAACAACCAACCGGTTACAATGGACGAACCCCCAGATATGTCACAGTGCCATTCACAGACTTTTATTTTATTCTGCCGTGATACAGTGTGTTCAAGAACCAGTATAACTGCTGTTGTACTAAGAGGCCTTCCAAACAACCACCTGTATTGTTTTTCCCTAGTCACACGTGGTGAAACAGAGGAGCGCTGTCTCCCTGCCTGGTGGGCTCCTAAGGCACATTGGCAACACAATGCCTTGCTAAGTAGCAGATTCTCATCTGCTACTCTAGGTGGGTGTCCTGGTCTCTAGATCCACATTCTTCTCAGGGTTCAAGGATATCTCCCGTGTTTGTGTCCCACCGTATTATTTTCCCTGCGGTCTATCTCGACCCTCAAAAACTAGAGGGACAAAGCCACGAGTCTTCTAGACACGAGGGCACGTGCAGTGCGTTCGACCCACTCTGTGCATTCCTGCTTTCTGTTCAGAGACCCTCCCTGCTAAAACAGATGGACTACTGTGAATATGACATAATGGACAACCATGTCTCCCTCCAAGCATACTCCATTTATAGAGTGGCCAAAAGATATTGAAACCGTGCTACTGTTTAAGCACCATCTAGGCCACATACTATAGTAAGGAGACATGTGTAGTACACGTAGCAAGTGTCTACCCATGAACAGCATAACTATCGAATTCCTTCATAGTTCCTATGCGGCTGGTTCCATGTCAGTGAGTCTCGTCCTTTATAGGATTAACTTTAAGAGTTTGAACAAACTATTGCGCAAGCCACAGTCTGTTGTTCTAATGGAGTTTTGACTAATGACCAACATGCAGTGAGCAATTAGCAGATTTAGTTTGACACAACACCTCCTAACTTCAGTTTATAGGCCTATGTGTCAGGGTAAAGGATATTTTTTTTTTTACATGGCCTACAATGTGTGGTTCACATTTTTCTGAAGAAACATTCATCTTTTAAGTTCCTTCTAACACTACAATTTTACTTGAACTGATTTGTTCTTGTGATGTTTCACAGCACTCTAATCTGACTTAGTCAAAGTTATTCTCTGTACTTCGGTGTGCAGAG
This sequence comes from Thymallus thymallus, assembly GCA_023634145.1. Taxonomy (NCBI): domain Eukaryota; kingdom Metazoa; phylum Chordata; class Actinopteri; order Salmoniformes; family Salmonidae; genus Thymallus; species Thymallus thymallus. Next base: position 2,346,458 of record CM042395.1, read on the forward strand.
CAGAGGTCTCTGAGTTTTATCGTAAAACAGAAGCTTTAGACACCTTCAGTAACCGGAGTGAGTTCTGTGAAAGTAGTATTTGGAATGTCTTTGAGGCCATTGCAGGTTAAACCTACTAGGTCCATTTTTTGCATTGTTTACTGTTTAGCTTTACAATTGTATTAAATATTTGGAATTAACCACAAACTATCACCATAAAAATAGAGTTTTAAAGAGTTGGTTCTTTTCCTCTGAAACTTAACTTCTTGACGTAGCTTTCTTTGTAAAAAAAAAAAAAAAGAAAAAAAGAAATGTAAACACCAAATACAAAAGACATCTGTTCCAAAATATGAATATGCTAATGTTAGGGTGTTTTCTAACACAACTCACCGTGTTACAGAATCCGCTTTGTTTCACAGCTGCTGCAGCTTCTATGGATTAAAACAACACAATCAAGTTCGACAAACATTCTTTGGTAAATGTAAATATTGCAATGGCAAAACAGCATGGGTAAATATCACCTATAATAACTAACTTATTAAATGCATTGAACTTTCTTATGAATTGTGAAATAAATAAGTTGGTGTGGTTTTTGTCTGTTCACATTTAAGGAGGAGAATGTCATAATTACAGTAATGGAGGTCGAAGATCTTTCCATAGCTGACCATAACGTCTGTGTAGTTGTTACGTAGTAGTTATGTTTCAACATTAGTTAAGCATTTAGGTGTTTCCTTTTCTTGTCAACTGTATGGAAAACAGGGCTAATTTGAATCTTATTTGAATATAATCAATCAAAAAGATAAATGGGGTCTGTTTTGACTGTTTTTTATCAGGGCCCTAGTTCATACGCCTAGATTACCCTTGTTGTTCCTCAGGCCGGGTGAGGCAGATGGGGGGCGGGGGGGGGGGGGGTGAGTGAACAATGGCTGGCCCATGCAGAGGGCGGTAGTGACTGACTCCACAGACACTGAGGGGCCAAAGAATGCCTGGAGTCAGGCCAGCACCATGGACGCCACTATGGCCGCCTACCCCCACCTGACCCGCCTCATGTCCCATGATGCATTGGGGCACGGGGACGACACCTTCAAAGACTGCCCAGCCAACGTCAGACGGATAGAAAAGTATCCAAGGAGCAACAGCAGAGCGTTTACAGTTTGAGAGGTCTTACTCCCAGATACAGAGCGGTCGACCCCACCCAACCTAACCACTATCCAGCATGGCCACAGCGAGTACCTCAGGGCAAAGCTCATTTGGACTGAGCAGGAGGAAGAAGGCCCCTGGACTGATGGATCAGATTAGCACGTTCTTTGGAGGTGACAAAAAGCAAAGGGGCAAGGTGAGCATCTGGGGGTTTCCAACTGCCATGACCAATGGCCTCACCAAGACTCTTCCAGTCTATAGAATTCTAACATGACGATGGTAAGGATAGATCTGCCAAGTTTTTGTGTTGAAGTCTGCAGTCGAGAGAGATTCTTTGAAAAAGGGTGATTTATTTAGAGCTAAATACTCGTAAAGCTAGAAGACCTGATGTAATAATCTCAGATAATTGGTCATTTAATTTTTATTCTAGATCTACTCAAATTATCAAATGGACTTCTTGCTGTGCAGATTGTTTGCCATTGTTTCTCCATGATGAGGATTTTTTTTTGTAGGGAAAAGGAACCGCTAAAGATAACAGGGATTCTTGCAAATTTATTTGCTGACAATCTCTTAAAGAGATTCTCCGGTACGTTTGTATACTTTTTGGCCAGTAAATCTGAAAGTAGCGCTCATGAGCCCAAAGCAGGAGGTTTAAAAAATATTTACTAAAAGGGCCCATCTAATTTCCATTTTAGTTCTAAACTTATTTTTATGCTTGAATCTTAACTGACCACTGAATGTCCTACTTTTGTTTGTATGACCCCAACCTGGATGGCTGTGTGATGTTTGACTGCTGTCATAAATGCATTGATACAAATCCACCAGAATTTCCTCACTGGGAAAGTGTGAGAATTGATCTTTTGAAATGGATTCTAACAGATTGATATTACAGGTGTGTTTCGTATATGTTCACAGTTTAAATTCAGGTGTCTAAAATACAAATACTGCATAGCTTGAATTCATAAAGCGTTGACCACCATTGTTTTATCTGTACAGACTTGATAGCAAACAGAATATCCAATATGATCTGTCTGCATCATTGCACCAAGTGGTCCTATGAGGTTTCATGTGTATTTTTCCTACAGCTGAGCAAGTCGATCAAATACCCCCAAAATGATTCTGAGCTTCATCTTCAGCATATTTTCTCTAGAGTTTATTGCAACCCAAACTAAGAGTGATGGCAGGTTAACAACTGCGTATCTCTGATGTTATGCATTTGTTTGTAATGTTTTTTCAAAATATATGAATTTTAGACCGGAAAATTGCAGCATTTTCCCCATGGAAGACATTCTAAAAGAATATTAGTCTTCTCCGCCCGGCGCTTGTATTAATCACTGTCAGCTATGATAATGGACATCTGAATGTCTTTATAGAATCGTTTATTTATACAAGTTTTGAACATCTTCCATTGAAGTGCAATCCTCCAGTCAGACAGCTTTTTAAAAACTACCCCTTAATGTAAGGGAGCATTTGTTTATCCAACCCATTTTTTGCATCTGTATGCATTTTATTTCTAATTCCCTTTAGCAAATCTTGAAGAGAAAAAAAAAGATGCGTAAAATTACGAAGAAATACAGAACATAGTATCTGTTCAGAAAGTCACCTTAAGTTGAAAAATACATACAGTACATACTATACAAAGACCTTTATGGAGTAGGTCAACATGTACACATAGCTATTTAACTGAGTCTGATTGTCCAACGTTAGCAGTGAGAGTGTTTGACTGTTTATACCTTTAGGGGTCCACCCGGGGTCACGCCACCTCCCCCAAGACAGCCCCTCGACGTCGGGCTAATGAGAACGCCATAATGCATTTCTTCAGGAGCTTGAGCGTGAGTATCTTAGATTGACTACCTCAGTGAAATTTAAATATTATAACATGTATTTTATTAGTTTTAAATAAACAATTGAACAGTTGAAAAGGTTGTGAAATAAGTATATTGAACTCACTCTTACACAAGATGTTTTGATGTCAAAGAATTATAAACTAGTTTAATTCTCAATGGTATTTATCTGACCTGAAGCGTTGTATTACCTGAAGTTACATCCGCTTTGGTCAATGGTGATTGTTTGATACAGTATAAGTAGGGCATGTAGCTCAGTTGGTAGAGCATGGCGCTTGAAACGCCACGGTTGTGGGTTCGATTCCCACAGTGGACCAGAATGAAAATCTATGCACTCACTACTGTAAGTCACTCTGGATAAGAGTGTCTGCTGAAATGTAAATGTAAACTCACCATACAGTTGGATTAAGATTTACTTGTAGATTAAGTTATTTGTTTTGTAGTGCATACAGTATTCATTTACACCCATTCATGTTTATATGTATATTGAGAGAGCATACTGCTCAGTGAATAATGTAGCTCTGAGCAGTATGTATAGTAATGTAGCTCTGAGCAGTATGTAGAATAATGTAGCTCTGAGCAGTATGTAGAATAATGTAGCTCTGAGCAGTATGTAGAATAATGTAGCTCTGAGCAGTATGTATAATAATGTAGCTCTGAGCAGTATGTAGAGTAATGTAGCTCTGAGCAGTATGTCGAATAATGTAGCTCTGAGCAGTATGCAGAATAATGTAGCTCTGAGCAGTATGTATAATAATGTAGCTCTGAGCAGTATGTATAATAATGTAGCTCTGAGCAGTATGTATAATAATGTAGCTCTGAGCAGTATGTAGAATAATGTAGCTCTGAGCAGTATGTATAATAATGTAGCTCTGAGCAGTATGTATAATAATGTAGCTCTGAGCAGTATGTAGAATAATGTAGCTCTGAGCAGTATGTAGAATAATGTAGCTCTGAGCAGTATGTAGAATAATGTAGCTCTGAGCAGTATGTATAATAATGTAGCTCTGAGCAGTATGTTCTCTCATCAATATAAATGTAAACTTGGACAAAGTAATGTTTCCCTCATTGAAGTTCTCCAGGAACTTTTGGTTTCCTTATTCATAATCTAGACAGTCCAGCTCACATCCTCATTAGGAGACACATTTGCAAGGTATCGGGTAGAGTAGTTATCTAGTACAAGTCAGTGTCTCTAGGCATGCACCACTACTTCAAAAGCACAGTTTTTTTATTCAACTCTCTAGTGTTGTAAAGGGTTTTCCCCATTAGCCAAGTCCTAATGTTTCCAACTTTGATCTCATAGAATAGGACCTTGTCATTTGTTGTGTTCTGTATCCTCAGGTGACATCCTCTCCTCGTCCCAAGTCCAGGGTGAGTTCCATTACCTCCTTTTAAATTATTTTAATTAGTTACTGTTTCTTTAGGCCCCTGATAAGAAAACAATAGTTGTAATTAGCTTTAAAATGTTCCTTGCTTTCTACAGTGCACGACTTGCTTCTCTTCATGGGCCTGTGCAAGTTGGGTAGCTAGTACAGTTAGGCCTTCATGTTCAGTTGTCATAGTAACAGGAGCTGCTCTGGAAGGCCTTCATGTTCAGTTGTCATAGTAACAGGCGCTGCTCCAGTTAGGCCTACATGTTCAGTTGTCATAGTAACAGGCGCTGCTCCAGTTAGGCCTACATGTTCAGTTGTCATAGTAACAGGCGCTGCTCCAGTTAGGCCTACATGTTCAGTTGTCATAGTAACAGGCGCTGCTCCAGTTAGGCCTACATGTTCAGTTGTCATAGTAACAGGCGCTGCTCCAGTAGGCCTTCATGTTCAGTTGTCATAGTAACAGGAGCTGCTCCAGAAGGCCTTCATGTTCAGTTGTCATAGTAACAGGCGCTGCTCCAGAAGGCCTTCATGTTCAGTTGTCATAGTAACAGGCGCCGCTCCAGAAGGCCTTCATGTTCAGTTGTCATAGTAACAGGCGCTGCTCCAGAAGGCCTTCATTTTCAGTTGTCATAGTAACAGGCGCTGCTCCAGTAGGCCTTCATGTTCAGTTGTCATAGTAACAGGCGCTGCTCCAGTAGGCCTTCATGTTCAGTTGTCATAGTAACAGGCGCTGCTCCAGAAGGCCTTAATTTTCAGTTGTCATAGTAACAGGCGCTGCTCCAGTAGGCCTTCATGTTCAGTTGTCATAGTAACAGGCGCCGCTGCTCCAGTAGACCCTTCATGTTCAGTTGTCATAGTAACAGGCGCTGTTCCAGTAGCCCCTTCATGTTCAGTTGTCATAGTAACAGGCGCTGCTCCAGTAGACCTTCATGAATCTTCCTAATCCTCTCTTTTTCTTTCACGTCTAGTGGAGGGAGGTCTTGGGCTTGGTAGGTCATTCAAACTCAACCCTAAACCCCAGAACACTGTTGACCTCACAGCCCTGTGTGTAATAATGACATCTCATGTCTCCCTCTGTCTGAAGACTTTCTCTGATGTCCTTCTGTTTGCGTTCTGATGTTGTCCTTACTCTTATTTAACTTGAACTCCCCCAACTCTGCATCTTCCTTCTCTTGTGTGATTCTTCAAGAATTAACATCCAAAATATATATAGATTTAGTTTTATGTATTATATTATATTTATATTGAAGCACACAAATGGTTTACCTTACTATTCCTACTCTGATGGAAAATGTCAGATACATGAATCAACGTCGAACACAGTTTTCCTCACAATGGAACTATTCATGGTAAAGTATTGGCTGATGAAAAGCTCAAGTGCAGCTTAGACTGTGATGCCATTACATCTCATGATTTCTGTTTCTCTGACACTTTAACTTAAGAGTCACTAAGTTCTCTCTCAGGGACACCTGTGGACAAACCGTTTCTGCCTTCCTTTCCACATTTCCTTTGACACTCTTTCATCTCTGCCCCATTCTCTGTTCACGGCGACGCACTAATCCTCCAGTACTGATGGGTTTCCTTATTCAACTCCTCTGTGTCCGCAGAGTGAGCCGTCCAGTGTGTAAGGACTGACGTGCTCTTCACCAGTTCTCTGTGTTATGTGTGTTCTGACGTAATGCATGCCTGTCGTCTAGCTTCTTATTTCCTAAAGGTCGCTGTAATGCTGGTCGTTCCTAATTTATATCTCTTCCTGTCTCGTTCACACCGTTCTTTTACAGTAACAGACCACTGAATGAAGTCAATTGATTTTGATAGCAACATGACATTTCTGGGCAAAAGAGCATTGTAATATTGTAACATTTATACCCATTATATTTATCAAAATATATACCAACTCAATAGAACTACTAGTTCAACACCATGTTGGTGTCCTCTCTCCCCACGTCGTCCAATGAGAGCTGAGCGCTGATTTATACCCAGGTCCAGCCATGTTCCATGTGTTCATAAAGGATCTTGTTCTAGGCTTCGACACCGTATGCCGATGCCACAAAGTCGTCTCACAGACGCCGCAGAGACCAAGGAACACTGTCCAGAATCTTCAACCTGGTGAGACGCCATGTTTCTGTCCCAAGTTTATCTTGTCGCTACACTGCCTGGTACATACTGTTTATTGTTTGTTCACCTCTCGAAACCACAGTGGTGATATTATCAAAGTGAGTCAATTAGAGATGCAACCGAGCCATATCCATCCTAAGTCATCATTCATTTATACATAGAATTACCCCAAAAATCGAATTACATTGCGATTTCTTTGACATCATGCAAGTATTCACTTATCTGTAAATATAACTGTATATCTGTATACTTACCTGTACAGCTAATTTAACCATGCAAAATGTTCACTTACCTGTTCATTTAGCCAGTCTGTCTATTAAGTAAACTATTATTACCCTCGCTCATATCATACGCATTTTTAGCTACTGAAGTATTTCTCTGCCATCGACCTGTTTAGTATAGTTAACCATCCAACATCCACCAATGTATAGTGTACATATTCAGCCAACCACTCATACTATGCAATGTCTTTTTTTTGCATTCCAGATATCTTGTATTTCTATACTTTTTCATACTGCCGCTCTATGTATCGTGTACCGTGTATCTGTCTTTTGTGTACTTTCGTTCTGGCATTTTGCACCTGCCCTGTGTTTTGTTGTAGCTGCTTGACAATGAAATTTCCCCCCCGGAGGATCAGTAAAGTACCTATCTATCTATCTATCTATCTATCTAACAACGTGTGCATTTATTAAATGGACAAAATTATATATTTTTAACTTGACTGGTTGGGCTTCTCTTTATGATATACAGTACGTTCCTATATATTTACATAGTCACAGTGTAATTACAGTGTAGGTACACGTTGTTATAAACAGGTATACCAGTAAGCAAACAGGTAAGTACACTGTAACTGGCTATGTAATTTGCATATAAATGCATAGGTATTGGGACAAAGTGGATGGTGTCTTTTGTTATCAATGATTTTTCAGTAGAATCTCTATTGCAAAACTCATTTTTATTGATGGTATTATTTATTGATGTCTTTATACCTACCTCAACCCTCTTTCCTGAGAGCATGTACTAACGTTGAATCCCTGAAAATGTTACTTTTTGACAATCATATAAATACAAATAACAATTTAAACCCCAATCTTCTCATAGGAAAATAGAAATGCTTCTATCCATCGAATAGCGACACTCGTCCAACCATGACAAGCACTTTTAAAGCTCTGTATTTCCTCTTTCGGTCGTATATATCATTTAATATTTCAGATATCAACCTAATGTATTACTTCTGCTTCCCTCTGTTTACAGGAGACCAAGTCCCGCCTTCCCCCCAAACGCTGGAGCACCATCTTCTAAGCTCTCCTCAGATGACAAAACAATGGAAAAGGATGGAGAGGTGAAAGATCTCCGTTTTGACAGACTCACAAGAACCCTTGACAACGCTAACACACTAACACAAGCAAGTCTCCTTTGTTTTGTAGGTAGTGACACAATCTTGGCACCTAATATTTAGCCTGCAGGGATGGAAATATGCTGACATTGAGGCTGGGAGCTGTTGATTTTTGGGAATGCCACCAAATTATTCTACTCTGACATTTGGCTCAGTGGGCTTTTCGCCTCGTTCTAGCAGCCTGTTCAGATGACGCTAGTGCTTTATTTGTCTGCATTTTGTACATGGATGATCTATCCTACGCATAGAAATACGCTTCATATTACCCCTTGTTGCTTTTAGGAGCTCAAAACACACGACTGTGTTTTTTTTTGTATGTTGCCTTTTATGTGAAATCTAGTCTGATAAAGTGTTTTTGTGGGTCTTGTTATGCAATAGTCCAAATTGTATTGTGAAAAGTATGTCATGAATACAGTGCTTGTGTATTTTAAAATGTAATGGGAAAACTACCTGTAAAAATGACAAACTAATATGATGTAATATTTTATTGTAGTATAACAATTACATATGATTTCTTAAGTCTTGTTTTATTTATTTAAATCATCAATGTTTGTATAGTGTTATGGTGTCCCAGCCTATTAAAACAACAACAATGCCCTTCCAAACTGCCCTTAAAACAAATGCCCTTCCAAACTGCCCTTAAAACAAATGCCCTTCCAAACTGCCCTTAAAACAAATGCCCTTCCAAACTGCACTGTTAAATTCTGGATATATATTTCAAAACTGTTTAAGAGGATTTAACATTTTTTCTGACTAATCTTGACATTTGTAGTTGCAGTGCTTTTCATTTATTTCTGAAAGTGGTTAATTGAAGTTAGCTTTTTGAGTAAAAGAGATGGTTAAATGGGAAGTTGTTAAGAGGTCTGATAAATCTGAAAAGTTAAAGAGCAGGTGAGAGCATGTCGTTTTGTGAATTCATTTGTATTATGTGCTTGTTTCATTTGTCAGTTCCCTCGTGTGCACATATCTGTCTGTTCACTGTATGAGTGTTAAATAAAAAATATGATTAAAACTTTATATAATCATACATTTTTCTGAGTGTGCTCAATAACATACACTTGGTGCTAAAGGTGAAGAAACGGATTGAAAACCAGAGTAATGTGTTTCTTGTCAAATGTTCTTTGAAATAAAGATTTTTAAATGGCCAACAAGTTCTCAGAATCGTACATTTAAGTAACTGAAATTGAAGTCCATTATAAATGCTTATCATTTTGTAATGTTCACTGAACAGAAATATAAAAGCAACATGTACAGTGTTGGTCCCATGTTTCATGAGCTGAAATAAAAGATCCCAGAAATGTTCCATACGCATAAAAAGCTTATTTCTCATTTTGTGCAGACATTTGTTTACATCCCTATTAGTGAGCATTTCTCCTTTGCCAAGATAATCCTTCTACCTGACAGATGTGGCATAGAAGCTGATTAAACAGCATTATCATTACACAGGTGCACCTTGTGCTGGGGACAATAAAAGGCCACTTTCAAATGTGAAGTTTTGTCACACAACCCAATGCCACAAATGTCTCAAGTTTTGAGGGAGCGTGCAATTGGCATGCTGACTGCAGGAATGTCCACCAGAGCTGTTGTCATGGTAACTGCAGGAATGTCCACCAGAGCTGTTGCCAGGGAATTTAATGTTAATTTCTTTAATAACGTTGTTTTAGAGAATTTGCCAGTACGTCCAACCAGCCTCACAACCGCAGACCACGTGTATGGTGTTGTGTGGGCGAGCGGTTTGCTGATGTCAACACTGAACAGAGTGCCCCATGCTGGCGGTGGGGTTATGATATGGGCAGGCATAAGCCCGATTGCATTTTATCGTTGGCTTTTTGAATGCACAGATATTCTGTGACGAGATCCTGAGGCCCATTGTCGTGCCATTCATCCACCACCATCACCTCATGTTTCAGCATGATAATGCACGGCCCCAAGTCACAAGGATCTGTACACAATTCCTTGAAGCTGAAAATGTCCCAGCTCTTCCATGGCCTGCATACTCACCAGACCCATTGAGCGTGTTCCAGTTCCCACCAACTTCGCACAGCAATTGAAGAGGAACGGGACATTCCACAGACCATAATCAGCAGCCTGATCAACTCTATGCAAAGGAGATGTGTCGCAAATGGTGGTCATACCAGATACTGACAGTTTTTTTTTTTCCCAGATCTTTTTTTTAAGGTATCTGTGACCAAGAGATGCATATCTGTTTCTCATTTATGTAGTAGGATAAGTAAGTAAGCTGATAAGCCTTTGCCTGTAATATTTGATTTTGATTTAAAGGGTGGGGTCAAGTTCACCGTTGAAGCTGCTTCAATCTTATACTGAACAAAAATATGAATGCAACATGCAACAATTTCATTGATTTTACTGAGTTATAAATATGGTAAATGCATTAGGCTCTAATCTATGGATTTCACATGACTGGGAATACAGATTTGCATCTGTTGGTCACAGATACCTTTAAAGAAATGGGCCTCAGGATCTTGTCACTGTATTTTTGTGCATTCAAATTGCCATCGATAAAATGCAATTGTATTCCTTGTCCGTAGCTTATGCTTTCCCATACCATAACCCCACCGCCACCATGTTCACAACATTGATATCAGCAAACCGCTTGCCCACACGACGCGGTTGTGAGGCCTTTTGGACGTACTGACAAATTCTCTAGAGTGACGTTGGAGGCGGCTTATGGTAGAGAAATTAACTTTTAATTATCTGGCAACAGATCTGGTGGACGTTCCTACAGTCAGCGTTCCAATTAGATGCTCCCTCAAAACTTGAGACATCTGTGGCGTTGTGTTGTGTGACAAAACAGCACATTTTCGAGTGGCCTTTTATTGTCCCCAGCACAAGGTGCACCTGTGTAATGATCATGCTTTTTAATCAGATTCTTGATGTGCCACACCTGTCAGATGGATGGATTATCTTGGCAAAGGAGAAATATACACCATCCCAGCAGCACAAAAACTCAGGAAGGAAGTAAATGTTCTTAGAAATATAACTTTGCCCTGTGCTTGTCCCATCATGTTCTTTGTATCGCCTAGACCTATAGCCTATAGCAGGGGTTCTGAAACTGTTTCACCAAATGAGAAGTTCTGTGTTTTCCTGGGACACAAGCTTTTGAAAACATGCAACTATACGTAAATATTGGTACATTTCTTTGCCCTTATACCTAAAACAAATGCAATATAGACACATAACAATGAAATACCCAAATAAATATCTATTCATGTTTATGTTTCCCCTTTGAACTGTTGCTGTTAAAACACAAGAAATCATTGCACTGCAGGTAGGAAACAACACCTCCACTTTGCTTATATTTAACACAAGGGTGTGTGCTCAGCCCCCTCCTGTACTCCCTGTTCACCCATGACTGTGTGGCCAAGCACGCCTCCAACTCAATCAATCTGTTTGCAGACGACACAACAGTAGTAGACTTGATTACCAACGATGATGATACAGCCTACAGGGAGGAGGTGAGGGCTCTGGGAGTGTGGTTCCAGGAAAACAACCTCTCACTCAACGTCAACAAAACAAAGGAGCTGATCGTGGACTTCAGGAAACAGCAGAGGGAACACGCCCCTATCCACATCGACGGTACCGCAGTGGAGAAGGTGGAAAGCTTCAAGTTCCTCAGCGTACACATCACTGACAATCTGAAATGGTCCACCCACACAGACCTCAGGAGGCTGAAGAAATGTGGCTTAGCCGCTAAGACCCTCACAAACTTTTACAGATGCACAATTGAAAGCATTCTGTCCGGCTGTATCACCGCCTGGTACGGCAACTTCACCGGCCTCAACTGCAGGGCTCTCCAGAGGGTGGTGCGGCCTGCCCAACGCATTACCGGGGGGCAAACTACCTGCCCTCCATGACACCTACAGCACCCGATGTCAAAGGAAGGCCATCAACCAACCGAGCACTGCCTGTTCACCCCGCTATCATCCAGAAGTCGAAGTCAGTACTGGTGTATCAAAGCTGGGACAGAGAGACTGAAAAACAGCTTCTATCTTAAGGTCTTTAGACTGTTGAATAGCCATCACTAGCCGGCTTCCACCCGGTTACCCTGTCCTAAACTTAGTCATTGGCACTAGCTGGCTACCACCCAGTTACTCAACCCTGCACCTTAGAGGCTGCTGCCCTATATACATAGACATGGAATCACTGGTCACTTTAATAATGGAACACTAGTCACTTTAATAATGTTTACATACTGTTTACTTATCTTATATGTACATTGGTTGAAATAAGTATTGAACACGTCACCATTTTTCTCAGTAAATATATTTCCAAAGGTGCTATTGACATGAAAGTTTCACCAGATGTTGGTAACAACCCAGGTAATCCATACATACAAAGAAACCAAAACAAATAAGTTCAGAAATTAAGTTGTGTAATAATGTGAAATGACACAGGGAAAAAGTATTGAACACATGAAGAAAGGGAGGTTCAAAAAGGCATGGAAAGCCAAGACAACAGCTGAAAACTATCAGTAATTAAAAAGCAATCCATCCCCCTGTCAGTGCAAATTAATATCAGCTGGTTCAGTCCCAACTGATGGCCTACAAAAAGGTCTCATTGCCAAGGTGTCACACAAGACACATCTCATGATGGGTAAAAGCAAAGAGCTGTCTCAAGACATTCGCAACCTAATTGTTGCAAAACGTAATGATGGCATTGGTTATAGGCGCATTTCTAAGCTTCTGAATGTTTCAGTGAGCACTGTTGGGGCCATAATACGGAAGTGGAAAGACAATCATTTCACCATAAATTTGCCTCGACCAGGTGCTCCTCGCAAGATTTCTGACAGAGGAGTGAAAAGAATAATCAGAAGAGTTGTCCAAGAGCCAAGGACCACTTGTGGAGAGCTTCAAAAAGACCTGCAATTAGCAGGTACTGTTGTCTCAAAGAAAACAGTAAGTAATGCACTCCACCGCCATGGCCTGTATGCACGCTCACCAAGCAAGACTCCATTGCTGGACAAAAAGCATGTTGAAGCTCGTTTAAAGTTTGCTGGACAACATTTGGAAAAGCCAGTGAAATACTGGGAGAATATAGTGTGGTCAGATGAGAGACTGTTTGGATGTCATAATACACACCATGTTTTGAGGAGAAATGGCACTGCACTTCACCCTAAAAACACCATACCAACAGTGAAGTTTGGAGGTGGGAACATCATGGTGTGGGGCTGCTTTTCAGCAAATGGTACTGGCAAACTTCACATAATTGAAGGAAGGATGAATGGGCAAATTTACCCAGACATTCTTCACAAAAATCTGCTGCCATCTACCAGGATGATGAAGATGAAACGAGGGTGGACATTTCAGCAAGACAATGATCCCAAACACACAGCCAAGGAAACTCTCAATTGGTTTCAAAGAAAGAAAATAAAGCTGCTAGAATGGCCCAGCCAATCACCTGACTTAAATCCCATTGAAAATCTATGGAAAGAACTGAAGATCAAGATTCATAGAAGAGGCCCACGGAACCTTCAAGATTTGAAGACTGTTTGTGTGGAAGAATGGGCCAAAATCACACCAGAGCAATGCATGCGACTAGTTTCTCCATACAGGAGGCGTCTTGAAGCTGTCATTACCAACAAAGGCTTTTGTACAAAGTATTAAATAAATATCAGTAAGTGTGTTCAATACTTTTTCCCTGTGTCATTTCACATTATAACACATAACTTAATTTTCTGAACGTACTTGTTTTGGTTTTGTGTTCAATACTTATTTCACCCGCTGTGTGTGTACTATGTGTGCTTCCTTTCCTCTATATACTGCAGTACCTGATGGTGCACTACATGCACTATATAATGAATATGGTGCCGTTTGGGACGAAGCCGATGTGTTTGATCATAAAAACTGTTCTAGCAGCAAACTACGAGGATAACAAGACATCACCCTTGCTGCGCTTAGCAAGAGAGACCTCTTGTGTTTCCCTGTGAGTTATGCTACTCGTAATGATTGTAGAACTGTATTTAGCCTGCATACACTTTCACTTAATATTCAGTCATTTCTTCAATATTCCTGAGAAGAAAACCACCATACTTGTGGCATTCTGTAAGTTACCCAATATGACATGAATGACCAACTTATTTGTTCAAACCATATCCGTGCAAACAAGATTTCATTGTCTCAATTACATTCACAAGACGGCTCATGATAAGATCATTTGGCTCATTTAAATATACAAAATATCAGGGGCGTAACATTCACTGGGGACATGCCCCCCTAGATTTATAATCGGAATGTGATACAAAACGAAGGCAACTTCCATGCGGACGCCTCCTGTCACGGTGCGTAGTATTTAAGGGACGATAGACGGTGCGCTGGTGAAGTGTCATCCTTTTTATTGAATGAGTTGTTCTCTCGAGGCATAAAATAAAAAGGAGAGTATAATAAACAAAAACACAGTGACTTACTTTGCTTGGCTACAGGCAGTGCAGACTAGCAGGAACAATGATCCACACACAGGTGGCTTTGTGTGGGGATTAAATACTATCCCCAATCAGAGACAACGCTATACAGCTGTCTCTGATTGGGGATGATAATCTCCCTAATAATGTGTGAGAGCTTGGTTGTGTGCCTCTCTCCTCCCCTAGGTGGGAGTAAGAGGCCTTACCACAACCAAGCCCTCACACCTCCGAGCGGTCGGATAGGCTGTTTGGAGTGTTTATCTGTCTGGATAAAATGACACGATGGGAGAATCCTTTAAATAAATAATAAAACAGAAAACTCCCTCGCAGTGGTGATTTTACCATGTAAATCTTGGTGTGGCAAAAAAAAAACAAATAAAACATTATTGCACTATAACGATGACAAGCGGTGCCCACAAACTGTTAGGGCCTACATAAATCTGTCCCAACAGCAGTCCCAACACCTTACCACTGCTACACCTGGCTATCAGCGGAGCCTTGTATGGCAGCGAAACAGTTCATTCAGCCTCATTTACTGCCTTTAAAAAAAACTGTCAGGCTCTGGTCATAGATGAGCCCATTTGCTTCTCTATGTAGCCATGGTCAGAGTCTGACAGGTCTATTATTTCTGTTTCTAGTGGTGGGTTGTGTTGGATCCCTAATTAGAGGCAGCTGCACCGCATTGTCTCTAATTAAGGATCCTACATATGTTTGTATGTCCCACACCGGGGTTGTGGGTCGTTGTTTATATTCTACATGACTTGAATGTCCGTGCAAAGTAAGTGTATTCTCTGTTGTTTTTAATAGATGATCTTTGTTGTTTTTGTATAGTTCTGACCAGTATAGTTTATGTTAATAAACTTGGATGTCGAACTTCAACTGCGCTGCACCTCTAACTTTGTACAGAACTAATGCAATTAGTAAAATCAGTCACACTACGAAATGCTACCAAATAAACCACAATTCATTCATAATACTGTGAATATATAGCTTCACAAACATATTGTTGCATTTCTTTTCTGGTTTGTGCAAAATGGTTAAGAATAATATAAAACCAGTCTGCACACCACCAAGGTGAATTGGTTTAGTCTTGACTCTTGGTTGACAGTGTTGGGGGATGGGTAATGTATTGATGCTCGAGTGACAAATCAACACACGGATAAGAAAAGATCTAAGCCAATCAGGTGCCCAGTTTAGGAAAAAGAGGAAAGAAGAAGAGAAACACGCAAAAGATAAAGGTATGCAGCGATGTCATCTCTTTATGAGTATAATATTATGCATGTAATGAAATAGGCTAGTATAACACTTCTGTTTGTTAGCCTATGTTGCTATGTTGCTAGCTATGCTATTACACATAGGGCGATAATATTCTGTTTTCTGTCCAACTAACTTACATAACATTGGATATAATTTCACAAAGTTTCATCATGATAATGTGTGTAGCCTGCAGCAAAACCATTACAACCTAACTGGCACATTATTGATTTGGTTAACTTTCATTGAGGTGACGTCATAAATGTTTTCTGTGATTGTAGTGACTAGGTCCTGAGCTCATTAAGGGGAATTTCCAATGCTGTAGGCTAACTTAAAAGACGTCTATATTATGCTGATATTTTGTATCTTTTGTGATATATTGAGTCTTTTGGGGGTGTCTTATGCCTATAATTAGCCAAGGAGGTTAATATTCCTATTCTGAAAGTTTGATTAATTGTTCATAATGACATGTATATTTAATTGTGCAACAAATGTATTTAGGGTGTCAGACTCATATACTGTATTTCAATACAAATTCAGGGGCACTTCTGAAATATTTTGGAGCCTCCTCTGGCTCCAGGATGAGGACCAGGATGAGGAGCCATCCACCTCCTCAGCCACACAGCCACACAAATGTTGTCTGAGCCTGAGGATGAGGATGAAGACCCATTTGCTTCCACTTCTCCCCAGCAGGATTCTTCAGGTGTGTTTGTGCGCACGTGTGTGTGTGTGTGTGTGTGTGTGTACACGCACATGTTTATGTGTGCATCCCTGCATAACATAAACAAACAAAAAAATGTCCCTTTTGCAAAGTTTTTAAGTTTCCATATTGTAGGTAACAATGATGATTGTATTATTACTGGGTATGTACTGGGTATGTATGTGGGATGTTCCACCACTATAAATGCTGTGAATAACGTGTGTAAACTAATTCCCATGTGTTCTCCATTACAAATGTAGCAGCATCCCCACCAAATCCTGCTGCTGAGGATGAACCACTGTCTACAGACCCTGCTGACTGGCCTGCAGTTCTGACTGACAGAATTCAGACACAACTAGTTTGCAGAGGACCAAGTGAGGTACCACCTAAATTTGTTTTCCCAAGGAATGAGAGTGATGGAAGAAGTTGCCACCACCAGTATTTCAGGAAGACCTTGGTGAGTGGTGAGTGGTGAAAAGAATCCCTAGAAGTTGGTTGGTTTATTCTGAAAGAAACAACAGGATATTCTGCTTCTGCTGCAAACTCTTTTCTAAGAAGAAAATTAATATAGTAAACTCAGGACTGACAGACTGGAAACATGCAGGTTCTTTGCTGACTTCACACGACAGCAGTACAAAACACTAAAACTGCATGAAAACATGGAAAGAACTGGCAATGAGGATAATTGGAAACAATTGATAAGCATGAGATGGCACTTATGGAGAGGATAAGATGGAGAGAGGTGTTGACACGTCTGACTGCTATGGTCTCTGGCAGTTAGAAATCTGGCACTAAGGGGACACACAGAAACACTGTACTCTCCATCAAATGGACATTTCCTCAAAGAGGTTGAACTGATGGCACAATTTTATCCAGTCATGAAGGAGCACCTTAACCGTGTCCAAAAAGGGACCTCGAGTCACACCACCAGCTACCTTGGCCACCAAATACAGAATGAACTCATTGATTTGTTGAGCAGCAGGTCATTTAAATAATGGTGAGTGACATCAAGCTGGCAAAATTCTTCTCTACCATTCTAGATTGCAGCTCAGATGTCAGACTCACTGAACAGTTGTCAGTTGTGATTAGAACTGTGTCACTGAAGGAGGAGCCCCACGTAAAGGAACATTTTATGGGGGTTTTGGAGGCCGAGGAGTCCATGGCCAAAATTTGGCATCCCTGATTCTCAAAAGATTAGAGGAGCTAAAAATTCATTTTGAGGACTGCAGAGGACAGTCTTATGATAATGGGGCCAACATGAGAGGCAGAAACAAAGTTGTCCAAGCCAGACTTCTGGAAATGAATCCAAGAGCTGTAGTTGTGCCATGTGGGGCTCACACATTGAACCTGGTTGTGGCTGATGCTGCTAAAAGTTCTGTCGATGCCACAGGTTACTTTGGCATCTTACACAAACTGTACACCTTGTTCTCAGCCTCCACACAGCGATGGGCCATGCTGAAAAAACATGTGGACATCACTTTGAAGATGTGGACTGAGACGGGAGGTAAAGTTAGGAGTGCCGAGCCACTGAGGTATCAGGCAGCAGCGGTGAGAGAGGCACTGATTGAGGTGAGGGATCAAACCAAAGACCCTGTGATACAGATTGAGGCCCAGTCCTCGTCAGAGGAGGTGGGATCATACCGCTTCAGCATCTGTACAGTGGTGTGGTATGACATCTTGAGCCAGTTCCAACATGTGAGCAAGCTGATGCAGTCTCCCAGTATGCATATGGATGTTGCAGTCAGTCTTCTCAGAAAGACAATAAATAAAGGGGCCATATAAGCAAACAATGAAAGCTCTTATATAAATATTCGATGATGACATTTCTCTAAAACAGGTTATAGGCTACATGTGCAACACCAAGTCAGAACAGTAGGCGAAATTAAGAGGTGAAAATAGACCAAATTATTAGGGTGAGGCACATGAGCTACTAACAGCTTACTACACAACATAGACTTAGGATTACTTCTTAGCTACAGTATACATATCTCCCTGGCATATTGAAACATTTAAATCGTTCAAGACATTTTTGGACTCACCTTGTTGTGCTGTGCTCACTTCAACAGGAAGGTGGCACGGCGGTCCTTCGTGTGCAAATTTTGTCAAACTTCGTCATCAGTCTGGCATTCTTCGGATTTATTGTGCTTTCAAGACAAAAAGTTGAATCATGATGACGTCAGTGATCTTCAGGTCGTAGCTCTAGAAAGAGGCCTGAGTTCCGAATGTACAATTCCGAGTTGGATGAAAGTCCACAACGTATTTTCCCAGTCATAGCTCATTTTTCCCGAGTTCCCAGTTGTCTTGAATTCACTAAAGTCAGATTTTGCAGTTCAGAGTTAACAGTTGTTTTGAGTGCGGCACAAATCATGCTTCATTGACAGCATGGCTAATGTTGAATGTTTATCATTTTAAACTTGGAAAAGAGACCCTTAATCTTAGACTTGGGACCACACAGCCACTCCACTGAATAGCAGGCTAGTGATTGCTTTGCAATGCTTGTAGTTAACCACTATCACTGATTCCTTCCAAACTACTCATTGTTGAATTTGCGATTTCCATCTTGTTGTGTAATGTTTACGTCCAATGGCCGATGAGCACCGATACGTTTTATCTATATTTCTCTTCATTATTTCTCTTCATATGACAAGGATTAAAAAGGATTTGCCAGTAGATTGTCGACTTGATTCATGATGATGACTGCTAAGAATTTGAAAGTATGATGTTGACATGATCAGTCCAATCAAAGCTACTGTAGATATAACGTGATTTGACGTCATTGTATCTGTGGCCAATGACCTTGATCCTTCTTGGATGGGCACTTCTAATGTAACTCTATGGCAGCACCCAAGGGGCTTGAATTTTCTAGCTCTACCCTTAGACTTGGCGGTGACATAGTGTCCCCATGACAGAACACTGAGCCAATCACGGCGCAACGCTCCGTATTTTCCGCTGGCTGCCCCACCACCACAGAAAGCACTGAGCTAGGCTTAAAACACCTGCATTTTGGAGCTGCCTTACTCAAGAAAACAAAAAATAGACCATGTTTGTTTGCAGCTTTATTAACTCAATTAGATATATACATTTTTTACATCGTTTGCAAACTGATACAGTATGTGACACGTATTAATGCCAAAATAACATGCAAAACAGGAAAGCCACAAAAACATTTTATTTTGCCAAAAATGTGGACCTGCCCTGAATCACGGGTCGCCACCAGTCCCTCGTAGAATAGTTGTTCAAACAGGTGTATCAACATGGATCGGAGTGTTAATGATTTAAACATGGACCACTATGAACATAATCATCACCTTATCTAATACCTCCTTCCTTTAGCTTCAGCTAAACCTGTCGCTGGCTTCCTCCTTAAAGCTGTGACTAACCACAGTCCTTGACTGAGAGACTAATTCAGCCCCAACCCCACCCCCTAACAACGCACTCATCCCAGACTCCGCCTCCCCCTGCTCCACTTTCACCTGCCCGCCCTGTGAAAAAAAAAACTCCCCCTCCTCGAACCCATAGGCATAACCATCGTCCATGTCAGCGGCCGCTGTGGCGTTACTACTTGCAGCGCCTCCATCATAGCTGGTGGCCAGTCTCTCACAGCGGGCCTGGTGGTGCAGGAAACTGTCCCTCCAGATGACCTTCTTCCCACACAGGCCACACTCGTAGGGCCGCAGCCCGCCGTGGGTCTTCAGGTGCTTGGTCAGGTGGTGCTTCATCTTGAAGGTCTTGGCGCACACTGGGCAAGCAAAGGGCCGCAGGTTGAGGTGCTGCATCTTGACGTGACGGTCACGCATACTCTTCAGGGTGTAGGCCTTCCCACAGTGGCAGAAGTGCACTTTTCCTGTGTAAGGGGCCCCGGCAAGGGATATGGAAGAGGAGGATGATGGGATGGGGGGTGAGGAGGGAGGGGGGAATGGAGCAGGGGATGGAGACAGGTGGCAGCTGGAGGTTGGGGTACCACCACCATGGGTCATGTTTTCCCCATTGGGCCAGTTCAACTCTGGGGCCCCCAGGATAAAGTCATTGTCATCAGAAGAAGCAGGCACTAAAGGTCTCTGAGAAACTTGTCCAGTACCATCCTCAATCTCATCATAGGTTTCCCTCCCAAAGGCGCCATCCGCAAATCGTCCAAAGTCCGCTTCCTCCTCGCCATCTTCTCCGTCATCTTCTCTTCTGTAGTCTTCCTCTCCAGCTTGCGGCCTAGCTACTTGCTGAGACCAGGGACTGGCCTGCAAGTGTATTTGGGTCGAGGGTGTAGGAGAGGAGCAGGTGGGTCCAGGAATCACCTCACCTGGTTCCCCAGCATGGGGAGAAGTCAGGGCTCTCTCCACTTTCTCCCCTGAGCTCTTTCTCCCCTCTGGCTGTCCTCCCTCCTCACCTTGGTATACACTAGTGTGGAAGTCTACTGGAGAAATAAAAACAGAGAGATGTACAATGGACATATACATAGAGAAATATACAGTATAAAGATACTGTATTTAAGGCACTGGGAGGTGTGTTTATCACGGATAAGTGCTTATCCTCTCATAAATATGAGACAAATGTTTAAAAGGGACAATCAGCGGTTGAAACAATAACAAAGCGAACTCCCCACCCCTGGTTTCGGTAAAAAGCTAAGGGATGGGGCTGGATAAATGTAGCCACTCTCAAAAACACACACAGAGCTATGGATGCAAGGACTGACCATCCATGATATTAACATGATAGTTTTAACCATGTTTTGAGGCTATATAGTGTTTTTTTACATTACTTTGTTTGCAAACATTGGGTTCTGATGGGGTAATGACTTGTAAATTAATGATATGTACCCATTGATATTCTTCAACAATCAATGGGTACATATCACACACACTACCGGTCACGTCTTAGAACACCTACTCATTGCAGGGTTTTTCTTTATTTTTACTATTTTCTACATTGTAGAATAATAGTGAAGACATCAAAACTATGAAATAACACATATCGAATCATGTAGTAACCAAAAAAAGTGTTAAACAAATCCAAATATATTTTATATTTGAGATTCTTTAAATAGCCACCCTTTGCCTTGATGACATCTTTGCACACTCTTGGTATTCTCTCAACCGGTTTCATGAGGTAGTCACCTGGAATGCATTTCAATTAACAGGTGTGCCTTGTTAAAAGTTTGAGTTTGTGGAATTTCTTTCCTTCTTAATCAGTTGTGTTGTGACAAGGTAGGGGTGGTATACAGAAGATAGCCCTATTTGGTAAAATACCAAGTCCATATTATGGCAAGAACAGCTCAAATAAGCAAAGAGAAATGACAGTCCATTACTTTAAGACAAGGAGAACTTTGAAACTGGCTTTCATGAGGACCGCCACAGGAAAGGAAGACCCAGAGTTCCCTCTGCTGCAGAGGATAAGTTCATTAGTTACCAGCCTCAGAAATTGCAGCCCAAATAAATGCAAAAAACACGAGCAATGGACATTAGGCCGGTGGAAATGTGTCCATTGGTCTGGAGTCCAAATTAGAGATTTTTGGTTCCAACCGCTGTGTCTTTGTGAGACGCAGAGTAGGTGAACAGATGATCTCTGCATGTGTATTTCGCACCATGAAGCATGGAGGAGGAGGTGTGATGGTGCTTTGCTGGTGACACTGTCTGTGAATTATTTATTATTCAAGGCACACTTAACCAGCATGGCTACTGCAGGACACTCGGCTTCATTGTCTTTTTGCAATGAAGTCTATCTTGCTTCTACAAACTCCAGAAGTGCCTTCGTTTTTAAAGAGGAAGAGTTTTTTCTACTACACTACCACATCATTCTGCAGCGATACGCCATCCCATCTGGTTTGCTCTTAGTGGGACTATCATTTGTTTTTCAACAGGACAATGACCCAACACACCTCCAGGCTGTGTAAGGGCTATTTGACCAAGAAGGAGAGTGATGGAGTGCTACATCAGATGACCTGGCCTCCTACATGATTCCATATGTGTTATGTCATAGTTTTGATGTCTTCACTTTTATTCTACAATGTAGAAAATAGTAAAAATAAAGAAAAACTCTTGAATGAGTAGGTGTTCTAAAACTTTATATATACAAAATATATATATATATATATATATATATATATATATATATATATATATATATATATATACAGTGGGGAGAACAAGTATTTGATACACTGTCGATTTTGCAGGTTTTCCCACTTACAAAGCATGTAGAAGTCTGTAATTTTTATCATAGGTACTCTTCAACTGTGAGTGACGGAATCTAAAACAAAAATCCAGAAAATCACATTGTATGATTTTTAAGTAATTAATTTGCATTTTATGGAATGACATAAGTATTTGATACATCAGAAAAGCATAACTTAACATTTGGTACAGAAACCTTTGTTTGCAATTACAGAGATCATACGTGTCCTGTAGTTCTTGACCAGGTTTGCACACACTGCAGCAGGGATTTTGGCCCACTCCTCCATCCAGATCCTTCAGGTTTCGGGGCTGTCGCTGGGCAATACGGACTTTCAGCTCCCTCCAAAGATTTTCTATTGGGTTCAGGTCTGGAGACTGGCTAGGCCACTCCAGGACCTTGAGATGCTTCTTACAGAGCCACTCCTTAGTTGCCCTGGCTGTGTGTTTCGGGTCGTTGTCATGCTGGAAGACCCAGCCACGACCCATCTTCAATGCTCTTACTGAGGGAAGGAGGTTGTTGGCCAAGATCTCGCGATACATGGCCCCATCCATCCTCCCCTCAATACGGTGCAGTCGTCCTGTCCCCTTTGCAGAAAAGCATCCCCAAAGAATGATGTTTCCACCTCCATGCTTCACGGTTGGGATGGTGTTCTTGGGGTTGTACTCATCCTTCTTCTTCCTCCAAACACGGTGAGTGGAGTTTAGACCAAAAAGCTCTATTTTTGTCTCATCAGACCACATGACCTTCTCCCATTCCTCCTCTGGATCATCCAGATGGTCATTGGCAAACTTCAGACGGGCCTGGACATGCGCTGGCTTGAGCAGGGGGACCTTGCGTGCGCTGCAGGATTTTAATCCATGACGGCGTAGTGTGTTACTAATGGTTTTCTTTGAGACTGTGGTCCCAGCTCTCTTCAGGTCATTGACCAGGTCCTGCCGTGTAGTTCTGGGCTGATCCCTCACCTTCCTCATGATCATTGATGCCCCACGAGGTGAGATCTTGCATGGTGCCCCAGACCGAGGGAGATTGACCGTCATCTTGAACTTCTTCCATTTTCTAATAATTGCGCCAACAGTTGTTGCCTTCTCACCAAGCTGCTTGCCTATTGTCCTGTAGCCCATCCCAGCCTTGTGCAGGTCTACAATTTTATCCCTGATGTCCTTACACAGCTCTCTGGTCTTGGCCATTGTGGAGAGGTTGGAGTCTGTTTGATTGAGTGTGTGGACAGGTGTCTTTTATACAGGTAACGAGTTCAAACAGGTGCAGTTAATACAGGTAATGAGTGGAGAACAGAAGGGCTTCTTAAAGAAAAACTAACAGGTCTGTGAGAGCCGGAATTCTTACTGGTTGGTAGGTGATCAAATACTTATGTCATGCAATAAAATGCAAATTAATTATTAAAAAATCATACAATGTGATTTTCTGGATTTTTGTTTTAGATTCCGTCTCTCACAGTTGAAGTGTACCTATGATAAAAATTACAGACTTCTACATGCTTTGTAAGTAGGAAAACCTGCAAAATCGGCAGTGTATCAAATACTTGTTCTCCCCACTGTACATATATATATATATATATATATATATATATATATACACAAATATATAAACACATATCAATGTCCAAGTCCTGTTTACATTTCACATTCTAGGACTACTTACCAGAGTGTCCTCTCCGCTCAGGACCCTCCCTCTTCTCCTCTTCCAACTCTTCTCCCATTCCTTCATTTGCTTCAATCCCTCTTTCAGTCCCCCTCTTCTTCTCTTGAGGCTCTTTCCCAAAGTCCTTTCCACTTCCTCTTTCCCTGCCATGCAGTTTCTCAGCACTTGATGGTGTTACCCTCTGTCTCAGCCTAGCTCTCTGTCTCAACGCCTCACCAGGAAAACCCCCGTGCCTGGTGTGGCTATGGTCCAATCCTCTCCCATCATGATGACCTAGGTCGCTGGCTTTGCTGTGGCTGGACATCCACACCTCCTCACAGCTGGAGTAGTCACTCTCCCCAGCAGGGTGGGAGTCCAGCTGGGAGTCAGCTAGGTGCTGGACAGGCATGGACATGGCTGGCTGAGGTGAGGGCCTGGGGTGGCCCCACCTGGGGAACTGATGGGGCCTCCTCCACGTGGCCAGCGGAGGCAGAGCATTCCTCTTGTCCTTCTCTTTCCTCTCTCTCTCCATGTATCGGCAGTCGGTACTGCTTGGGGACTGCTGCCTTGAGGAGGCACCGTGGTGTGTGGCAGCTGCTGCATCCCCAGGGTTGCATTCTGCTGGGGGTCGAGGTCTCTTCAGGATCTCTGTGCATTTGTCAACTATATGCCACATCTGCAGAAAGCTGGCTACCGTCACGTAGTTGACAATGTCATCGCGCACTATGCTCAGTTGGCCGGTGTAGGCCGAACTCAGGACACTCGCAAAGGCCACAGGGTCCATGACAGAGGGCAGAGACACTGTCGTCACATTCTTCAGCAACACCTGGTGAAAGTGATGGAAAAACAAACGTTCAAACTATTTTTCTAACTCCTGTGTAGACAGGCAAAGACAGACATGTCTCCCTCTAATTCGGAAACCCAGACCTTGGCAACAGCAGTGACTAGCCTATGTTTCAGACAGACTTAGGCTAGTCACATAGGCTAACTCCGCCTTTTCCTCTACGCCAAACTGACATGGTTTACGTACAGACGTGTAAGCCGGAACATTGGTACATTGTGGGAGGCACTCATATGCACACAGACAGACAAACAAACCTGATCGTGAAAGTATGGCGAGGAGGCAGCAAGCACACAGCGGTGGGCCCTGAACACCTGTCCCTGCACCTGGATGGAGAGGTCACAGAGGCGGCCCTCCTCCCGCTGTCGATTCAGGCTGTCCAAAACTGCTGCACGCACACTGGGGAAGCATACTTGGACCACCGGACCAGCAGGGGCGCCAGAGACAATGCAGCCCTGATCCATTGAGCCTAAAGCCAAGGAAGAATAAAATTATGTTAGCTAGCTAGCACTTATGGTTAGTGCTATCCGTGGATCCTTGGGATGTCCCTAAAGTCCCTACCCTAAACCATAACCTTAACCCCTACCCTTACCATTTTAAATGTTAACTTCAATGGAGAAGGGTGCAATTGCGGCCCACAATTCGGGGCGTTCTTGCATGTGGGCGTTCCTGCATGTGGGCGTTCCTGAATCTACAGGAACCCGTCTTTATACTTCTATTGGTCCATTTTTAAGCTATGACAGGAGGGAGGTGGGGGCGCTCCAGTACAGTAGGTTCCTGTTGGATGCAAACTGCCGATAAACCCCACAGAAGAAGAAAAATAAGACGATTTTTATAACTAACCCAAGAAAGACCACAGTCTGTCGTTTTAATCAGCAAAATGAATCATAGTGTGCAGAACAAGCAAGAAGATGGGCGCGTTCTAGCATATTTCCGCTAGGGAATACCTACTCTGTGAAGAACACGTGTGCCATAGAGAGAGATAGAGGACTCATCTTTGTATCTGTGCCATTAAAGTGTCTGTGACAGCATGGGCATTTTCAAGTAGTACATTTTCCTCTTCACGATCGGCTGATCCCTCCTGATGACCCGGTTGTACATGACTTCAACAGGGTCACCGGGAGGGATCTGCCAATGAAGTTGGAAGTACCACCCAGTTGACTACATTAAAATGGCGCTGCCCTTCAAATGGCACTACCAATGCTAATAGGACCTTTTGGCCACTAGAGGCCTATATCATTCTCTATGGCGTGTGAAACAACTGAATTCGCCCTTGTACTCCTACATGATTTTTTTTACTTTGCCAATGGGTAAAGTCTGCAAACTTAGTCCATTCTATTCGTAAGACTCTAGTTTTGGCACGGCAAGGCGGCAGAACCAATCAATTGGACGGGCCTTTGATTTCCATAGGCGGCACGCTTTTTCATGGGACCTCCTATGTGTGCCCGTGCTTGCACGCTGACAATTCTTTAATTGGGTGTAATAGTAAAGACCATAGGCAGCTTGTGAGTTTCCATTTTTTTTCCCTACCATTTCTACCAATCTGTGTGGCAGTTATGATTGTTTTTATATGCGCAAAATCATTGTCACTTGGTTAATCATAAATCGAAAAGTTATTCAACCATGACGAGAGCACTAGCCTCTGCCATATGGACACATTGATACACTGTGATCTATAGACGGCTAAAGAAATGAGAGCATATAACTCAGAGATACCCTATAGGCCAATGCAGCAGTAGGCCTATAACTTTGATCGTCAACTAAGTTAAATATATAGGCCTAAAGTCGACAACTAAAAACAGTAGAAAATATCCTGGTGAAAATGTTGGTTCTTGATCTCTCTCGTCCGCACGTCTGCCTCCCTTTCTCTGATAAATATGTGTTGTTTCACTACCCCGTACAGTAGATAGCGGCAGTACACAAATAGATGTAGTCTGCCATAAGACATTAAAGAAGCAGAGGTTCCAGCTAGAGTGCATCCGTCAACACTGCAATGTGATTTCGTATTGTGACAGTTGGAGATAGAGAGGGGGAGAGAGATTATGATTATGCTCACAAAAGATAGTCCTCATGTCAACATTGTCATGCTAGCTGCGGTGTGTGTGTGAGAGAGAGAGAGAGAGAGAGAATTGGTACATGAATACACAAAACATCAATTGTTTGTGTGTGTAGGACAGTACACTAGGCTCATTCTTGAAACTTGTACCCCCAATATGGATGTGAAGATTTTCTTGACTCATCAGAGATCCTTGTACACGCACCAGTGGCAGGAGAGGGGTGAGAAGGAGAGGACCGAGGCAGAGGAGAAAGAGCGTCGGGTCAGAACACAGAGGGCACAGGAGAGGGCTGCCATGGATGAGATAATTGATGCCATCGCCTCTGCTGAACCTCCCGCTGGAGGGGCGTTCTCCCGCCACACCATTGTCGGCCCCTTAACTCCACCATTACAAACACCAGCTCCTCCAAGCCATCGTCGGGCCCTTAACTCCACCATTACAAACACCAGCTCCTCCAAGCCATCGGCGGCCCCTTAACTCCACCATTACAAACACCAGCTCCTCCAAGCCATCGGCGGCCCCTTAACTCCACCATTACAAACACCAGCTCCTCCAAGCCATCGGCGGCCCCTTAACTCCACCATTACAAACACCAGCTCCTCCAAGCCATCGGCGGCCCCTTAACTCCACCATTACAAACACCAGCTCCTCCAAGCCATCGGCGGCCCCTTAACTCCACCATTACAAACACCAGCTCCTCCAAGCCATCGGCGGCCCCTTAACTCCACCATTACAAACACCAGCTCCTCCAAGCCATCGTCGGCCCCTTAACTCCACCATTACAAACACCAGCTCCTCCAAGCCATCGGCGGCGGTTTCGTTCACCACCACCATGATGCACACCACCCCACCTGTCTGTCACCACCAACGCTGCCTCCTCTGGACCAACTGCCTCCTCCATCTCCCCTGGTCACACCACCATAGCAACCTCATCTGGTGTCCCTGCCCACTGCAATTTGAATACAGCCACCTCCACAGGTAAACATGTTAAATAAAAAAAATAAAAAAGACATGCGTTTTAGAAAAACTACAACTTTTTTCTCTTTCTTTACATATCTACAGTCCATAACAGCAGCCCTGAAGGCATGTCCACCTGCAACTTCCTCCAGAGGTATTGATGCAAAAAAGTTGAAAAGGGTTTTCATGAAACATGCTCTGTTTAAAACTACTTTTTCTCTCAACTGGCCACCTCTGTCACGCCACCCATGCTACCACCCTTAGCCACCTCTGCCACGCCACCCATGGTACCACCCTCAGCCACCTGTTACGCCACCCATGGTACCACCCTCAGGTACTCCATAATCTTTGTTTTTCTCTCTCTCTCAGTTGTATCAATTACTATTGTTGCTGTAGTACATTTTGCAAAACCACATTGATCAATTTGATGTGTTTTTTGTCCAAATAAAAGAAGACTTGATCCACCAGGAGTGTAGGTCCGAAGTGCCATGGGTGTGCTGTGACTTCTGCCAGCACTGGTTCCACTGCTGGTGTGTGCAGTGGGATCTAGAGGTGGCGATGGAGCTGGATTTTTATTGTGATTTTTGTGACAATATAGGGATAAGGGTCGAGATTAAATTGTTTGTTTTCATCTGAAATTATTTATTTGTTAAAAAAATACATTTTAATTGTTTATGTCAATGCACATGACTGAAATTAAAGTTTAATTTAATGTAAATGATTCAAACTCATTTATATTTTAGTATTAAACTGTTATCTACTTTCTCAAAATATAAATTTAATCTGTAAAACAAATGATGATACATTATTTGGTTACAACACTGAATATGTTGGTGAAGAACCATTTTAAGAGTCCACAGGAGGGCGAACCGGGCTACGCAATGAAAAGTTTAGTTTTTACCGGAAGGCTAGCCAACTTTCTAGTAAACTCTTCGGATACTAGTTTGCTTTCTCATTTTTTAACAAAAGTAAACGGATATATCTTGTAATTGAACAAAATAGTAAGGTGGCCGATAACTGGGGACCGTATGCCGATAATACGGGACGTATTTGTTTTTATCAAAAAAGTTGATATTCTTTCCACTGAAATGTCAAAACATGCTAATTGCCTAACATTTTACGACACCAATAATCACAACATTGATATCTTGATCACAAGATAACACCGTTGAAGGTCATATATTTCTTAAACGCTGTTGAATATGCCGATAATACGGGGTTCCTCGCTACATCCAGGTCTATCTGTGGTGTGGCTAGCTAGCATGCTAATATTATCTACCTACATTAGCTAGCTAGCTACAACCAGAAAGGGTTGAAAGGCCCAACGTCATCTTCGCAGACCTGACCTTGCGCAAATTGTATATCTAGTTCATTCAACTCGCAGTTAGCAACCTAGCTAGTTAGCAACATATGTAGTTAGCAACCTAGCTAGCTAACAACCTAGCAAGTTAGCAACCTAGTTAGTTAGCAACATATGTAGTTAGCAACCTAGCTAGCTAACAACCTAGCTAGTTAGCAACCTAGCTAGCTAACAACCTAGCTAGTTAGCAACCTAGTTAGTTAACAACCTATGTAGTTAGCAACCTAGCTAGCTAACAACCTAGTTAGTTAGCAAGTTAGCAACCTAGTTAGTTAGCAACATATGTAGTTAGCAACCTAGCTAGCTAACAACCTAGCTAGTTAGCAACCTATGTAGTTAGCAACCTAGCTAGCTAACAACCTAGCTAGTTAGCAACCTAGTTAGTTAACAACCTATGTAGTTAGCAACCTAGCTAGCTAACAACCTAGTTAGTTAGCAAGTTAGCAACCTAGTTAGTTAGCAACATATGTCGTTAGCAACCTAGCTAGCTAACAACCTAGCAAGTTAGCAACCTAGTTAGTTAGCAACATATGTAGTTAGCAACCTAGCTAGCTAACAACCTAGCAAGTTAGCAACCTAGCTAGCTAACAACCTAGTTAGTTAGCAAGTTAGCAACCTAGTTAGTTAGCAACATATGTCGTTAGCAACCTAGCTAGCTAACAACCTAGTTAGTTAGCAACCTAGTTAGTTAACAACCTATGTAGTTAGCAACCTAGCTAGCTAACAACCTAGCTAGTTAGCAACCTAGTTAGTTAACAACCTATGTAGTTAGCAACCTAGCTAGCTAACAACCTAGCTAGTTAGCAACCTAGTTAGTTAACAACCTATGTAGTTAGCAACCTAGCTAGCTAACAACCTAGTTAGTTAGCAAGTTAGCAACCTAGTTAGTTAGCAACATATGTAGTTAGCATCCTAGCTAGGTAACTCCAGTCTAGCTAAGTTAGCATGAAACACAATGTGTGCAATTCCATTAGCTTTAGTTAGCAAATTACCTCTTTTTTTTCTCCCCACAGGTTCTCCAAACGCGAAACGAGTCTTCAAAATATGCCAGTGATTTCAGCTAAAGCACATTCTTTGCAGCGTTGTTCAATCAGCCAGACCTTCTCGTTTGGTAACGCACACTCAACTCCACACAGTTCCATGATGTCTGGTGGAAGTGTAGAGCTTGCCTGTGACTGCCCATCATTCATCTAGTTACATTAACATAGAACTAAAAGCATCTAGGCTGGACATCTATCTACCCCTCTTTATTGATTTTATTCATTTATTGATTGATCAACATACCCTATTCCTAGAACTAGCCATCCATTATCAGAGGCTGATAATCATTAATTAATTAATTAATTATAGAGGGGGCAGGTAGCCAGAGGCGGTTAGAGCTTTGGGCCAGTAACCGAATGGTCGCAGGTTCGAATACCCGAGCCGAAAAGGTGAAAAACCTGTCGATGTGTCCTTGAGCAAGGCACTTAACCCTAATTTACTCCATGGGCGTCGTACTACTATGGCTGATCCTGTAGGTAGATCGTCATTGCAAATAAGAATTTGTTCTTAAATGACTTGCCTAGTAAAATAAAGGTAAAGTTTAGGCATATCATCACAATGAACATAATAAAAAGACAAGAATACTTGTGACTGGATGATTTTCACTTTATCCATGATTTATCATTCATTAGGTTTTATCATTTAGAATATCCCTATAAAAAGGCTGGCTGGTACATTCTTGTCCCTTTTTTCATCAACATAAGCATCTTATCATATAGCCTGTTGTTTCTCTAGGTTTGAGTACATTTATTGGAGGGTAAACTCAAGTAAACACAGTTTACCTAACCGCAAACGGAAATCAAGGTTTACCCACCTATTGTTTTTACCATCAATGGTAAAAACCTTTATTTAACTAGGCAAGTCAGTTAAGAACAAATACTTTTTTACAATGACGGCCAAACCCGGACGACGCTGGGCCAATTGTGCGCAGCCCTATGGGAATCCCAATCACGGCCAGATGTGATGTAGCCTGGATTTGTCAACGTAAATAGTCCAAGTGGCCCATTGATGAATTGTTCAGCAGTCTTATAGCTTGGGGGTAGAAGCTGTTAAGGAGCCTTTTGTTCCTAGACTTGGTGCCCCGGTACTGCCTGCCGTGCGGTAGCACTGAGAACAGTCTATGACTTGGGTGACTGGAGTCTTTTACATTTATTTGGGCTTTCCTCTGACACCGCCTATTATACAGGTCCTGGATGTCAGGAAGCTTGGCCCCAGTGATGTATTGGGCCGTACACACTACCCTCTGTAGCGCCTTACGGTCAGATGCAGAGCAGTTTCTATACAAGGCAGTGATGCAACCGGTCAGGATGCTCTCGATGGTGCAGCTGTAGAACCTTTTGAGGATCTGGGGACCTATACCAAATCTTTTCAGTCTCCTGAGGAGGTAAAGGTGTTGTCGTGCCCTCTTCACGACTGTCTTGGTATGTTTGGACCATGATAGTTTGTTGGTGATGTGGACACCAAGGAACTAGAAACTCTTGACCCACTCCACTAAAGCCCTGTCGATGTTAATGGGGGCGTGTTTGGCCCTCTTTTTCCTGTAGTCCATGATCATCTCATTTGTCTTGCTCACATTGAGGGAGAGGTTGTTGTCCTGGCACCACACTGCCAGGTCTCTGTCTCATCGTTGTCGGTGATCAGGCCTACCACTGTTGTGTTGTCTACAAACTTAATGATGGTGTTGGAGTCGTGTTTGGCCACGCAGTCGTGGGTGAACAGGGAGTACAGGAGGGGACTGAGCACACACTCCTGAGGGGCCGCAGTGTTGAGGATCAGCGTGTCAGATGTGTTATTACCTACCCTTACCACCTGGGGGGCGGCCCGTCAGGAAGTCCAGGATCGAGTTGCAGAGGGAGGTGTTTAGTCCCAGGGTCCTTAGCTTAGTGATGAGCTTTGAGAGCACTATGGTGTTGAACGATGAGCTGTAGTCAATGAACAGCATTCTCATGTAGGTGTTCCTTTTGTCCAGGTGGGAAAGGGCAGTGTGGAGTGCGATTGAGATTGCATCATCTGTGGATCTGTTGGGGTGGGATGTGAATTGGAGTGGGTCTAGGGTTTCTGGGATGATGGTGTTGATGTGAGCCATGACCAGCCTTTCAAAGCACTTCATGGCTACCTACATGAGTGCCACGGGGCGGTAATCATTTAGGCAGGTTACTTTCGCATTCTTTGGCACAGGGACTATGGTGGTCTGCTTGAAACTTGTGGGTATTACAAACTCAGTCAGACGCTTGCAATGCTCTGAGTACACGCCCTGGTAATCCGTCTGGCCCTGCGGCATTGTGAATGTTGACCTGTTTAAAGGTCTTGCTCGCATAGGCTATTGAGAGCGTGATCACACAGTCGTTTGGAACAGCTGGTGCTCTCATGCATGCTTCAGTGTTGCTTGCCTCGAAGCGAGCATAAAAGGCATTAAGCTCATCTGGTAGGCTCGCGTCACTGGGCAGCTCGCAGCTGCGTTTCCCTTTTGTAGTCCTTAATAGTTTGGACTGATCCCTTGTGATGACCTGAATGGATTCATGTGATCCTTCCTTCACCCATAGGAAGTCCCACCTAGTTGACTATTTCAAAATTATGAAACATTTTTGCTAAAACAGGCTTTTGGGCACTAGATTCCTTTATCTATATCCATGGGTCCACCAGACCTCAAATGTCAATGTTGGTCTCTAGCCTAAGGTCACATACAGGGAGACTAAACTCTCTCAAGAGGCAACCTGCTAACCCCAAAACAGAATCAAACTGACAACAAAGGCCTGAGAGAGAGACTACAGGGATTATACTACCAATGTAGTGATTTTGTTGGTAACAGCTCTATGGTGTGGCATGAACCAACAACACTCCTAAGGGTGAGCACACTGTCACCTGTGCCATGAAGATTCAGACCTCTTGGCATATAGTGTAGCAGATCCCAATGAGATCTGGAGCAGATGCAATCGATTTCAATGTATTTCCTATTGTCAGGGGAAAGGGAACAATAGCAGAACACATTAGAGTCTCGTCTCGCACAACGGGCCTTCTTCCTGCCACAGAGCCACACACAACAAGAACAATCCCAACAATCCCAACATACAGTGGGGAGAACAAGTATTTGATACACTGCCGATTTTGCAGGTTTTCCCACTTACAAAGCATGTAGAAGTCTGTAATTTTTATCATAGGTACTCTTCAACTGTGAGTGACGGAATCTAAAACAAAAATCCATAAAATCACATTGTATGATTTTTAAGTAATTCATTTGCATTTTATTGCATGACATACAGTAAATATATTTCCAAAGGTGCTATTGACATGACATTTTCACCAGATGTTGGTAACAACCCAAGTAATCCATACATACAAGAAACCAAAACAAATAAGTTCAGAAATTAAGTTGTGTAATAATGTGAAAAAGTATTGAACACACTTACTGATATGTATTTAATACTTTGTACAAAAGCCTTTGTTGGTAATGCCAGCTTCAAGACGCCTCCTGTATGGAGAAACTAGTCGCATGCATTGCTCTGGTGTGATTTTGGCCCATTCTTCCACACAAACAGTCTTCAAATCTTGAAGGTTCCGTGGGCTTCTTCTATGAATCTTGATCTTCAGTTCTTTCCATAGATTTTCAATGGGATTTAAGTCAGGTGATTGGCTGGGCCATTCTAGGAGCTTTATTTTCTTTCTTTGAAACCAATTGAGAGTTTCCTTGGCTGTGTGTTTGGGATCATTGTCTTGCTGAAATGTCCACCCTCGTTTCATCTTCATCATCCTGGTAGATGGCAGCAGATTTTTGTGAAGAATGTCTGGGTAAATTTGCCCATTCATCCTTCCTTCAATTATGTGAAGTTTGCCAGTACCATTTGCTGAAAAGCAGCCCCACACCATGATGTTCCCACCTCCAAACTTCACTGTTGGTATGGTGTTTTTAGGGTGATGTGCAGTGCCATTTCTCCTCCAAACATGGTGTGTATTATGACATCCAAACAGTACAAATTTGCTCTCATCTGACCACACTATATTCTCCCAGTATTTCACTGGCTTTTCCAAATGTTGTGCAGCAAACTTTAAACGAGCTTCAACATGCTTTTTTTTCAGCAATGGAGTCTTGCGTGGTGAGCGTGCATACAGGCCATGGCGGTGGAGTGCATTACTTACTGTTTTCTTTGAGACAACAGTACCTGCTAATTGCAGGTCTTTTTGAAGCTCTCCACAAGTGGTCCTTGGCTCTTGGACAACTCTTCTGAATATTCTTTTCACACCTCTGTCAGAAATCTTGCGAGGAGCAGCTGGTCGAGGCAAACTTATGGTGAAATGATTGTCTTTCCACTTCCGTATTATGGCCCCAACAGTGCTCACTGGAACATTCAGAAGCTTAGAAATGCGCCTATAACCAATGCCATCATTATGTTTTGCAACAATTAGGTTGCGAAGGTCTTGAGACAGCTCTTTGCTTTACCCATCATGAGATGTGTCTTGTGTGACACCTTGGCAATGAGACCTTTTTGTAGGCCATCAGTTGGGACTGAACCAGCTGATATTAATTTGCACTGACAGTGGGCTGGATTGCTTTTTAATTACTGATAGTTTTCAGCTGTTGTCTTGGCTTTCCATGCCTTTTTGCACCTCCCTTTCTTCATGTGTTCAATACTTTTTCCCTGTGTCATTTCACATTATTACACATAACTTAATTTCTGAACTTATTTGTTTTGGTTTCTTTGTATGTATGGATTACTTGGGTTTTTACCAACATCTGGTTAAAATGTCATGTCAATAGCACCTTTGGAAATATATTTACTGAGAAAAATGGTGACGTGTTCAATACTTATTTCACCCGCTGTAAGTATTTGATACAGAAACCTTTGTTTGCAATTACAGAGATCATACGTTTCCTGTAGTTCTCGACCAGGTTTGCACACACTGCAGCAGGGATTTTGGCCCACTCCTCCATACAGACCTTCTCCAGATCCTTCAGGTTTCGGGGCTGTCGCTGGGCAATACAGACTTTCAGCTCCCTCCAAAGATTTTCTATTGGGTTCAGGTCTGGAGACTGGCTAGGCCACTCCAGGACCTTGAGATGCTTCTTACGGAGCCACTCCTTAGTTGCCCTGGCTGTGTGTTTCGGATCATTGTCATGCTGGAAGACCCAGCCACGACCCATCTTCAATGCTCTTACTGAGGGAAGGAGGTTGTTGGCCAAGATCTTGCGATACATGGCCCCATCTATCCTCCCCTCAATACGGTGCAGTCGTCCTGTCCCCTTTGCAGAAAAGCATCCCCAAAGAATGATGTTTCCACCTCCATGCTTCACGGTTGGGATGGTGTTCTTGGGGTTGTACTCATCCTTCTTCTTCCTCCAAACACGGCGAGTGGAGTTTAGACCAAAAATATCTATCTTTGTCTCATCAGACCACATGACCTTCTCCCATTCCTCCTCTGGATCATCCAGATGGTCATTGGCAAACTTCAGACGGGCCTGGACATGCGCTGGCTTGAGCAGGGGGACCTTGAGTGCGCTGCAGGATTTTAATCCATGACGGCGT
Organism: Thymallus thymallus; assembly: GCA_023634145.1. Taxonomy (NCBI): domain Eukaryota; kingdom Metazoa; phylum Chordata; class Actinopteri; order Salmoniformes; family Salmonidae; genus Thymallus; species Thymallus thymallus. Next base: position 2,382,258 of record CM042395.1, read on the forward strand.
AGTGTGTTACTAATGGTTTTCTTTGAGACTGTGGTCCCAGCTCTCTTCAGGTCATTGACCAGGTCCTGCCGTGTAGTTCTGGGCTGATCCCTCACCTTCCTCATGATCATTGATGCCCCACGAGGTGAGATCTTGCATGGTGCCCCAGACCGAGGGAGATTGACCGTCATCTTGAACTTCTTTCATTTTCTAATAATTGCGCCAAGAGTTGTTGCCTTCTCACCAAGCTGCTTGCCTATTGTCCTGTAGCCCATCCCAGCCTTGTGCAGGTCTACAATTTTATCCCTGATGTCCTTACACAGCTCTCTGGTCTTGGCCATTGTGGAGAGGTTGGAGTCTGTTTGATTGAGTGTGTGGACAGGTGTCTTTTATACAGGTAACAAGTTCAAACAGGTGCAGTTAATACAGGTAATGAGTGGAGAACAGGAGGGCTTCTTAAAGAAAAACTAACAGGTCTGTGAGAGCCGGAATTCTTACTAGTTGGTAGGTGATCAAATACTTATGTCATGCAATAAAATGCTAATTAATTATTAAAAAATCATACAATGTGATTTTCTGGATTTTTGTTTTAGATTCCGTCTCTCACAGTTGAAGTGTACCTATGATAAAAATTACAGACCTCTACATGCTTTGTAAGTAGGAAAACCTGCAAAATCGGCAGTGTATCAAATACTTGTTCTCCCCACTGTAGGTGTGCTGAAACTGCCCATTATGAGGAGTGAGGTAAACTGGGTGCTACTATGGAGCGATTTCAATGCCAACAGAAATTGTATTTGAATTCCATAATTTTGAATTTGTATTAGCATATTGAATTTGAATAATACCGTTTTTAATTTGTAATGCACAAATTTAATAATTAAATTCATAAATTGAATGTATTTTGTGATTTAAAACTGAATTGAATGAATATTGCATTGTTGTTTTAGAATAAAATTCCAATTAAATTTTATATTTAAATCAATATTTATATATTCCATTTCAATATCGTAGTGGAGAACAGATAGAATCAAAAACTATCTTTGGTAAATAGAAGCTTCTGGCGGTTTCTCAGTGTTGGAAAAATTACCTAATTGTCATATGATTGTAAAGACACCTTAAGAGAAAATTACTTAAGTAAAAGTGAAAGTCACCCAGTAAAACACCACTTGAGTAAAAGTCTACAAGTATTTAGTTTTAAATCAAAGTAAATGTAATTGATAAAATACACTTAAGTATCAAAAGTAAAAGTATAAATAATTTCAAATTCCTTATGTTTTTTGTCATCATGGGGTATTATGTGTAGATACAAAAATAATCAATTTTAGAACAAATCGGATGTTAGGTCCTATATTTATTGAATATTATACGAATCCTATAAATTAAAATGGCAAATTTGGGTGGAATCAATTAGCTTAATTTCTCAGAGTTCAAATTATATTTCAACAAAATAATTTTTCTGGAAGGCTAAACTTATCTGTTTCTAGCTACAGAGACGATTTCAGAACAATCTGAGATGGTGGGTGTCCAAATCCTCTTTCTTGTGCCTTTTGGCTCCATCCTGGACCAGCTGAACAAGGCCACTGTACCCATACCTAGTATCGACATCCCCTCAAGAAGACCGCTGTACCCATAGCTTGTATCGACATCCCCTCAAGAAGACCATGGCACCCATAGATAGATAGATAGATAGATAGATAGATAGATAGATAGATAGATAGATAGATAGATAGATAGATAGATAGATAGATAGATAGATAGATAGATAGATAGATAGATAGATAGATAGATAGATAGATAGATAGATAGATAGATAGATAGAACTGGAGAAGTAAAAAAACATGCAACCTGCGTTGTCCAGGTGAGAGTAGGCCCTCTGCAGAAGGTACCCCGATGTTGCGTTGATATGCAAACTGCAGGGGGTCCATTGATGTACACACCAGGGGTCTGAGGTGAGCGAGGACTAACCTTTCCAGGGTCTTCATGATGTGGGATGTTAGCGCTACAGGTCTGAAGTCATTCAGGACAGTGGGGTGTGCCTTCTTGGGCACTGGGACGAGGCAGGATGTTTTCCACAGCACAGGATCCCTTTCTAGGCTCAGGCTAAGGTTGAAGTGTCACTGGAGTATTCCACACAGTTGGTCAGCACAGACCTGATGCCATCATGGCCCGCCGCTTTCCACTGATGTAGTCTCTCCAGCTCTCTCTTCACTTGGTTGGTGGTAAAAGCCATACCAGATTGTCACAACCTCGGCTCTAAAGCCATGACAAAGAGGGAGTCACTCATTGACTTAAAGAGAAGATACAATTGTTTTATTATAATCGCAACACAGCCTTCAGGGAGGCCAACAGAACATGTAGTGCCCAGGTAGAGAGAGAGCATGGCCAGGAACCAGGAAGCTTTATCCCTTTTTCCACAGGTGTTTCCAATCAGGCCCAATTAGCTCCACCCCTCACCAACCTGCAGGATTGAAAGAAAAATACAAGGCAAGCAGCAACCAATGCAGAGGGCCGTGACAAGGTGGGGAGGTGGGGGGAAGGGAGGTGTTTCAGATAAGTCCAGAGGGAGCGGGGGCAGAGGTGGGGAGGGGGTCGCTGATTGTCTCAACAGAGGTGTTGTGAGCAAAGTGGGGGTGGGACAGCCGTGAGGGTGTGTGGCCTGGGGAGCTGGAGGGGAGGTGGACAGGGCCAGTATCGAACGTGTTAAAACATTGGTTCAACTCATTGGCTCTGTCCTGGGTCCCCTCCGTCTGCCCGCTGTTTGACTTTTTGAAGCCAGTGATATTTCTCATACCCTTCCACACCTCTCTCACCTGGCTCTGCCTCAGCTTGTCCTCCATCTTCTCCTTATACACTCTCTTCAACTCAGCAATCCGCAGCTCCCTCTGGACGCATTTAAATGTGTCCCTGTCCCCCTCCTTGAAGGCCCTCTTCTTCTCATTCAGCAGGGCCTTCAGGTCGCTGGTGACCCAGGGTTTATTATTTGGACAAGGTTGTGATCCGATCTACCGAGGGGAGGGAGTGCAGTGGAGTTGTATGCATCCTTCACATTAGCATATAACAAGTCCAGAGTTGTATTATTCCTGGTTGGGCACTTCACAAACTGTTTGAACGTGGGCAGCGTTGAAGAGAGAGATGCATGGTTAAAATCCCCCGAAATGGCAAAGACGGCACTGGAATGCACTGTCTGTAGTATCGACATCCCCTCAAGAAGACCACTGTACCCATAGCTAGTATCGACATCCCCTCATGGGGTCTGAATACTTTCCGAATGTACTGTACAGTCGTGGTCAAAAGTTTTGAGAATGACACAAGTATTGGTCTCCACAAAGTTTGCTGCTTCAGTGTTCTTAGATCTTTATGTCAGTAGTTAATATGGTACACTGAAGTATAATAAGTCAATATTTGCAGTGTTCACCCTTCTTTTTCAAGACCTCTGCAATCCGCCCTGGCATGCTGTCAATTAACTTCTGGGCCACAACCTGACTGATTCTTGCATAATCAATGCTTGGAGTTTGTCAGAAGTTGTGGGTTTTTGTTTGTCCACCCGCCTCTTGAGGATCGACCACAAGTTCTCAATGGGATTAAGGTCTGGGGAGTTTCCTGGCCATGGACCCAAAATGTCGATGTTTTGTTCCCCGAGCCACTTAGTTATCACTTTTGCCTTATGGCAAGGTGCTCCATCATGCTTGAAAAGGCATTGGTCGTCACCAAACTGTTCTTGGATGGTTGGGAGAAGTTGCTCTCGGAGGATGTGTTGGTACCAATTTTATTCATGGCTGTGTTCTTAGGCAAAATTGTGAGTGAGCCCACTCCCTTGGCTGAGAAGCAACCCCACACATGAATGGTCTCAGGAGAAAATGACTATACCCCAGTCCTCAGCAGTCCAATCCCTGTACCTTTTGCAGAATATCAGTCTGTCCCTGATGTTTTTCCTGGAGAGAAGTGGCTTCTTTGCTGCTCTTCTTGACACCAAGCCATCCTCCAAAAGTCTTCGCCTCACTGTGCGTGCAGATGTACTCACACCTGCCTGCTGCCATTCCTGAGCAAGCTCTGCACTGGTGGTGCCCCGATCCCGCAGCTGAATCAACTTTAGGAGATGGTCTTGGCGCTTGCTGGACTTTCTTGGGCGCCCTGACGCCTTCTTCACAACAATTGAACCTCGCTCCTTGAAGTTCTTGATGATCCGATAAATGGTTGATTTAGGTGCAATCTTACTAGCAGCAATATCCTTGCCTGTGAAGCCCTTTTTGTGCAAAGCAATGATGACGGCACGTGTTTCCTTGCAGGTAACCATGGTTGACAGAGGAAGAACAATGATTTCAAGCACCACACTCCTTTTAAAGCTTCCAGTCTGTTATTCTGACTCAATCAGCATGACAGAGTGATCTCCAGCCTTGTCCTCGTCAACACTCTCACCTGTGTTAACGAGACAATCACTGACATGATGGCAGCTGGTCCTTTTGTGGCAGGGCTGAAATGCAGTGGAACATTTTTTGGGGGATCAAGTTCCTTTTTTATGGCAAAGAGGGACTTTGCAATTCATCTGATCACTCTTCATGACATTCTGGAGTATATGCAAATTGCCATCATCAACACTGAGGCAGCAAACTTTGTGGAGACCAATACTTGTGTCATTCTCAAAACCTTTGACCATGACTGTACATGTCCTCTTCAGGTTGGGACGTGGAGCAGGGTAGCACAGACGGACCCCAGCCAGGTATGCTCATCTCCCTAACTGAAGTCAGCAAGCAACACACTTCCGTGGACGCCACAAGTATCTAGAGGGACGTTTCTTGAGTACCAGCTCATCCTACCTTAGTACCCCAATACTGACTGTGTGTACCAGCTGCAATAGTGCCAATCAGCTATGTAGTGGTAAAAATAAATGTTGGGGGGGGGGGCGGTAAACAGTGATTGTTGTTTGTGTTGAGTTTACGTGCATTTCACCTCAACTACACTACTGGCGCCAACCGTATAGGAGAAAGGCTATGTAAGTAGGGGTTTGAGAAGTTATCAACATCAATGGATCTATTATGAATTTGGTGAGATTTGTATGTAGGCTACTGTTGGCAGGAAAGGTTATACTGTACCTAAATTGACGTGTCTTTTGCAGTTTGTGTCCTATTGAGAGTTCTTATGGACAGCTGTAATAGCACTCTGATTTGTTATTTAAATACGGACAATTAAAAGTTCAATATAAAGAATGGTAAGGTCAATCTTGGCTTCAATGTATTGTTTTATTTAAACTCATCATGATTCATCACATAACATTGTACATTGTAGATAGTCTAACATAGTCAATCACATTCTATAGTACCTTTGACGTTTGGTACATTTCATGATGATTGTGTATAATCTAGGAGACAAGTACAACAGGTGGAGTGGATGGATTGACTAATACAGTGTGTGATAAAACGTAGAGATCCTATGAAACGTACGTAATAAACCCTCAAAGTTCCAGAATGTGTTGATAATGGCAGTCGTTGTAGTAAAATAAAAGAAAGGCGTGTGATATATCAGAAATTGTATAATATAATTATTGTCCACCTAAATATTGTCATATAATTATAAACACAGGTTTTATACCAATGTTCGGTATAAATTGCCTTTAAAATAAATACGTAAACAGACCATAAATGTCTCAATGGTTATTTTTTTCTTCTTGGAAAGCTGTGAATCAAATATCAGTTACTTCTTGCATTTACACTTTGTCCAAGTCATATCACCAAGTGATTTCAGCCAGTGGATTGGCTGCATTGTTTGTTTGGAATGTCGGCATATTGGCAGTTTATTGATTTAAAAAAATGATTGAATCATTCCACTAAATTTGGCAGGCTAGCTAGCTAATAAACATTACTGAGCATATCATTTTCAAATTCATTGTTTCAAACGATATCTTATCACAGCGCTTGCTGACCATAGTGTTTGACCAACTCCTTTACCGGAATGGTCATAAGAACGTTCATGTCCATTCTAGAATTCTAATTCCATGGTGATAAAGCTCTCTTGACAACCATTCAAATAAGATTCATTCTCTCACATTACCTCTTAATATAAATGTACATACACTTTCTAGTGAGATCATTAAAACGGGAAAAAAAATAAGAAACGTCATACACATACTACTCTAAAAGTAATCATGTCATCATATCACAATGATCCGTTTAACATTGTAACAGAAAAGACAATAACGACTCAGAGATACTATACATCTTCCGGGTGTCTTCATGCGAAACAAGTGGTCGTATAGGTGATGAGGACAGTCTGTAGATGGAACCGCTTGAATGCCTGAAAGCAGAATTAAACATCGATACATTACACATGGCACATACTGTGACAAGAGAGGTCAAACAGTTGAACTCTGTTAGATGTAAATGTGCAAATATCTGTGACAAGCCTCAATTCTACAATAATTGCCTCTCCACTTGCTAAATGCTTGAATCTGCTTGAATTGTGTTTATAGAATAGTCACTTTTTTTCAGAAGGAACTTCAGTTATGGCAAGTCGGATAAGATAAGGTAAAAATACATTATATATACACAAAAGTATGTGGACACCCCTTCAAATGAGTGGATTCAGCCATTTGAGACACACCCGTTGTTGCTAACGTGTATAAAATCGAGCACACCGCCATGCAATCTCCATAGACAAACATTGGGAGTAGAATGGCCCATACTGAAGAGCTCAGTGACTTTCAACGTGACACAGTCATAGGATGCCACCTTTCCAACAAGTCAATTTGTCACAAATTTCTGCCCTGCTAGTGCTGCCAAGGTCAACTGTAAGTGCTGTTATTGTGAAGCGGAAACGTCTAGGAGCAACAACGGCCCAGTCGCGAAGTGGTAGGCCACACAAGCTCACAGAACAGGCCAGCCGGGTGCTGAAGCATGTACAAATCGTTTGTCCTCAGTTGCAACACTCACTACCGAGGTCCAAACTGCCTCTGGAAGCAACACCAGCACAATAATGATTCTTCGGGAGCTTCATGAAATGGGTTTCAGCCAAGCATCGGCTGGAGTGATGTAAAGCTCGCCGCAATTAGATTCTGGAAATGCGTTCTCTGGAGTGACGAATCCTACTTCCCCACCTGGCAGTCCGATACCAGGAGAAAACTACATGCCCGAATGCATAGTGCCAACTGTAAAGTTTGGTGGAGGAGGAATAATGGTCTGGGGGTGTTTTTCATGGTTCAGGCCCCTTAGTTCCAGTGAAGGGAATGTTAACGCTACACCTTACAATGACATTCTAGACGATTCAACAACACTTTGTGGCAAAAGTTTGGGGAAGGCCATTTCATCTTTCAGCATGACAATGTCCCCCGTGCACAAAGCGAGGGCCATACATAAATGGTTTGTCGAGATCTGTGTGAAAGAACTTGACTGGCCTTCACAGAGGCCTGACCTCAACGACAAACAACTTTCGGATGAATTGGAACGCCGACCGCGAGCCAGGCCTAATCGGCCAACATCAGTGCCCGACCTCACTAATGCTCTTGTGGCTGAATGGAAGCAAGTCCCCACAGCTATGTTCCAACATCTAGTGGAAAGCCTTCCCAGAAGAGTGGGCTGTTATAGCAGCAAAAGGGGGGACCAACTCCATATTAATGCCCCTGATTTTGGAATGAGATGTTCGACGAGCAGGTGTCCACATACTTTTGGTCATGTAGTGTATATTGTAAACATATTAACAGCAACATTCACACATGACAGATACAAATGCTTACATGGTATATAAAAGATAACTGTAAGGGACCGTTAGAAAATGTATTATCCAACTCGAGATATGTTACATTATTTGTTTTTTCACATGACCCTGCCCTTGTACAATACCCTCCACCTTATTAGAATGAACTCAAAATAATGATTATGACAACAGTAACAGTGACAAAGTAGGCCTACCTTACTACTACGACCAGGGGGTGAAAGAAAAGGGTTCTGGGGAAAAAAATTACATTTATAAACAGATGTCATGCTATTCTAGTCACTTTACATGACTGAAGACAATAGCAGAATGTAGTTCTTTATACCACAGTTTTTATGTGCTATTAGTTGGCGGACCAGATCATAAAATAATAGCAGCCCAATTTATAGACCTACACTATTTTTATCTGGCAACTGGTTAGTACATAATCAATTCAATGACAATAACATAATCATTTAGATAAAATCACCAATGTCTCTAATAAATACGTTTTGTGTTTCTTGCTTGGCACACTACTTCTAATTAGCTGAAAACAATCAGCTTGCTTGCAAGAGAAAATCTCGCTCTCAAAAAGTCCCAAAAGAAAGTTTCAGGGAAGAGATATGCATGAATTGATTTATTTTTTTACTAGACAAGTCAGTTAAGAACAAATTCTTATTTACAATGACGACCGACCCCGGCCTCCCCTAACCCGGACAACACTGGGCCACTCGGGAGCCCAGTAAAACATAATTTTGACTGCACTGGGCCTTTAAAACCCAGGTAGCTTTTAGGGACGCACTTTCCACCCCAGACAGAGGTCCGACGCAGAACAATTTAAGCTTTAACTGCTGGCTACTCTTCTGCGGCTTAACCCAAAAAGAGAACGTCACACGTGCGTCCCTAAAAGCTACCTGGGTTTAAAGGCTCAGTGCAGTCAAAATTCAGTTTTCCTGTGTTTTGTATCATATTGTACAACAGTTGATGAAAAAAAACACTGTAAAAGTCTGCATTTTTTTTCCTGATAGCTGCTGGTTGAAAATACAATCTCCACAGGACCTTCTAACCAGCAGGTTTGCATGAGCAGGAGTTTCAGCTTTCCATGTTGACATCACCATGCGGTAAATTGGTTAATAGAACAATAACAAAGACTGTTCCAAAACTTTCTGCATTAACAGATTAACAGTTTTACCCCCAGACCACTCCTAGACAGTCCTAGTTTTATCCTCCCCACAGACCACTCCTAGACAGTCATAGTTTTCCCCTCCCCAGACCACTCCTAGACAGTCATAGTTTTCCCCTCCCCAGACCACTCCTAGACAGTCATAGTTTTATCCTCCCCCAGACCACTCCTAGACAGTCATAGTTTTATCCTCCCCCAGACCACTCCTAGACAGTCATAGTTTTCCCCTCCCCCAGACCACTCCTAGACAGTCATAGTTTTATCCTCCCCCAGACCACTCCTAGACAGTCATAGTTTTATCCTCCCCCAGACCACTCCTAGACAGTCATAGTTTTATCCTCCACCAGACCACTCCTAGACAGTCCTAGTTTTATCCTCCCCACAGACCACTCCTAGACAGTCATAGTTTTATCCTCCCCCAGACCACTCCTAGACAGTCATAGTTTTATCCTCCCCCAGACCACTCCTAGACAGTCATAGTTTTCCCCTCCCCCAGACCACTCCTAGACAGTCCTAGTTTTATCCTCCCCCAGACCACTCCTAGACAGTCATAGTTTTATCCTCCCCCAGACCACTCCTAGACAGTCATAGTTTTCCCCTCCCCCAGACCACTCCTAGACAGTCCTAGTTTTATCCTCCCCACAGACCACTCCTAGACAGTCATAGTTTTATCCTCCCCAGACCACTCCTAGACAGTCATAGTTTTCCCCTCCCCACAGACCACTCCTAGACAGTCATAGTTTTCCCCTCCCCCCAGACCACTCGTAGACAGTCCTAGTTTTATCCTCCCCCAGACCACTCCTAGACAGTCATAGTTTTATCCTCCCCAGACCACTCCTAGACAGTCATAGTTTTCCCCTCCCCAGACCACTCCTAGACAGTCATAGTTTTCCCCTCCCCAGACCACTCCTAGACAGTCATAGTTTTCCCCTCCCCCCAGACCACTCTTAGACAGTCATAGTTTTATCCTCCCCCAGACCACTCCTAGACAGTCATAGTTTTATCCTCCCCCAGACCACTCCTAGACAGTCATAGTTTTATCCTCCCACAGACCACTCCTAGACAGTCATAGTTTTCCCCTCCCCAGACCACTCCTAGACAGTCATAGTTTTATCCTCCCCCAGACCACTCCTAGACAGTCATAGTTTTATCCTCCCCACAGACCACTCCTAGACAGTCATAGTTTTCCCCTCCCCCAGACCACTCCTAGACAGTCCTAGTTTTATCCTCCCCACAGACCACTCTTAGACAGTCATAGTTTTATCCTCCCCAGACCACTCCTAGACAGTCATAGTTTTCCCCTCCCCACAGACCACTCCTAGACAGTCATAGTTTTCCCCTCCCCCCAGACCACTCCTAGACAGTCCTAGTTTTATCCTCCCCCAGACCACTCCTAGACAGTCATAGTTTTATCCTCCCCAGACCACTCCTAGACAGTCATAGTTTTCCCCTCCCCAGACCACTCCTAGACAGTCATAGTTTTCCCCTCCCCAGACCACTCCTAGACAGTCATAGTTTTCCCCTCCCCCCAGACCACTCCTAGACAGTCATAGTTTTATCCTCCCCCAGACCACTCCTAGACAGTCATAGTTTTATCCTCCCCCAGACCACTCCTAGACAGTCATAGTTTTCCCCTCCCCAGACCACTCCTAGACAGTCATAGTTTTATCCTCCCCCAGACCACTCCTAGACAGTCATAGTTTTCCCCTCCCCAGACCACTCCTAGACAGTCCTAGTTTTCCCCTCCCCAGACCACTCCTAGACAGTCATAGTTTTATCCTCCCCCAGACCACTCCTAGACAGTCATAATTTTCCCCTCCCCAGACCACTCCTAGACAGTCATAGTTTTCCCCTCCCCAGACCACTCCTAGACAGTCATAGTTTTCCCCTCCCCAGACCACTCCTAGACAGTCATAGTTTTCCCCTCCCCAGACCACTCCTAGACAGTCATAGTTTTCCCCTCCCCAGACCACTCCTAGACAGTCATAGTTTTCCCCTCCCCAGACCACTCCTAGACAGTCATAGTTTTCCCCTCCCCAGACCACTCCTAGACAGTCATAGTTTTCCCCTCCCCAGACCACTCCTAGACAGTCATAGTTTTATCCTCCCCCAGACCACTCCTAGACAGTCATAGTTTTCCCCTCCCCAGACCACTCCTAGACAGTCATAGTTTTCCCCTCCCCAGACCACTCCTAGACAGTCATAGTTTTCCCCTCCCCAGACCACTCCTAGACAGTCATAGTTTTCCCCTCCCCAGACCACTCCTAGACAGTCATAGTTTTCCCCTCCCCAGACCACTCCTAGACAGTCATAGTTTTATCCTCCCCCAGACCACTCCTAGACAGTCCTAGCAAAAGTATTGCTTGAGAAATAGATTTATTTTGTCTAAAAAGCTACAGTAAGGTACTTAATTGCCGTACTGATGCTGGTACACAACTGTTAGTGTCTCTCTTGTTTTTATGAGGTAAACACCCGAGTCGGCGCCCTCATGGCAGTACTGCATATTGATTGTTCAGTGGATGTGTTAGATCCAAAATTATTTCTTTACCCCTCTTACACATGTGCCATGTTTGTAAATGTCTCGGGGAGCCTATTGGTTCCTCCTTATAATATTACCACTGACCTGCACACCTCTTTCTAGGTTATTCTGACTTGCCCATGTACGGGAGCCAAACCAGGCAACTACACTATGCTTCCTTTGTCCTGCTGATAACAGGTTTTTTTTTTCTCGTAACAAACCTGGGTTATTCTGCCACCTGCACTCCTGCACAGTTATCTTTACTCTCCGGGGCTAGAGCTAAATATTCTGCATTCCTGGAAAGAAAGGAGAAAGATAGAAGTGGTTAGAATATTACTCATCCCTCCATTTACCATTTAATCATCCATCCATCCATCCATCCATCCATCTCCATCCATCCATCCATCTCCATCCATCCATCCATCCATCCATCCATCCATCCATCCATCCATCCATCCATCCATCCATCCATCCATCCATCCATCTCCATCCATCCATCCATCTCTCCATCCATCTCTCCATCCATCCATCCATCCATCCATCCATCCATCCATCCATCCATCCATCCATCCATCCATCCATCTCCATCCAACCATCCATCTCCATCCATCCCTCCATTTACCATTTAATCATCCATCCATCCATCCATCTCCATCCATCTCCATCCATCCATCCATCCATCCATCCATCCATCCATCCATCCATCCATCCATCCATCCATCCATCCATCCATCCATCCATCCATCCATCCATCCATCCATCCATCCATCCATCCTAGCCACTCATCACTTAAATCATTTCAACTACACTGCATATCTCGTAATATTCCAATGTTTATTCCAATCTTTCAACCTCGCTTTAGCTATTCATGAATCCCTTTAACCTCTAACCCTTCTTTATCCATCCAACAACCCCTCTAACCTTCATTCAACACTCCATCCTTTTTTCCATTCATCCATCCATCCTTCCATAATAACTTTCCTTTATCCTTCCATCAAGCAACCATCCGTCCAACTTAAGTAACCAGATGTATTGCTTTAACGTAGCAAAGCGAAGCAAGCAGTGTCAGCTGAGCTAACTTCCAATCAGAGACTGAACATCATTTATTTTATTGCCAGCTTATTCAGTTTGGCCATTCAGCAAACATCATCGCTTGTAACTGCTGCACTTTTGCCAACCAGCCCCCCCAGCCTCCACCTGCTTATGGTTTGGATGCAGCCCAGGGAGCACAGCCTAAACACCAAGGCCGAATGTATTATCACACACATTTTATATTCAATGAATTATTGAATTCTACATGACCCTTTAAGTTATTTTTACGTTTTCCAAAACGACAAAACACTTCCAGACTGCTGAGGCAAGCACACACATTTTCTTCAGGAAATGTACCTTCTTTGGCTTTTCTAGAGAGTGACGATTGCGGGACGGAGGGATGGAAGGAGGGAGAGAAATTGGAGTGGCAAGGAAAATGAATGTAGAGAGAAAGACAAACAGAGAGAACACTGAACAAGGAAGAACAGAGGAATGGCAGAACTCAGCACTATGGAACAGAGGAGAGAACACACATCAACAGGATGGACAGCTACAGAACAGACAAGAAAAAGACCCGGAAATGAAAGGATCCAGCTGCAGGACAGGAAGTAGGGGTTACAGTGTTACTCACGCGCTTTCTCTCAATGCTTCCTCTCCTGCAGCTGAGATCTTTCTGTAACAGTATACCATCTCTATGTAGAGCCAAGCCTGTAGCCCGATGATGGACACGTACATCATCACCTCAGAGACTATGGAGGCCGTCCCTCTGGTGGCTAGAGAGAGAGACGGCGGGAGGGAGAGGGGGAGTCAAAGCACTCAAAAGGCACCACATATTCTCTAAGCACTTACAAAGCATTCAAAAGGCACCACATATTCTCTAAGCACTTACAAAGCATTCAAAAGGCACCACATATTCTCTAAGCACTTACAAAGCACTCAAAAGGCACCACATATTCTCTTAGCACTTACAAAGCATTCAAAAGGCACCACATATTCTCTTAGCACTTACAAAGCACTTAAAAGCTTAATTTCAAGTCAGAAATGTTTCCTAACAATTGGGATAATTAACATTGTAATTCAAATTGCGTACAAAAGCATTTGTCTGTATTGTAATACTGAACCTTTAGCCACCACTTTCAGGTGCACAACCTTGCTGACAACGGTCTGGTATTCGTAGAACTCGTACGTCAGGAGCCGGTGGAAGAAGCAACGGTAGGTGCCCGAGTCGTTGAAGGTGACATTGAAGACGTAGATGGACGCATCCTGTATGTCTTGGCTCTGCTTACTGCCGCTCCAGTCTACACGGTCCTCGAAGCGCTCATCCACAATGTGCTGGCCCTCCTCATCGTAATTATATATCTAATGACACAATGACATCTGGGTCGTTCACCTGGCACTGAAAATCTCTCCGCTTTCAGTTCCTAGATTGCCATCCGTATCTGACAACATCCAATAAAATGGAGGTTTCATAGCTATGAGCTATGCACTATCTGCCGGTTGGACATTGTGTATGTGTGTGCCTACCTTTGTGCGCTGTGCCTTGTGGTTAAGCGCTTAGGGATGGGCTCCAGGCTAAGTAGAATAAGACAGGTTTGCCTAGAGCAGGGTTTCAAATAACCAAAGCTTTGCGATGAGTTGGTTATTTTAATAGCGCTAGGGCAAAAAACCGAAACGTGCACCAGGACTGAGTTTGGGAAACCCTGGTCTAGAGGACTATGTAAACCTAACCCTAGCCATTTTAAAAAGCACTGGCATACTCTAAACAGACTGCAGACTATAGCGGCAGCATGTTTTGTGTGGGAACCTGAGCAAACAAAACCCCAAACCTGATCCTACAATCTACTACATTAGGTAGTAATTTGGACTACTATAGCGATCATAATCCATCTCAGATACTCACATGAGCAAAGTCAGCTTCCCCTTTGGCCTTGAAATACCAGTCGACCGTGGCAGAAGCCTCCACCTCAGGCCTCATCTTACAGGAGATGCAGCCCAGTTTGAACCCTTTGCCTGCAACGGCCTCAGTGTCCGAGTCCACCTCTGCACAGGCCCCATGAGACAGGGACACTGTTGTTTACAGGGGAGAGAAGAGTTGTTATTAGTGCTTCATATTTTCATATTAGAAATGGGTAGCTTCTTAATTCAACAGTATACAGACAAATATCCATATATTGAAAGATGTTGTCTATCCACAAACGTTCAATCCACAAAGGTGGTCAACTCCGCTTACCAAAGAGGGAACAAAGCAGAGACAGGAGCACCAGCCGCACAGCAGCAGACATGTCCTGAAGTGTAATGGAGCAACGATAGTATGGGTGCTAGGGCTGAGAAACCTCAAAAGGTATCCAAAAATATCCCAACAGTCTCTTTGAACGCTTGAGAGTAAGATATTCCTTTGAGATGTTAAACAGAAAGACGTTGTTTGAGCAAAGTAAGAAATGGTAGGGACTGAAGATGCTTCCTCCGAAATGACCTTGGAAATAACAAAAATAGGAGTCCGATCACATTCAATAATACATTTGACATGTGTTTAATTCCTTCAACCAACACTTGATACAATAATAATAATAATAACTATTTTCTAATGGAAGAAAAATCTTCTCATCAGACTATTGCATTAATTAATTGACTTGTTACATAGGCTACTGTTTTGATATGATTTTTCTTTCACTTTGAGGATACATGCAAGTATTTACCATGAAAATTTGTTTAAAATGTTCAATGTTTTAGGAAGAATATGTTTCAATTAAATATAATGTGATTTTAAGTGAATGCTTCAAAAAAAATAACGCTGTGTCAATATACGCCTTTTTACATTTAAATCTAGCAACTAAAATTACTTCAGTTATTTGGCTCAAGTCAACTTGTTAAACATTTTGTTTACAATAACGATACTGAGCTGATTATTCCTGTTTTATTGCTGTTTTGGTCCGTTTTTGGATTGTTCCAGATCTTTGTTCACACAGTGTTAACACATTTACACACAGTGTTAACACATTTACACCCTGGACTAGTATTTGATTATCAGTTGAAATCAGTTGAAATCCTAATATCAAATGGTTAGTGCTATGGCGGTTCTTTGGAACATCCCTAACCCTAAACACTAACCTTAACCATGACCCCTTACCTTAACCTTTTCACGTTTCAACTTCCATGGGGTGACGTCAGAGTTAGACGTCCCAAGGATTCCGAATAGCAAGGTCAAATATCTAATACACTGAACTAGTATTATCTTTATATGCTATTTCTACCAACTGTAGACTAATTTTCTATAAGAATAACAGACCTTCTTATTCTAAATGATATTACCACGGTTTTGCAACACACCACAGAAGAGGGCATAGATTGTACATGCGTTTATATTGCGTACTCGTCATTACGCTTATTTGATTTAAATATATATGGTTTAAATACAGTAAACTCGCATGCCACTTTGCATACATGAATAATAAATTGCATGCCATAAGAAAGGCGGCCTAGGCTACATACGCTACATACGTTACATACCAACAAATACTCTATTTGGATTAGGCGAAATAATCATAATTTGCAATGGCTCACATTTTACTTGATGTCCCTTCCGAAAGAAACGCACCCTTTCTCCCGGGGGTGGGGGGTAAAATATATAGGCCACCCTTTCCTTCTGATGGATCAACAAATTATACCAATGCAGCGCTGTTCTTTTATTGAGCAAAAAAAAACAACATGTTTTCCTCCCATCAAATGACACCATAGGCTAAGCAACTTGCAGAAGAGATGCGAATGATATGGCGTTATCTCACACAACGAGAGCGGAGGCCCGTATACTTGACCGAAAACCAACCAGATCTGTTCATCTAATCAGCGTCTCCTCAGCAACACTGAAAAAGCTCTTCCGGTTGGCGTAATGTGGTGTTTTAAATAAAAGTACCTTAACGTAATAGAAGAAAAGTGTCACTATAATAACCTTTATTTATTCGTGATCTATGGAAAATAATTGTTTTAACGTGAACAAGGATTGAGATTTTTTTTCCCCCACCATATTTAAGTGACATTTGCATTACATTTGGGTTTTAAAACTTTCCCAAGGTCAAATAAATGCCACCAATGAGAATCACTGCTTATGGATTACATACTGGTTTAGAGCTAAAACTGTTCTGGGTGCCACAGTAAAAGTATTGTAAGGAATACTCAGTAGGGTTTGTAAAATGTATATATGGAGTCATTCCATGGGGTTCTGAGTAACAGATATCCACGAACACGCTAATACAGTATTTGTGTAAACTAATACAGTACTGTACAGCGAATACAGTACTGTACAGTAATACAGTAATACAGTACTGTACAGCTAATACAGTATTTATGTAAACTAATACAGTAATACAGTAATACAGTACTGTACAGCTAATACAGTATTTATGTAAACTAATACAGTAATACAGTACTGTAAAGCTAATATAGTAATACAGTACTGCACAGCTAATACAGTATTTGTGTAAACTAATAAAGTAATACAGTACTGTACAGCTAATACAGTATTTGAATTGTAATCTGTTTATGTCATGATGTATGGTGAAATACTGGAGGAAGTAATATGAGAAGAATGCAATTGCTGAATGTATGTACATATTCTAAACTAAGTGTTTTGATAACCTTCAAATGTAGTAACAGGTCCATGTAGAATGAACAAGCCTTTACATAATACCATAGAAGCAGTGTTCTGCTAATAAAACTATGTGCACCTTTCATCTTTCATTGTCCTTCCCAGCCGATACAAATACTGTGCCTATCTGCATTTTATCTGGTGGTAATGGGGCTACCTTGGCAAACATGTCAGAGACTCCGAGTGGTCTTACCTTCCTGTGTGGTGTCCTGTATACAACAGGAGTAACTCGGGTATCCACTTTTGCTCCTTCTGGTAGTTCCCAGCACCCAGCTGTGCGTAATCTCATTTGGAAGCTAATTCTATGCTTTACCGATATAAACTGACTGTCTCTAGACTGGATTTGACTCAGGCCGGTGACGCCGTTACCCCATGCGACCAACTGTGACATGTTTCGCTACGGCTCTGGGTTGGTCGCTGTTTGACCGAGGTAAAGTAGGTTTTATATCAGACATTCAACAGACATTCAGCAGACATTCACAGTTAAATCTCTTTTTTCGCAATAGCTTTTGCATTGATTGTCATAGAAACACAGAATCAAAATAAGACACTCAAAGAACTTTCATTGGAAAAACTCTAAGTATCGACATCAGGAAGAGGACAACAGAATGCAGAGAATATTTAAAACATGTCTTGATGAATTCTACCCTCTTATTATCGAGAAAACCTGTCAACGTAAGTTCGTTTTAGTTCTGTTAACCATGTATCAACTGAATCTCAATTGCTTAAACAGTAGGCCGCATAAAATCTGCATTTGGCTATACACTCGCTTAGCTAATTTTCAAAGCTGGGGAAATGTCACCCCTCTCTAATTAATGAATGTTGAATGTCAACACTATACCGCATCTTATAATCCACTGACAGTGAAGTTTTTCAAACATTTTCAAAATGTATTTCTCAATATTTTCAATAGGTAGCAGACTGGAAGAAGTGGCTGAGGTGGCTGAAGCTATGGTCCATGTTGTGTCTACAACCATCTCCAGAATCCCAGTAAAGGATCCGGCATCTGACCGCAACGCGCTACAGAGGGTAGTGCGTACGGCCCAGTACATCACTGGGGTCGAACTCCCTGCCATCCAGGACCTCAATACCAGGCGGTCTTTGTATTTGTTATGGATCCCCATTAGCTGCTGCAAAATGAAGGCAGTTATACCATTTTTAAAACATTACAATACATTCCTAACATATTTAACAACATATTAAGTGTGTTCCTCAGACCACTACTCTACTACCAAATATCTACAATACATTAAGTGTGTTCCTCAGACCACTACTCTACTACCACATATCTACAATACATTAAGTGTGTTCCTCAGACCACTACTCTACTACCACATATCTACAATACATTAAGTGTTCCTCAGACCACTACTCTACTACCAAATATCTACAATACATTAAGTGTGTTCCTCAGACCACTACTCTACTACCACATATCTACAATACATTAAGTGTTCCTCAGACCACTACTCTACTACCAAATATCTACAATACATTAAGTGTGTTCCTCAGACCACTACTCTACTACCACATATCTACAATACATTAAGTGTGTTCCTCAGACCACTACTCTACTACCACATATCTACAATACATTAAGTGTTCCTCAGACCACTACTCTACTACCAAATATCTACAATACATTAAGTGTTCCTCAGACCACTACTCTACTACCACATATCTACAATACATTAAGTGTTCCTCAGACAAATACTCTACTACCACATATCTACAATACATTAAGTGTTCCTCAGACCACTACTCTACTACCACATATCTACAATACATTAAGTGTTCCTCAGACCACTACTCTACTACCACATATCTACAATACATTAAGTGTTCCTCAGACCACTACTCTACTACCAAATATCTACAATACATTAAGTGTTCCTCAGACCACTACTCTACTACCACATATCTACAATACATTAAGTGTTCCTCAGACAAATACTCTACTACCACATATCTACAATACATTAAGTGTTCCTCAGACCACTACTCTACTACCACATATCTACAATACATTAAGTGTTCCTCAGACCACTACTCTACTACCAAATATCTACAATACATTAAGTGTTCCTCAGACAAATACTCTACTACCACATATCTACAATACATTAAGTGTTCCTCAGACCACTACTCTACTACCACATATCTACAATACATTAAGTGTGTTCCTCAGACCACTACTCTACTACCACATATCTACAATACATTAAGTGTTCCTCAGACCACTACTCTACTACCACATATCTACAATACATTAAGTGTTCCTCAGACCACTACTCCACCACCAAATATCTACAATACATTAAGTGTGTTCCTCAGACCACTACTCTACTACCACATATCTACAATACATTAAGTGTTCCTCAGACCACTACTCTACTACCACATATCTACAATACATTAAGTGTGTTCCTCAGACCACTACTCTACTACCACATATCTACAATACATTAAGTGTGTTCCTCAGACCACTACTCTACTACCACATATCTACAATACATTAAGTGTGTTCCTCAGACCACTACTCTACTACCACATATCTACAATACATTAAGTGTTCCTCAGACCACTACTCTACTACCACATATCTACAATACATTAAGTGTGTTCCTTATACCACTTCTCTACTACCACATATCTACAATACATTAAGTGTGTTCCTCAGACCACTACTCTACTACCACATATCTACAATACATTAAGTGTGTTCCTCAGACCACTACTATACTACCACATATCTACAATACATTAAGTGTTCCTCAGACCACTACTCTACTACCACATATCTACAATACATTAAGTGTTCCTCAGACCACTACTCTACTACCACATATCTACAATACATTAAGTGTTCCTCAGACCACTACTCTACTACCACATATCTACAATACATTAAGTGTTCCTCAGACCACTACTCTACTACCACATATCTACAATACATTAAGTGTGTTCCTCAGACCACTACTCTACTACCACATATCTACAATACATTAAGTGTTCCTCAGACCACTACTCTACTACCACATATCTACAATACATTAAGTGTTCCTCAGACCACTACTCTACTACCACATATCTACAATACATTAAGTGTTCCTCAGACCACTACTCTACTACCACATATCTACAATACATTAAGTGTTCCCTCAGACCACTACTCTACTACCACATATCTACAATACATTAAGTGTTCCTCAGACCACTACTCTACTACCACATATCTACAATACATTAAGTGTTCCTCAGACCACTACTCTACTACCACATATCTACAATACATTAAGTGTTCCTCAGACCACTACTCTACTACCACATATCTACAATACATTAAGTGTTCCTCAGACCACTACTCTACTACCACATATCTACAATACATTAAGTGTGTTCCTCAGACCACTACTCTACTACCACATATCTACAATACATTAAGTGTTCCCTCAGACCACTACTCTACTACCACATATATACAATACATTAAGTGTTCCTCAGACCACTACTCTACTACCACATATATACAATACATTAAGTGTGTTCCTCAGACCACTACTCTACTACCACATATATACAATACATTAAGTGTTCCTCAGACCACTACTCTACTACCACATATCTACAATACATTAAGTGTTCCTCAGACCACTACTCTACTACCACATATCTACAATACATTAAGTGTTCCTCAGACCACTACTCTACTACCACATATCTACAATACATTAAGTGTTCCTCAGACCACTACTCTACTACCACATATCTACAATACATTAAGTGTTCCTCAGACCACTACTCTACTACCACATATCTACAATACATTAAGTGTTCCTCAGACCACTACTCTACTACCACATATCTACAATACATGAAGTGTGTTCCCTCAGACCACTACTCTACTACCACATATCTACAATACACTAAGTGTTCCTCAGACCACTACTCTTCTACCACATATCTACAATACATTAAGTGTGTTCCTCAGACCACTACTCTACTACCACATATCTACAATACAAAATCCATGTGTACGTGTGTGTAGAGTGCGTATGTTATCGTGTGTGTGTGTGTGCCTGTGTGTGTGTCTCTTCACAGTCTCCACTGTTCCATAAGGTGTATTTCTATCTGTTTTGTAAATCAAAGTTTCCTGCTTGCATCAGTTACTTGATGTGGAATAGAGTTCCATGTAGTCATGGCTCTATGTAGTACTGTGCGCCTCCCATTGTCTGTTCTGGACTTGGGTACTGTGGAGACCTCTGGTGGCATACCTCTCACAATTACAAGTAGTGATGCAACTCTGCCTAGAAGGCTAGCATCCCGGAGTCGCCTCTTCACTGTTGACGTTGAGACTGGTGTTTTGCGGGTACTATTTAATTGAAGCTGCCAGTTGAGGACTTGTGAGGCGTCTGTTTCTCAAACTAGACACTCTAATGTACTCAGAGTGTCTTGCTCAGTTGTGTTCCGGGGCCTCCCACTCCTCTTTCTATTCTGGTTAGAGACAGTTTGCCCTGTTCTGTGAAGGGAGTAGTACACAGCGTTGTACGAGATCTTCAGTTTCTTAGCAATTTCTCGCATGGAATAGTCTTTATTTCTCAGAACAAGAATAGACTGACGAGTTTCAGAAGAAAGTTCTTTGTTTCTGGCCATTTTGAGCAGGTAATCGAACCCACAAATGCTGATCTTCTAAAGTCTAATACATCCACGTTGCGATTTCTACATATGTCAAATTAACAGATTATTGTCTTTTGTTAAATTTACAAAACAACATTCCGACCTTGTTTAGCATTAGTCCTATCTAGTCCAAATATGCAATGGTTCCACTATTCGTATCCGTTTGAATCACTTCCAATAGGGGACTTTTATTCTGAAGGCGAACCTCCACTGTTGTGGCTAATCCTTAGTGTGGCTATTGTCACACAAGGGGTCCTGTTTGGAGCATCTTGCAGTCAGATGCACTGCGGTAAAAATAACGCCAGTCAGAGAGCAAGTCTGTATTATTCGCAATGCAAGCGCGGGAGAAACAGCTCTTTCTAGGCCTACAAGTAAAAAAGAAAATATAATTGGTATGTTACTTATGTAGCCAAGGCATTCTTTCTTCTTTCCTGTGGCATGCAATTAATTATTAATGTAGCCTATGCAGTGGTTTGCGATTTTACAGTAGCATATTTAAACCATCGCCCTACAGTGTCGACAGATTATTCAAATGAGCATCAAATACAGTTGAAGTAGGAAGTTTACATACACCTTAGCCGAATACATTTAAACTCAGTTTTTCACAATTCCTGACATTTAATCCTAGTAAAAATTCCGTTTTAGGTCAGTTAGGATCACCACTTTATTTTAAGAATGTGAAATGTCAGAAGCAAGCTGTTTAAAGGGACAGTCAATTTAGTGTATGTAAACTTCTGACCCACTGGAATTGTGATATAGTGAATTTATAAGTGAAATAATCTGTTTGTAAACAATTGTTGGAAGAATTACTTGTATCATGCACAAAGTAGATGTCCTAACCGACTTGCCAAAACTATAGTTTGTTAACATGAAATCTGTGGAGTGGTTGAAAAATGAGTTTTAATGACTAAAACCTAAGTGTATGTAAACTTCTGACTTCAACTGTATAACCGTGTTAATATAATTTAGAACTGGGCCTATTATTGTAATAGAATATCATACTACAGTTGGTATAAATAGCCTATAAAGATGATAATAGCACAGTGCATTTGATATTAAGACTTCAAGGAACTGATGATCAACAAAGATCTGGAACAATAGAACAAACTGACAATAATTGTATTTATAGTTTAGGGATGTGTAGGCTATATTGTAGCAGCAACTATCAGATCAATGTTACAATAAAAGCCAAAGAACTGAAGCACTTTTATTTGCTAGATTTAAATGTAAAATAAAAGTGTATATTGGCTGTAGTAAATAGGTCTACTTTACATTAGATTGGTACTCTTAGCCTGTATTGTGTATTCTGCTTGTTCTCTAGAAAGTCTCTCCTTGGCCCATTGGCCTTATATTTGCACTTTATTGAATTGAAATCATCAAACTCCAGTTTTCCTAAAAAACTTTAATAATTTAACAAATCTTAGTAAGACTTGCATGTCTTCTGCATGAAAAATCATATCAAAACAGCAGCCTATGTAACAAAGTCAATTCATTAATGGTCTTAATTAATAGTCTTTGATAAGGAGATTATTTAAAGAGAAGAGCATGGCATTAAGAGCATGGCATTAAGAGCATGGCATTAAGAGCATGGCATTAAGAGCAAGGCATTAAGAGCATGGCATTAAGAGCATGGCATTAAGAGCATGGCATTAAGAGCAAGGCATTAAGAGCATGGCATTAAGAGAATGGCATTAAGAGCATGGCATTAAGAGCAAGGCATTAAGAGCATGGCATTAAGTGCATGGGCATTAAGAGCCCGGTATTAAGAGCATGGCATTAAGAGCATGGCATAAGAGCATGGCATTAAGAGCATGGCATTAAGAGCATGGCATTAAGAGCATGGCATTAAGAGCATGGCACCTGCAACGTCAAGATTGTGGGTTCTATTTCTGTCACGTTTGGGTGTATAGGGAGACCAAGACGCAGCGCAGGGATAGTAGTTTGACATAGTGTTTTAATAATTACTATGTAAATAAAACGCCAAATGAACGAACTATACAAAAAAACAGACACGATCGAACAAACGTCAAACGTACAAAATCAAACAGGAATAATGAACGGACGTAACAACAGGTGAACACTTACTGTCACCGTGACAATGACCCACAACCCAGTGTGAAAATCTACCAACCTATGTAGGATCCCTAATTAGTGACGATGCGCTACAGCTGCCTCTAATTAGGGATCCCACACAAACCACCACCAGAAACAGAAAGAATAGAACTGTCAGACTCTGACCATGGCTACATAGAGAAGCAAATGGGCTTCTCTATGGCCAGAGCCTGACAATTTCCGGGACCACCCGTGAGTAAAATTGATAGAGAAATTTGTATGTTTAATGTTAATGACTAAGATGTACTATTTGTAAAGCTGGAGCTCTCTCTGTATTATTAAACAAACTGAAGAATTTACAACCTTCAGGATACAGACAGAGTTATAAAAGAGTTCATTTAGAACATTGAAATAGAAATTCCGATGACAAAAATGTATGACTGTAAGTTGCTTAGGATAAAAGCATCTACCAAATGGCATATATTATTATTATTATTACTAATATTATTATTATTATTATTATTACTAATATTATTATTATTATCATATCAAGTGTTGGTTGAAGGAATTAAACACATGTCAAATGTATTATGAATGTGATCGGACTCCTATTTTTGTTTTTTCCAAGGTCATTTCGGAGGAAGCATCTTCAGTCCCTACCATTTCTTACTTTGCTCAAACAACGTCTTTCTGTTTAACATCTCAAAGGAATATCTTACTCTCAAGCGTTCAAAGAGACTGTTGGGATATTTTTGGATACCTTTTGAGGTTTCTCAGCCCTAGCACCCATACTATCGTTGCTCCATTACACTTCAGGACATGTCTGCTGCTGTGCGGCTGGTGCTCCTGTCTCTGCTTTGTTCCCTCTTTGGTAAGCGGAGTTGACCACCTTTGTGGATTGAACGTTTGTGGATAGACAACATCTTTCAATATATGGATATTTGTCTGTATACTGTTGAATTAAGAAGCTACCCATTTCTAATATGAAAATATGAAGCACTAATAACAACTCTTCTCTCCCCTGTAAACAACAGTGTCCCTGTCTCATGGGGCCTGTGCAGAGGTGGACTCGGACACTGAGGCCGTTGCAGGCAAAGGGTTCAAACTGGGCTGCATCTCCTGTAAGATGAGGCCCGAGGTGGAGGCTTCTGCCACGGTCGACTGGTATTTCAAGGCCAAAGGGGAAGCTGACTTTGCTCATGTGAGTATCTGAGATGGATTATGATTGCTATAGTAGTCCAAATTACTACCTAATGTAGTAGATTGTAGGATCAGGTTTGGGGTTTTGTTTGCTCAGGTTCCCACACAAAACATGCTGCCGTTATAGTCTGCAGTCTGTTTAGAGTATGCCAGCGGTAGTCCTCTACACAATGCTGTCTTATGCCACATGGCCCAGAGCCCATCCCTAAGCACACAACCACAAGGCACAAGGCCCAACCCACACATGCACACTCACACCGCAATGCCCAACCACATGATATGTTGTGTGCGGTTCAGATGGAATTAATCTGGATGACATTTTATTTCTCAGAGATCACAAGGGCCACCGGGACAATAGGTAGATAGGCAGACTATAGTGTGCCAGATAGGCTCACAGATACTTTATGGAACTTTGTGTATACTTTCCTACTCAAAGAACCTCTCTCAAAACACAGTTGAGTCCATTATCCTGGATGTTGCCAGATACGGATGGCAATCTAGGAACTGAAAGCGGAGAGATTTTCAGTGCCAGGTGAACAACCCAGATGTCATTGTGTCATTAGATATATAATTACGATGAGGAGGGCCAGCACATTGTGGATGAGCGCTTCGAGGACCGTGTAGACTGGAGCGGCAGTAAGCAGAGCCAAGACATACAGGATGCGTCCATCTACGTCTTCAATGTCACCTTCAACGACTCGGGCACCTACCGTTGCTTCTTCCACCGGCTCCTGACGTACGAGTTCTACGAAT
The DNA here is from genome assembly GCA_023634145.1 of Thymallus thymallus. Classification (NCBI taxonomy): domain Eukaryota; kingdom Metazoa; phylum Chordata; class Actinopteri; order Salmoniformes; family Salmonidae; genus Thymallus; species Thymallus thymallus. The sequence goes on from CM042395.1 coordinate 2,407,974, forward strand.
ACCAGACCGTTGTCAGCAAGGTTGTGCACCTGAAAGTGGTGGCTAAAGGTTCAGTATTACAATACAGACAAATGCTTTTGTACGCAATTTGAATTACAATGTTAATTATCCCAATTGTTAGGAAACATTTCTGACTTGAAATTAAGCTTTTAAGTGCTTTGTAAGTGCTAAGAGAATATGTGGTGCCTTTTGAATGCTTTGTAAGTGCTAAGAGAATATGTGGTGCCTTTTGAGTGCTTTGTAAGTGCTTAGAGAATATCTGGTGCCTTTTGAATGCTTTGTAAGTGCTTAGAGAATATGTGGTTCCTTTTGAATGCTTTGTAAGTGCTTAGAGAATATGTGGTGCCTTTTGAGTGCTTTGACTCCCCCTCTCCCTCCCGCCGTCTCTCTCTCTAGCCACCAGAGGGACGGCCTCCATAGTCTCTGAGGTGATGATGTACGTGTCCATCATCGGGCTACAGGCTTGGCTCTACATAGAGATGGTATACTGTTACAGAAAGATCTCAGCTGCAGGAGAGGAAGCATTGAGAGAAAGCGCGTGAGTAACACTGTAACCCCTACTTCCTGTCCTGCAGCTGGATCCTTTCATTTCCGGGTCTTTTTCTTGTCTGTTCTGTAGCTGTCCATCCTGTTGATGTGTGTTCTCTCCTCTGTTCCATAGTGCTGAGTTCTGCCATTCCTCTGTTCTTCCTTGTTCAGTGTTCTCTCTGTTTGTCTTTCTCTCTACATTCATTTTCCTTGCCACTCCAATTTCTCTCCCTCCTTCCATCCCTCCGTCCCGCAATCGTCACTCTCTAGAAAAGCCAAAGAAGGTACATTTCCTGAAGAAAATGTGTGTGCTTGCCTCAGCAGTCTTGGTAGTGTTTTGTCGTTTTGGAAAACGTAAAAATAACTTAAAGGGTCATGTAGAATTCAATAATTCATTGAATATAAAATGTGTGTGATAATACATTCGGCCTTGGTGTTTAGGCTGTGCTCCCTGGGCTGCATCCAAACCATAAGCAGGTGGAGGCTGGGGGGGCTGGTTGGCAAAAGTGCAGCAGTTACAAGCGATGATGTTTGCTGAATGGCCAAACTGAATAAGCTGGCAATAAAATAAATGATGTTCAGTCTCTGATTGGAAGTTAGCTCAGCTGACACTGCTTGCTTCGCTTTGCTACGTTAAAGCAATACATCTGGTTACTTAAGTTGGACGGATGGTTGCTTGATGGAAGGATAAAGGAAAGTTATTATGGAAGGATGGATGGATGAATGGAAAAAAGGATGGAGTGTTGAGTGTTGGATGGATAAAGAAGGGTTAGAGGTTAAATGGATTCATGAATAGCTAAAGCGAGGTTGAAAGATTGGAATAACATTGGAATATTACGAGATATGCAGTGTAGTTTAAATGATTTAAGAAATGATGGATGGATGGATGGATGGATGGATGGATGGATGGATGGATGGATGGATGGATGGATGGATGATTAAATGGTAAATGATGAGTAATATTCTAACCACTTCTATCTTTCTCCTTTCTTTCCAGGAATGCAGAATATTTAGCTCTAGCCCCGGAGAGTAAAGATAACTGTGCAGGAGTGCAGGTGGCAGAATAACCCAGGTTTGTCACGAGAAAAAAAAGTTATCAGCAACAGTAAAAGGACGAGTCAACTCATGAACAATGCATAGTATCGGAGGGAACGTTGCCATGGGCACAGCCAACCAATGGATGCGATGGATTCACTTCCTGTACATTCCTACTGCAGCATGCTGGTGGCAAACTTGCCAGAGTAAATGATTTATAGAGTATAAAAGTAGTCGAAGTGAACAAGTATAAGTAAGTGTATAAGTGTACTTTTAATTTAATTAATGTTAGCTAGACCTACTAATAGGCTAGTTCTGTTGTGGTAGAGTTAACTAAGGTCCAATAAATCTTAACGACAACTATGACGATAAACTATAGCTTCCACCCTAGAGGTGGTTGATGGTTTATCGTTCTACAGTCCTACACCTGCCAATCAACCGATCCAAGCGTCCTACTGCAGACTGCCTATTAAAACGGTGCTAGTAACACAAGACCTTCCTCCTCTAACGCAGAGATGCACTTTCCCTCCTCAACTTCCATCAGCATGTATTTTCTAGGTCTGTTACAAAGCCTGCTTCTTTCCCCAAATAGGCTATTAGGGTTAGTATAAAAAATTATCAAAATAAATGTCTATAGCATTCTCTGGGATTTCACACGAAGAGGAAGGGCTTATTTCGGAGAGGCTGGCAGCATATAGCCTGTTGCGCAAGTGAACAGCTGCAAGAGAGAGGCTAGTGATTAGGCTAGAAAATTAACTTAACAGATTATGAAATGGCAGATCAGTAGTGCGTTCCTACAGGCTGCGCTCTGTGGTCCCCGGGCACGCAAAGCTCCACTATTGATTACTCCTAGGTCTACGTCTTTAGCCAAGAAAATGATTATGCCTGGCCTACAACAACACAGTGCAATGAGGAATGTTTTATTGTTATCAAGTGAATACACAATTATTGTCCATAGGCTGTAAACTGCAGTGATGTAGGCTAATTTGAATAACCACTCACACTTCCTGTTTTGTTTCATGACCAAATAACTGCATAGGCCAACAACACAGGCCTGATAGTCAACCATTTGGATCAGTTTATCCTCAACAGTGTAGAAGGTCCAGAAAGGTACAATATCAGACCACTCATATGGTGTAGACGTATTTTGTCAAGATGTAGCCCTGTGTTAAGATAGGCCTAGGCATATTATAGAGACATATGGACTTCTCCTTTCTAACTCTCCACCCGTTAATGCTCTAGTCTATTTTACATTCAGTAAACAAGCGCAAGCATGCATCTCTCCTCCAATAGGCTATTAGTAGCCTAATGAAAGTGAGTTAAAATAAGTGTCCAACAAGCTTTTGGCTTTTACTGGGCTTTTACTGGGACTTTTACTGGTCTTTTACTGGGACTTTTACTGGGACATTTACTGGGACTTTTACTGGGACTGTTACTGGGACTTTTACTGGGACTTTTACTGGGCTTTTACTGGGACTTTTACTGGGTCTTTTACTGGGACTTTTACTGGGCTTTTACTGGGACTTTTACTGGGTCTTTTACTGGGACTTTTACTGGGTCTTTTACTGGGACTTTTACTGCCTAATTACGCAACAGATCAATGAAAACAGACAGGCTCGACATGTAGCCTTTAGCCTCAGTTAGAAGCGTTTGCATATTCGACCATAATTCATAAGCTCAATGTTAGGCTTTAATACTGCCGTGAATATATCCAGTCAAATTAAGAAAAAAAAAGAAGTTTAGAATTAAAATAAATGATAGGTAGCATAAACCATAAACGGATCCTACCTAAGTGTAATGAGGAATGTAAAGTGAGTACAAACTCTAGTCTAGGCTGTAAACTGCAGTGAATAGCCTGTCATTTTGAATAACCACTCCAAAGCCTGGCATTTAGAATGCATATTCACTTTGAAATAAGTGCATCTGGGTTGCCTGATTGGTCATTATGGCCAAACAGTTCTATTTCTATTTCATCTGACCAGAGGACATTTCTCCAAAAAGTACGATCTTTGTCCCCATGTTGCAAACCGTAGTCTGGCTTTTTTATGGCGGTTTTGGAGCAGTGGCTTTTTTTTCAAGGCAGTTTAGCCTACAAAGTCCAGGCACATTAACAGGACAGTAATACGGTGGTTTTCGTCATGATGTATCAGCTAACAGAAACCTGCTATTAAATGCAGGGATTTCTAGTGGTGCGCATATGAATTGTGATAATGCATGAGCATGGAGGAAGTCATATCCATAGTTTCTGCATTTGGCTTCTGAGTTTTAAAAGTGTTAAAAAATGCTAAGTCAGCACCCCTACTTCCTGCTGCTATAACTACACCTGTGTATGTATTACACACAAAAGCATGTATCTAATTCAACTAATTAATCATTATGTGTATGAATCCTGCATCATTTCGGTTGTAATGATATCTGTCTAATGTTTGTGTATGTACATTTATATTAGCAGGTATTGTGAGAGAATGAATCTGATTGAATGGCTATCAAGATAACTTTATCACACTGTATTTCAGCTTTTTTTTCTATAACTTTGGTGCAATTTTCACAAGTATGTGGTACAATTCCACAAATTCTAATGAAATTTTTTTTTGAAACAAATGTTTAAATTTCATGTTTCATGTTTCAAAACTCTAATCACATTTTCAATTGACTGGGTACGACAAACAAATTCAAAGTCACTCTTTCAAATTGGATACATATTCAATCTAAGTATCCGTTTTTCAAAATGCAATATTCACTTTGCTTTTGATATGATTTTCGTGTCATTTGTTAACAACACAATTAACTATCACTTAATTATACTGCTCAAAACTGCTAACTACTGAACCAAAATTATGTAGTGCCTAGTTAACGTATATACAGTTGAAGTTGGAAGTTTACATACACCTTAGCCAAATTTAAACTCAGTTTCGGGTAGCCTTCCACATGCTTCCCACAATAAGTTTGGTGAATTTTGGCCCATTCCTCCTGACAGAACTGGTGTAACTGAGTCAGGTTTGTAGGCCTCCTTGCTCGCACACGCTTTTTCAGTTCTGCCCACAAATTTTCTATAGGATTGAGGTCAGGGCTTTGTGAAGGCCACTCCAATACCTTGACTTTGTTGTCCTTAAGCCATTTTGCCACAACTCTGGAAGTATGCTTGCGGTCATTGTCCATTTGGAAGACCCATTTGTGACCAGCTTTAACTTCCTGACTGATGTCTTGAGATGTTGCTTCAATATATCCACATAATTTTCCTTCCTCATGATTCCATCTATTTTGTGAAGTGCACCAGTCCCTCCCCACAACATGATGCTGCCACCCCCGTGCTTCACGGTTGGGATGGTGTTCTTAGGCTTGCAAGCCTCCCCCTTTTTCCTCCAAACATAACAATGGTCATTATGGCCAAACAGTTTTATTTTTGTTTCATCAGACCAGAGGACATTTCTCCAAAAAGTACGATCTTTGTCCCCATGTGCAGTTGCAAACCATAGCTTTTTTATGGCGGTTTTGGAGCAGTGGCTTCTTCCTTGCTGAGCGGCCTTTCAGGTTATGTCGATATAGGACTCGTTTTACTGTGGATATAGATACTTTTGTACCTGTTTCCTCCAGCATCTTCACAAGGTTCTTTGCTGTTGTTCTGGGATTGATTTGCACTTTTCACACCAAAGTACGTTAATCTCTAGGAGACAGAACGTGTCTCCTTCTTGGGCGGTATGACGGCTGCGTGGTCCCATGGTGTTTATACTAACATCCATATTAATGCCCATGATTTTGCAATGAGATGTTAGACGAGCAGGTGTCCACATACTTTTGGTCATGTAGTAATGTTGTAAACATATTAACAGCAATGTATTATTATTATTATACTATTGTAAGGATAATAAAACTAAGATTGACATATTTATATGCTCACAACCTGCCGTTTGATACAAATTATTAAAACAAAAAATGTGCATGTCAAGTTATAGTCAAACTGTATGGAAAATTATATTTACCATTTACAATTTTACTCTATTCTGCACTTTAAAAATAACCGTTTTGACATTTGTATCTTGTATTATTTGCTATTGGATTTAATGGTAGTTATAATAACTAAATAGTGAGCATTATCTGATGTATTGCTGACTAAACTAATATGTTCACATGGTATTTCACGGAAAAGGTTCTGAACATAAGACAGGGGTTTATTACATGTGTCGTCAGTTTAGAGTCTCGTACTTAAGTTTTGAAAATTCACCACATGCTTGTGAAACTAGCGCCAAAGCGATTGAAAACAACAACAATCAATCCATCCACGCCACCTATTGTATGTCTTATAAATGATGCACGATCATCATGAAATGTACTAAACTTCAAAAGGTATTTATAATATAATGTTATGTGATGGACTATGATGTCTTCTCAGATGTACAATGTACAATGTTTTGTGATTATAATGACAAATAAAAAATCATAACATTAATTGAAGTGAAGATTTTAATTTTCAATATTTAAATAACAATCAGAGCTCAAATCCACAAGAACGCCAAAACATTTCAATTAAACTGCTACAGCAAAAGACCCATCAATTTAGGTATAAACTTCCTGCAAACAGAAAATCAAAAAATTCATAATGGATCCACTGATGTTGATAACCTCTCAAACCCCAAGTGTACTTACACAGCTTCTTCTATGCAGTTGGCACCAGTGATTTTGCGGAGAGTAAACACACGTAAATGGTTACTTTACTCGTCGCGAACAGTGATTAGTGTTTACACACCAACATTTTGTTTTACCACTACTGGTACACACAGTTAGTATTGGGGTACAAAGGTAGGTTGAGCTGGTACTTCTTATTCATGGCAAGAGGCATAAGACGTCACCCCAGATAGTGGTAGTGGCTACTCCACATCCCAACCTGAAGAAGACATACAGTATGTGAGGATCACTATTCCAAATGGAAACATTTTGGGGCCAGCCAATAGACTTAAGGCACACTGTATTGAACCTCTGGATTCAACAAATAGTCTTCCTTATGTTTTCTCAACAAAATATTGCCAAAAAATGTTGTTTTTAATCAAGCTAAGAACAGTACCTTTTACGATTGAGCTGTAGTATAGACTGGATATTTTTTGTCAACTAGCTTATCAATGAAAAACACTGCCCTCTAGGGTGAGGGTTTTGTCTCCCCACCACAGGTGTATGACAGTCGTAAATACCTAAACTCTCTCAAACCGCTCTACCGAAATGGAACTTTGTTACCACAGAGAAATACTTTGCAGTACAGTAACATCAAAAGGTAAGAGAAATTAAAAACATTTTATGAAATCCAAACAGTTGTAACGGTCTGATACCAGATCTTTTCTTGTATTGGGATATTATTACGGATGATGTAACTAAATAACTGTATCTCTGAAGGGGTACACATTCTAGTTATCAGATTTACACCTAAACTTATACGATTAAATATGAAACTATTTGTTAGAAGATGAAATGTGATTTTATTCTTCTAAATGAGAGAATTGTTTCCATAAGTATGCTAATGCTCAATCCGTAACCCCGCCCACGGGAGCACCGACATTGGAGCAACTCGATGGAGCGCCCCTTTTGGCCGAGTGCTTAGGACTCCTAATTTTTTTTTACATTAGACCAGAGAATGTGAGTACTAGCTCCACACGTTTGAAATGGTGAATTTCTACTGGACCAGCCAGAATATAGCGCAAGCTGAGTATGGCAAAATGCTATCGATCACTACATAAAAGAAGTGATTAAATCCTAGTCGTCGCGGTTATCAGTCTGCAGCTGAGAATGTACGTGGCCTAGGACGAGGACACAGACACTCCTCTGAAACCTATTTTCTAACAAGATCAACTCTAAGAACTACATGGTACTTCAATGTATCCACTCTTAATCAACACTATGACCAGAAAGACTCTACAAAGGACAATGACGATCTCTACTGGGCAAACCAGAGTCTTACATCATCGACCCATCTATCGAAGCCCAGCTCAATCATACATATATAAATTGCATCTTCTTTTTCCTAATGGGCAGTTATTAAAGTGCATAAGATTTAGTATTTACGTGAACATAGCTTCTCAAGGTCCGATAGAGACCCATTAATTTGTCTCTCCTCCTACAGCTTTCTTTCCCCACCCTCTTCCTCTATGTAACCAGCCGTCATATCGGGTTAGTCCACTAGGGACTTTTCATGGCATAATTAGTAATCAATGTGTAATCTATTCTGTTTGTATGTTTATGTAATTCTGTGTGATTATTTAGGTAGTTAGTAAATAAATAATTAAGCCAATTTGTGTATCGCTGATTCATCATGGAGACTAGGGTTAGTGCAGATAGATTTTTACGACGTTCAGATGAGACTGATAGAAGGTAAGGATTCATTCATGACTGATTGAAATGTAAGAGATTTTTAGATCTTTAAGAGTTAATTCGGAAAACGCCAAACTCTATAAACAACTCTTCCCTGGTGCCCCAGGTTGTTAATTAGTTAATTGTTGATTTAATTCAAACACGTAATAATTAAACGCTAGGTAATCAATTTGATAAAATCACATTCATGATAGTCAAGACACGACAGGATGGAGCCAAAATGCTCCCGCACTGCACCCTTGAAGCTGAAGCTAAAGATGGCATCTATCACCAGGTTGTAAGCCTTGTCAATCACCATTGCCTAAGAGGAGCATCTCTGTCAATGTCAGCATTAACACAACCCGCACAGCATCACATATACACACACTCCGAGATAAATACATCAACAACCTTGCATACAACAACACTGGCACTCACAGATAAACTCATGTAAGGTAGCCCAGGAGATAGGACACACACCCATCAACCAAATTGACTGCTGTGAGTTTAACACAGGAGCCACGGCTCACTACTACCTCAGGCATCTCAGTCAGGAAAGGGATGTCCATCTTCTCACACTGGGTGGTCAGGCCCTGGAACAACGGTTTATTTGGGCTCTTTGGGTACAGAATGGTGAGTTCACAGCCCTGTAGTCACACACAAAGCATAGTCAGTATACACTCAGAACCACAGACTGTAAGCATGTTACTTACAGCGCCTTGGGCAGTACCAGTCATTGTAAGGGACACTACTAGCTCAGCCAGCTCAGTCAGCTGGTCCACACTGAAGCCGTACTCTGAGAACAGCTCCTGGACAATGTGCTGAGCCTCCTCCTGCCAGGGGATACATATAAATGCATATGCACGCACGCACGCACGCACGCACACACACACACTGCTATGTACCACACATTCATCCTTATTCCTTACCCAAAGTATTTTATGGACTGGGCCACGGCGGATGCTTGTACACTGACCAATGGATATCCCCCCCCCCCCCCCCCCCCCAGTGGGAGAGGTCTGCCGTTGCCTGTGATGTCACAAGGAACCCAATCCAAAACAGAGCCTGCAGACTCAACATCAAACACCTGTAGGAGGAACACATTTCAATGACAGAGACCCATGTTAGAATGTAATCAACCCTGAAGATGACATATGAGCAAACTGGTGTTATTGTTATTGCCTGTGTGCCAGTCTGTTTCTGCCCTCTTGCAAATTCCTTACGGAATTGTCATGCAAAAAATGTTGACAATGAGCAATGGAGTCGGTAGGAGCATAAACGGACCTGTGTGCATGTGAATGCTTTTAGCTATGGTCTTCATAACTCAATATATAAATAAAAACAGCTCTGCAGTAAAACGTCGAAATAACACATTTTATACAGAAATTGTCCCAATATATAATATTAATATGTATTTTCAACTCGACTCGTCGGAGGAGGACAACATCAACGACGTGCTTCGGTTCCCTCACTCGTGAGGGCTCCTGGAGGAGACCTTACCGGAAGGGGATAGGCGATGGGGAGAGGAAGTTCGGGGCAGTCCCAGCCCTCCAACGCCAGTTCCCAACACGGTGCCTCCAGCGCCGTTCCAGAGCTCGGTACTGTCCGTGCCGACTCCAAGCACCACACCATCGGTGCGCTCTCAGCACCCGGAGAGGCTGGAGGAAGAGGATCGCCCACCACTTCGTCTTCCCACGATCCATGATAGGGAGAGACCGGAGGGATTTTTTAAGAGATCAGAGGAGGAGCAGACGAGGTGGTGGAGAGCCTGGAGGCGCCGAGGGATCCACGGATCCTCCAAATACAGGAGGAGAAGGACTCCCAGGACACCACGAAAGCCAACACCTCCTTTGGCCGCCATTCCTTCCAGTTCTCTGCTGCCAATGACTGGAACGAATTGCAAAAATAATTGAAGCTGGAGACTACCATCTCCCTCAATAACTTTAAGCATCAGCTGTCAGAGCTGCTTATCGATCACTGCACCTGTACACAGCCCATCTGTAAATAGCCCACCCTACTACCTCATCCCCATATTGTTATTTTCGCTCATTTGCACTCCAGTATCTCTATTTGCACATCATCATTTGCACATCTATCAGTCCAGTGTTAATGCTAATTTGTAACTTATTTCGCCACTACCTTCCAAACCTTATTACATTTGCACTACATTTGCACACTCTGTATATAGATTATCTATTGTGTTATTGACTGTACGTTTGTTTATTCTCATGTGTAACTCTGTGTTGTTGTTTTTGTCGCACTGCTTTGCTTTGTTTTGGCCAGGTCGCAGTTGTAAATGAGAACTTTTTCTCAACTGGCCTACCTGGTTAAATAAAGGTGAAATAAAAAAATAAATACAATAAAAATAAAGGCAAAGGGTGGCTACTTGAAGAATCTCAAATATAAAATATGTTTAGATTTTTTTAACACTTTTTTGGTTACTACATGATTCCATATGTGTGCTAACCAGCTACACACTAGTTCACTATATACCTAATGGAACCTTAGGTCAATCACACCAACCTCTTTTTGAAAGTCTAATTGTATTCTTTAAGATGGGGCCCTTTACTTATGACTTAAACAGATGCAGGATGGCTAAATCATGGGGTTTCTTGGTAGTCTTAAACAAATCTACTGTGAAACAAAGCGTACATGATTATGGACTTAAAGAAAGAAGACACCGTTAACATGTCAGATATAGTTTAAATGTGTTCACTTTTTAGTTTGCATCCCAATATGACACTTATAATACATCACAGAAGACTGAAATGTAACAAAATGCCTATTGTGTTTATTGAGCTGAGATGCTCAGGTGGTCAATATTCCCCTCCAGTGATTCCCCAACATCTTGTCAACATGGGCCCCAAAAATGGAGCAGATATCTTATACCAATCTATCTTTATAGACATGTATCCATAACAAGGCCTAGGTGGCCCCTATAGTGTCCAGAAATCTCTCCAAAATGTCAAATGTTTTAAGCATCTTTATTTTCATGAAAATAACTTGTCAAAAATCATTTTTATGAACAAATTCACATTATTTAGTGTAGACAATCATTTTATTTTTATCTCTTCAAATAGAAGTATGTTTGTAGCGCAAAATATCTTACAGGTAGGCCCTCTTTCACTCTTTCATCATGTCACAAGCGGACTCTCTCTCAATGCAAGACAATGACACCCAATGTTTGGGGAATTATTCATATAATGTGTTACATAGTGTGCATCTGCCCTCAGAGCATGGTTCCACTCTAATTCTAATCACTAAAGAATAATCTTTAAGACAAAACACAAAAAGTTGTAATATATGTACACATGTCATTCTATACTGAAAACAGGTACAATCTGTAAGATTTTGTTGTTGGGGATGTGATAACACAATTTTTATTTTACTTAAATACTTGAGAGGAAGAAGTGATGGACTGCAGACTGATCAAGCCCCCTCCGATCCCAAGGCTGAAAGCTGAAGTTCATGACCTCTGCTCAAAGAAAAAACAACTCTTAAAATGTTGTGCTTTCACGTGACTCTCTTTTAGTTGGAATTCAGGACAATAACAATTCGCATTAATACAATAATGTTTTTTATTCTGTTTTAACCTACTGCAGTTTTCCTTCGCTTTTTTTTTCTGGCACTTGTTGTGTGTAATACTACCGTGTGAGGGTTTGGCTGTGGTTAGACCTTACTCCCAATAAGGGGAGTGGTAGAACCACAGTCGAGCCCTCACACCCTAACTAGGGGAGGTATGATCCTCAATCAGAGACTGTACATGGTTGTCTCTGATTGGGGATTGTATTCAGGCACCCTACACATCTACCTGTGTGTGGGTCATTATTTCTACAGTCACTGTGCAAGTAAGTGTGTTTCTGTTTTTGTGATTGCTTCGTTGATTTTGTTTGCATAGTTTGTTACATGTGAGCTTATAGTTTAAATAAAACTATGTCGAACTATCACTGCGCTGCTCCTTGGTCTCTCTCTACACCCACTCGTGACAGAATTACCCACCAAAACGAGACCAAGCAGGGGTTTTTATGAAGAATCAAAGGAGGAACAGAGGAGGTGGTGGAGAGCCTGGGTTGCTCTTCCTCTGGAAACGCATCGGGACCCGTTTCTACAGGAGATAGAGGAGGACTTCGACCGCCGGCTGGCACTCGTGAATAGGCTGATGGATAGACTGGAGACGGCTTATAATATCATGAAAGCCCGCAGCCCGGAGCCTCCAGCGAAGACCGGAGACTACAGTGCCAGAGCAGTCCGCTCCATCGGTGCCCATTCCGGGGCCGGTCGTCTGCTTCACTCCAGTGCCAGAGCAGTCCGCACCACCGGTGCCCAGTCCGGGGCCGGTCGTCTGCTTCACTCCAGTGCCAGAGCAGTCCGCTCCACCGGTGCCCAGTCCAGGGCCGGTCGTCTGCTTCACTCCAGTGACAGAGCAGTCCGCTCCACCGGTGCCCAGTCCGGGGCCGGTCGTCTGCTTCACTCCAGTGCCAGAGCAGTCCGCTCCACCGGTGCCCAGTCCGGGGCCGGTAGTCTGCTCCACTCCAGTGCCAAAGCAGTCCGCTCCACCGGTTCCCAGTCCGGGGCCGGTCGTCAGCACCATTTCCATGCCAGAGCAGTCCGCTCCACCGGTGCCCAGTTGGGGTCCGGACGTCTGCCCAGCTCCAGAGCCGGAACCACCTGCCACACCGGTACCCAGTCCGGGTCCGGTCGTTTGTACCGCTCCAGGGTCGGGGGCTCCCACACCAGTGTCCAGACAGGACTTGGTGCTTCGGGGGAGTACTGAGGGGGATATCACCGCGCTGGGGACCGGACCTGGCGTGCAATGCTGAGGTAGGAAGGGAGCAGCCGTCACGGCCTACGTCACGTCCGAGGCCGGGTCCAGAGCCTCCACCAGCAACCAGCAACCGCCCCAGTACTCCGCCCTTTCCCCCCTAGTATAGTGTATAATTTTGAGAGGGGGGATTATTTTGCGGTCGGGGGTCCGCACCTTAGGGGGGAGGGGGGGGGAGGGGGGGGGGGGGGGGGGTGGTACTGTGAGGGTTTGGCTGCCCTCACACCCTAACTAGGGGAAGTTAATCCTCAATCAGAGACAGCTGTACAGGGTTGTCTCTGATTGGGGAATGTATTTAGGCACCCTACACATCCACCTGTGTGTGGGTCATTATTTCTACAGTCACTGTGCAAGTAAGTGTGTTTCTGTTTTTGTGATTGCTTCGTTGATTTTGTTTGCATAGTTCGTTACATGTGAGTTTATAGTTTAAATAAAACAATGTGGAACTATCGCTGTGCTGCTCCTCTACACCCACTCGTGACACCGTGTCTAACATGAATTAATCCTTTTGTTTGTCATTTAATTATTTTACAATGTATGTGTATACAGAATGAAAAGACAGTTGCAATAGGGATCATGTAAATATGTGTCAGGTTTAGTGTTCAGAGACCTCTCTGGATAACTCCATGTTAGTTTTGTTGTTTGGTCCCCAGTTGGAGGCAGCTGTGCTGTGTTGCCTCTAATTGGGGATCCCATTTAAGGTGCTGCCTGCCCGTGTGTGTGTGTGTGTGTGTGTGTGGGTCATTGTTTGTGTGCATGTGAATGCACCTACGTTGCGGCGGTTCATTGTTTAGTTGAGTTCGCTAAATAAGTATGTCGAACCACCACTGCTCTGCGCCTTGGGTTCTGTCCTCCACTCGCCGTGACGATATGGTTGAACGTTTCTCCCTTAGAGAAACGTAGACAAATCAGGTATCTTCATCCATTGATGCATACCATTTCAAAGGGTTGTTTCATTGTCAAGTAGAGGTAGATAAGATAATGCTGTTATAAAGGTATGGTTGTTGTATTGGCACCAGGCCTGACATTGCAGTATGTGATTGCATAGCTCAGGACATTAGGACATAGTATGATATACAAAATTGTACCAGGTGAAAGCTGTAATCCCTTATTGACATAACATGTAAGTGCCTTTGAATGGGGTATGGTAGTAGGCAGTGTTGTAGTACTCAAGTCTCGGTCCCTTCCTGAGACCAGGAGTAAACTCATTATCAGCTTCCATTCAGTCAGCGCATAAAACCGCGTCGCCAGGCCCAAAAAAAAAAAAAATACAAATCAAAATGTATTACAGTGAAGTGCTTACTTACAAGCCCTTAACCAACAATGCAGTTAAGAAAAATAAGTGTTACATATAAAAATAACACAATGAATGAGCAGCATTAAACATAATACCAGCGCAGGTTTAAACCGTATACACACAGAATGTTTTCAGCGGAATATAATCTGCAGCCGTTACAACAAAAGATTGCAGTGAAAGTGCAGTTACTGCAGTCGACTGTGGTATTTTACACTCAGTTATTGCAGAATAAGTGCTCGTACACTGCAAAGTTACAGCAGTAAAAACAGGTTATTTGTGATCCTCAATTGACAGGCCCATCCAATCAGATCAATGTGGTTTAAGCATTGTTGTGGTGCACCCGATTAGCCACCAATCACCGCATTAAAAGGTGGAAACATCTTACCAATCACACCATTCTGTGTGGACAGACCATACTTTTTTGTATTTTTTCTATAAAATGTTTTTTGAGTGAAAATATAGGAAAACTGATTATTTTTTTATTTTTTTAAACATTTGGGAACTTTTTGGCACTTCTCCAGGCACCACTACTCCACTTCTCCAGGTACCACTACTCCACTTCTCCAGGCACCACTACTCCAGGCACCACTACTCCACTTCTCCAGGTACCACTACTCTACTTCTCCAGGCACCACTACTCCACTTCTCCAGGCACCACTACTCCACTTCTCCAGGCACCACTACTCCACTTCTCCAGGCACCACTACTCCACTTCTCCAGGCACCACTACTCCAGGCACCACTACTCCACTTCTCCAGGCACCACTACTCCACTTCTCCAGGCACCACTACTCCACTTCTCCAGGCACCACTACTCCACTTCTCCAGGCACCACTTCTCCAGGCACCACTACTCCAGGCACCACTACTCCATTTCTCCAGGCACCACTACTCTACTTCTCCAGGCACCACTACTCCACTTCTCCAGGCACCACTACTCCACTTCTCCAGGCACCACTACTCCACTTCTCCAGGCACCACTACTCCACTTCTCCAGGCACCACTACTCCACTTCTCCAGGCACCACTACTCCACTTCTCCAGGTACCACTACTCCACTTCTCCAGGCACCACTACTCCACTTCTCCAGGCACCACTACTCTACTTCTCCAGGCACCACTACTCTACTTCTCCAGGCACCACTACTCTACTTCTCCAGGCACCACTACTCTACTTCTCCAGGCACCACTACTCTACTTCTCCAGGCACCACTACTCTACTTCTCCAGGCACCACTACTCCACTTCTCCAGGCACCACTACTCCACTTCTCCAGGCACCACTACTCCACTTCTCCAGGCACCACTACTCCACTTCTCCAGGCACCACTACTCCACTTCTCCAGGCACCACTACTCCACTTCTCCAGGCACCACTACTCCACTTCTCCAGGCACCACTACTCCACTTCTCCAGGCACCACTACTCCACTTCTCCAGGCACCACTACTCCAGGCACCACTACTCCACTTCTCCAGGCACCACTACTCCAGGCACCACTACTCCACTTCTCCAGGCACCACTACTCCACTTCTCCAGGCACCACTACTCTACTTCTCCAGGCACCACTACTCTACTTCTCCAGGCACCACTACTCCACTTCTCCAGGTATCACTACTCCACTTCTCCAGGCACCACTACTCCACTTCTCCAGGCACCACTACTCTACTTCTCCAGGCACCACTACTCCACTTCTCCAGGCACCACTACTCCACTTCTCCAGGCACCACTACTCCACTTCTCCAGGCACCACTACTCTACTTCTCCAGGCACCACTACTCTACTTCTCCAGGCACCACTACTCTACTTCTCCAGGCACCACTACTCTACTTCTCCAGGCACCACTACTCCACTTCTCCAGGTACCACTACTCCACTTCTCCAGGCACCACTACTCCACTTCTCCAGGCACCACTACTCCACTTCTCCAGGCACCACTACTCCACTTCTCCAGGCACCACTACTCTACTTCTCCAGGCACCACTACTCTACTTCTCCAGGCACCACTACTCTACTTCTCCAGGCACCACTACTCCACTTCTCCAGGCACCACTACTTCACTTCTCCAGGCACCACTACTCCACTTCTCCAGGCACCACTACTCCACTTCTCCAGGTACCACTACTCCACTTCTCCAGGTACCACTACTCCACTTCTCCAGGCACCACTACTCCACTTCTCCAGGCACCACTTCTCCAGGCACCACTACTCCAGGCACCACTTCTCCAGGCACCACTACTCTACTTCTCCAGGCACCACTACTCTACTTCTCCAGGCACCACTACTCTACTTCTCCAGGCACCACTACTCTACTTCTCCAGGCACCACTACTCCACTTCTCCAGGCACCACTACTCCAGGCACCACTACTCCACTTCTCCAGGCACCACTACTCCACTTCTCCAGGCACCACTACTCCACTTCTCCAGGCACCACTACTCCAGGCACCACTACTCCACTTCTCCAGGCACCACTACTCTACTTCTCCAGGCACCACTACTCCACTTCTCCAGGTACCACTACTCCACTTCTCCAGGCACCACTACTCCACTTCTCCAGGCACCACTACTCCAGGCACCACTACTCCACTTCTCCAGGCACCACTACTCCACTTCTCCAGGCACCACTACTCCACTTCTCCAGGCACCACTACTCCAGGCACCACTACTCCACTTCTCCAGGCACCACTACTCCACTTCTCCAGGCACCACTACTCCAGGCACCACTACTCCACTTCTCCAGGCACCACTACTCCACTTCTCCAGGCACCGCTACTCCAGGCACCACTACTCCACTTCTCCAGGCACCACTACTCCACTTCTCCAGGCACCACTACTCCACTTCTCCAGGCACCACTACACCACTTCTCCAGGCACCACTACTCCACTTCTCCAGGCACCACTACTCCACTTCTCCAGGCACCACTACTCCACTTCTCCAGGCACCACTACTCCACTTCTCCAGGCACCACTACTCCACTTCTCCAGGCACCACTACTCCACTTCTCCAGGCACCACTACTCCACTTCTCCAGGCACCACTACTCTACTTCTCCAGGCACCACTACTCCACTTCTCCAGGCACCACTACTCCACTTCTCCAGGCACCACTACTCCACTTCTCCAGGCACCGCTACTCCAGGCACCACTACTCCACTTCTCCAGGTACCACTACTCCACTTCTCCAGGCACCACTACTCCACTTCTCCAGGCACCACTACTCCACTGCATAGGGTTGATGGAAAGACAGCAGTCACACACAGCATGATGTTAAAGGATAAGCTGTCCATGAACTCAGACATAATAAGACAGTAGGTCCCAATCATAAGAATACAATAATACAACCATTAAGCATTTCCCAATCAAAATGTACAACTATTACTTCCCATTGTAAAAAAACACTTCACATTTAGCACACAAAGTAACCGGTGACCTAAAATGTTAAGTGGAACTGACAGCGTTTTAACTACTTTGCAGATATGAAACAAACAGGCAATCATAATATCAGTCAAAAATATCAAATTCCCAGTTTATGCTACAAAACCAACTTTATAAGAGCTTATATTTGACTCAACATTCCACTAAGGCATTGTTGGCAGAATGGATGGCTGCAGTTCAATGCATGATTAATATAATTCACCAGTGCATTTCTTGGTAGTCCAAAATATATTGCCATCAGGTTGTAAATCACAGCTGGTCTGATACATTGTTTACTGCCTCCATTCAGGATACACTGTTTCAGTTTCAATTACTCAATATTCTGGACAAAAATGGACGAAGGTAACTAAGGCTGGGAATGTCAATACAATCAAACTAGCAAGAGAAATGATCACAAGTCAGTCATAATGTGGCTAATAGGCTAGCATATTTATTTATGTAGCAAGCTAAAAACACAGAGTCTAATGATAGCTAGATAGATAGATAGATAAATCAAATCATATGTGTTTAGCAGATGTAGCGAAACTCATTATCTGGTGAGTGGTGCTGTGTTTTTATTGCAGTGCGCTAGCTGTTGTTAGCCATCTCTTTGAAAATAACTTGAGTGTGAAACATTGTTGCATTTAAAGTGGAACTGACAACATTTTAGCAACATAAAATCATATTAAAATCTGTTCATATAAATCCCCCAGGAAGAATTAAACATTTAAAAACATTTTCTGACAAGCAACCACTTAAATATGTTCATTTTCACATTTTCATAACTTCTTAGAATGCTTGGGAATTATATACAGACACTCGACAGAGGAAGATATGGCTTTTTGTTTGCAACTCTGCCTAGAAGGCCAGCATCCCGGAGTCACCTCTTCACTGTTGATGTTGAGACTGGTGTTTTGAGGGTACTATTTAATGAAGCTGCCAGTTGAGAACTTGTGAGGCGTCTGTTACTCAAACTAGACACTCTAATGTACTTGTCCTCTTGCTCAGTTGTGCACCGGGGCCTCCCACTCCTCTTTCTATTCTGGTTAGAGCCAGTTTGCGCTGTTCTGTGAAGGGAGTAGTACACAGCGTTGTACGAGATCTTCAGTTTCTTGGCAATTTCTCGCATGGAATAGCCTTCATTTCTCAGAACAAGAATAGACTGACGAGTTTCAGAAGAAAGTTCTTTGTTTCTGGCCATTTTGAGCCCACAAATGCTGATGCTCCAGATACTCAACTAGTCTACAGAAGGCCAGCCTTTTTGCTTCTTTAATCAGCACAACAGTTTTCAGTTGTGCTGACATAATTGCAAAAGGGTTTTCTAATGATCAATTAGCCTTTTAAAATGATAAACTTGGATTAGCTAACACAACATGCCATTGGAACACAGGAGTGATGGTTGCTGATAATGGGCCTTAGTATGCCTATGTAGATATTCCATAGTAAATCTGCCATTTCCAGCTACAATAGTAATTTACAACATTAACAATGTCACACTGTATTTCTGATCAATTTGATGTTATTTTAATGGAGAATTGTTTTGCTTTTCTTTCCAAAACAAGGACATTTTTAAGTGATCCCAAACTTTTGAACGGTATACTAAGGCATTTGTGAAAGTTCTATAGAAATATAGAGTGTGAAAGCGGCCGTGCATTTGGACAATTAATAGACACTGCAGGAAATAAAACTGAACAACACCACCTTCTTACACTTTGTTTCAAAATTTATGACATGATATTTCCATGTACATCACTCATTGAACCATAGACCCAAATATTTGTACATAGAAACCCTCCCCATAGGCTGTCCATACAGAAACAACTATATTATCAGCAACTTCTTTGAGAAGAACATACAAGACTTCACCGTTGACAATTTAAAACCCCAGTCAAATCGACCATCTTTCAGATATATAGATAGGTACTTTATTGATCCCCAAGGGGGACATTTCTTTGTCAAGCAGCTACAACAACAAAACACAGGGCAGGTGCAAAATGCCAGAATGAAAGTACATAAAAGACAGATACACGGTACATGATACATAGAGCGGCAGTATGAAAAAGTACAGAAATACAAGATATCTGGAAAAAGCTATAAAAAGACATTGCATAGTATGGGTGGTTGGCTGAATATGTACACTATACATTGGTGGATGTTGGATGGTTAACTATATTATACGGTCAATGGCAGAGAAATACTTCAGTAGCTAAAAATGCGTATGATATGAGCGAGGGTAATAATAGTTTACTTAATAGAAATACTGGCTAAATGAACAGGTAAGTTAATATTTTGCATGGTTAAATTAGCTGTACAGGTAAATATACAGTTATATTTACAGATAAGTGAATACTTGCATGGTTACATAAACTGTACAGGTAAATGACAGGAAGAGATACTTAAATAGCTAAATGTGTGTACGATATAATTTGAGGTAATAATAGTAATTACAGTCCTTAGTGCGCAGGGTTTAATTACAGACAACTGCACGTATTGCACATTCGATATACTAAAAGCAATGAGAAAAGGTGCAACTGACAGGATACTAATATGCATTCCTGAGTGAATGACTACGTAAGTTAGGTCCAAGAATGACTTGCAATATTGCATGTGATATGATATAACAACTGTACATGAGTATGTATCTACAGACCTGCATGAATAAATATGTCCTGAGTGAATGAGTGATTACTGACCAGAGTTACTCACGGATGGATGCATAATTGTTAAACTAGGTCCTAGCACCCCAACAGTTCCAGATCTATGTTGCCGACGGCACGGCAACCCGGTGAGGCATTATATAGTCTAATAGCCGCCGGCAGGAAGGACCTCCTGTAGCGCTCTCTGGCACACCGCGGTGGGATCAGTCTGTGACTGAAGGTGCTCCTCTGCATCATAACCATGGCGTGCAGAGGGTGGGTGACGTTGTCCATGATGGTCAGCAGTTTGGCCAGGATCCGTCTCTCCGCCACCTCCTCTAGAGTGTCAAGGTTCATCCCCAGGACAGAGCTAGCCTTCCTGATCAGCTTATTTACCTGAGAAGCATCACTGGCTTTTATGTTGGCTCCCCAGCACACCACTGCAAAAAAGATGGCACTGGCCACCACAGACTGGTAGAAGGTATGCAGTAGTTTACTGCACACGTTGAAGGACCTGAGCCTCCTCAGAAAGTAGAGTCGGCTCTGGCCCTTTTTGTACAGGGCCCCGGTGTTACCAGCCCATTCCAGCCTGTTGTCCATATGGACTCCCAGGAACTTGTATGACCCAACCAGGTCTGTATATACATACACATGTACAGTTGTTATATCATATCACGTGCAATATTGCTAGTAATTCTTGGACCTAACCTACGTAGGCATTCACTCAGGAATGCATATTAGTATCCTGTCAGTTGCACCTTTTCTCATTGCTTTTAGTATATCGAATGTGCAATACGTGCAGTTGTCTGTAATTAAACCCTGCACACTAAGGACTGTATTTTAAGGGAATTACTATTATCACCCCAAATTATATCATACACACATTTAGCTATTAAAGTATCTCTTCCTGTCATTTACCTGTACAGTTTGTGTAACCATGCAAGTATTCACTTATCTGTAAATATAAATGCATACTTACCTGTACAGCTAATTTAACCATGCAAAATTTTCACTTACCTGTTCATTTAGCCAGTCTGTCTATTAAGTAAACTATTATTACCCTCGCTCATATCATACGCATTTTTAGTGTACATATTCAGCCAACCACCCATACTATGCAATGTCTTTTTATAGCTTTTTTTTGCACTCCAGATATCTTGTATTTCTATACTTTTTCATACTGCCGCTCTATGTACCATGTACCGTGTATCTGTCTTTTGTGTACTTTCGTTGTGGCATTTTGCACCTGCCCTGTGTTTTGTTGTAGCTGCTTGACAATGAAATTTCCCCCCCGGGGATCAATCTATCTATCTTCTCCTGAAGTCCACCACCATCTCCTTTGTTTTGCTGATGTTGTGCTGAAGGTGGTTCTGCTCACACCACAACACAAAGTCACTGATTGTGCTCCTGTACTCCTCCTGCCCACCCCTGATGCACCCTACAATAGCAGAGTCATCCGAGAACTTCTGTAGGTGGCATGTTTCAGAGTTATATCTGAAGTCCAAGGTGTAGAGGGTGAACAGGAAGGGGGACAGGACCGTTCCCTGGGGGGCCCCTGTGTTGCTCACTGCCCGTTCTGACACACAGCTCTGTAGTCGCACAAATTGTGGCCTACCGGTCAGGTAGTCCGTGACCCAGGAGACTAAGGGTGCTTCCACTTCCATCCTCCTCATCTTCTCACCCAGTAGCAGGGGCTGAATGGTATTGAAGGCACTGGAGAAGTCAAAAAACATAACCCTCACAGTGCAACCTGCGTTCTCCAGGTGAGAGTAGGCCCTCTGCAGAAGGTAGATGATTGCATCATCCACCCCAATGTTGCGCTGGTATGCAAACTGCAGAGGGTCCAGTGATGTACACACCAGGGGTCTGAGGTGTCATTCAGGACAGTGGGGTGTGCCTTCTTGGGCACTGGGACGAGGCAGGATGTTTTCCACAGCACAGGGACCCTTTCTAGGCTCAGGCTAAGGTTGAAGTGACACTGGAGTAATCCACACAGTTGGTCAGCACAGACCCTAAGCACCCTTGGGCTGATGCCATCAGGGCCCGCCCCTTTCCACTGATGTAGTCTCTCCAGCTCTCTCTTCACTTGGTTTTTCCATCTTAATCAATCTACACATAGTGTCAGGCCTTTTCAATATCAAAAATACAGTAGCTATCACTTCTTTCATGACCAGAGTTTTTTCAAATTCATTGCTCACCTTTACTAATGTATCCAAAGTAGATCTACCTACCTTTACTAATGTATCCAAAGTAGATCTACCTACTTTTACTAATGTATCCAAAGTAGATCTACCTACCTTTACTAATGTATCCAAAGTAGATCTACCTACCTTTACTAATGTATCCAAAGTAGATCTAACTTTACTAATGTATCCAAAGTAGATCTACTTTTACGGAATCCACTTTGACAATGACTCAATAAACCTTTATGTTCCAGGAAATATGATAATAATCTATTGACTATCACCTTTTCCATCAGTTTACACCAGTTCGAGGTCAGTGCTATTGGTCTATAAGTATCAGCACATGAAGAATCCTCACCAGGCTTTATAAAAGGTACTATTACTGCAGGTGTCCACCCAGAAGGTATAACCCCCTCACTCCAGATCATATTAAATAATCCCAGGAGAACATGCATGACCTCATCAGTCCACCCAGAAGGTATAACCCCCTCACTCCAGATCTTATTAAATAATCCCAGGAGAACATAAATGACCTCATCAATCCACCCAGAAGGTATAACCCCCTCACTCCAGATCTTATTAAATAATCCCAGGAGAACATGCATGACCTCATCAGGTAGATTCTTAAACATTCCATAGCACAACTGATCATGACCTGAGGCTGTATATCCACAGCCTATCATGACCTGAGGCTGTATATCCACAGCCTATCATGACCTGAGGCTGTATATCCACAGCCTATTAATGCTGAACGCATCTCATGTATGGTAAAATCAGCATCCAAAGAGTCAACAGTATCCCTTTTCTTATATATATTAACATTTCAAATCTCACACCTGCGTTGCTTATATACTTCATCCAAAGTAACCCCACTACGTACCTTAGTAACCCCACCATTTACCTTAGTAACCCCACTACGTACCTTAGTAACCCCACTACGTACCTTAGTAACCCCACTACGTACCTTAGTAACCCCACTATGTACCTTAGTAACCCCACTATGTACCTTAGTAACCCCACTACGTACCTTAGTAACCCCACTACGTACCTTAGTAACCCCACTACGTACCTTAGTAACCCCACCATTTACCTTAGTAACCCCACTACGTACCTTAGTAACCCCACTACGTACCTTAGTAACCCCATTATGTACCTTAGTAACCCCACTACGTACCTTAGTAACCCCACTACGTACCTTAGTAACCCCACTACGTACCTTAGTAACCCCACTATGTACCTTAGTAACCCCACTACGTACCTTAGTAACCCCACTATGTACCTTAGTAACCACACTACGTACCTTAGTAACCCCACTACGTACCTTAGTAACCCCACTACGTACCTTAGTAACCCCACTACGTACCTTAGTAACCCCACTACGTACCTTAGTAACCCCACTACGTACCTTAGTAACCCCACTATGTACCTTAGTAACCCCACTATGTAACCTAGCAAATGTCTTCCCCAACAAGTCAGCTTTATCTTTATCAGTAACGGCCATTTTTTTTACCCACAACAAACGAATTCGAGTGGACTAGCTTCTTCCAGTCATCTTCGTCAACATAGACCATACATCCCCCAGCTCAGTACCCCTGCCTATTATAGAGCAGAACTGTCTCCATGTATTTCTCTTGACAGACTTAATGGCTGACCTTCGTACTAAAGATCTCTTCCTTTGGAAATCAACTAGATTCTCAGGAGTCATATTCCTACGCTCTGTAAGCCCCATTTCTTTCTCCAATCGCCGCAGTGCACTCTTCAGTCCACCATGAAACCACCTTCCTTTTCTCACCCACTTCACTCACTGGTATATATACATTTGCAGAATTCAAAATCAGAGAGGTCACAGAGGCAGCACATACACAACCAGCCTTTCTAAAGACACCTGTCCAACAGACTTCAAGAAATGATCACCAAACTTTTCCCAATCTGCTTCATGAAAGCACCATCAGAAGCTGAACCCCAGAAATGACCCCCCTCAATTTAGCTGAACCCCAGAAATGACCCCCCTCAGCTTAGCTGAACCCCAGAAATGAACCCCCTCAGCTTAGCTGAACCCCAGAAATGACCCACCTCAGTTTAGCTGAACCCCAGGAACATGACTCATGATTTTTTTCCCAATGAGAGTTTTCATGTTCAGAATCTTCCCTTGCTGAACATGGTCATTGCTAATGTAACTTCCCCTATCTCTTTCTTTACGGCATTAGTTCATCCACTCTGTACCATCCAGTTCCATGGCTTTCGTCATCTCCCCCAATACCATCAGAACTATCATCCATGTCGACCACAGTCCAGCACAGCTGTCGCTAAAACCGGCTTCACCAATATAGAACCTCCGACCAACAGTGTGTTTGTTTGTAGCTCGACCTCCTCCGACCCTAGGCAATGACTGACTTAGCTAGCTAGATTTATCTCCCTAGAGAAACTTCAAGAAAAACTAAAGAGATTAAATCAGAACATCATTGAAAATAAAATAATAATTATTCTAATCATTATTGCATAAATCCTTAGCCCTTCTCTGAAGGCGTGGAAGGCCCGTTGTCCCCCACTGTGTTTGGGTTAGTAATCATTTGTAGAGTGGCTCTATTTTC
Source organism: Thymallus thymallus (assembly GCA_023634145.1). Lineage (NCBI taxonomy): Eukaryota > Metazoa > Chordata > Actinopteri > Salmoniformes > Salmonidae > Thymallus > Thymallus thymallus. The sequence continues at coordinate 2,432,804 of CM042395.1, forward strand.
CTTCAGCATGCATTTTCTTCACTATTTTGAATGTCTAAAGAATTCATATGTTGTTCTGAAATATGAACACAGAAATACTGGACATTTTTAACTTTTCTTATGGTGATTTGACAAAATTCCAGTCATGGTCTTGAATTGGACTTAGGATTTTTCTGGTCTTGGTCTCAGACCCCTTGCCCCGGTCTTGGTCTTGACTCGGTCTCACCCCCCTTCCGGTCTTGGTCTTAAATCGGTCTCGCTTTAGGTGGTCTCGAACACAGCACTGGTAGTAGGTGCCAAGAACTGCAACACTACTGGGTTTTTCCACACTCAACAGTTTCCCGTGTGTATCTAGAATGGTCCACCACCCAAAGGACATCCAGCCAACTTGACACAATTTTGGGAAGCATTGGAGTCAACATGGGCCTTGTAGAGTCCATGCCCTGACAAATTGAAGCTGTTCTGAGGGAAAAAGATGGGGGTGCAACTCAATATTAGGAAGGTGTTCTTAATGTTTGGTACACTCAGTGTATACCAGTGGTTCCCAAATTCATTTCTCTATCACTTTTGTTGTCCCATCTGGCGCACAGTAAATCATTTTACCGAAAAATCAGTTTCACTATATGATAATATAGTAATCATTAGATTGGTTCTGTAGTAAAGCTGGAGGGGCATTTTCAAGAGCTACATGCCCAATTCCAGATCAATCCCTAGGCCCTACACTTGGGTTGGATTGGCGTACGCAATATGGTATTTGCTCCACCTTGTGTTCTGATTGGCTAGGTGACATTCACCATATTTTTCACTACTCTTTAACCAAATCAAGTTTTGATGTAAATAGGGTGGGGAAAACCGCTTGAGTTACACAATGTCATGTCTACAACATCTAAAGACCTGCATCACTATACTGAGAGCTTTGACATTTCTAGAAATACATATTTGGGTCTTTTAGGACCCTCCAGAACGGGCAATGAGAGTCTATTGCGGGTGGTCTAAGTTTCTGAACCAATCCTTTAACAAGAAAGGGGGCATTTTGTCTTTTTAAAACACCTTCTGCAGGTGAGTGGCTAAACTAATGTTTACTACTCACTATACACTCATGGTTGTCTATGCAGAGTAATTATCCGTATCTGGCTTGAAGGACCATGAAAAAGAGTGGTCATTTGAGACAGATAGGGACAGTGGTTGGTATACTTGGTGTACAATATAACTGAAACAAATATGGACAACAGACTTTAATTTAATTAGCATGAGCTAGCAGGGAGAATATACACTGAGTATACAAAACATTATGACATGGACTAACCAGTTGAATCCAGGTGAAAGCTACAGTACCTTCAGAAAGTATTCACACCTGTAAGGGCTTGATTGTGGTAATAGCCTCTTACTCCCACCAGGGGGAGTGGAAGTGCCACAATCAAGCCCTCACACCCTAACTAGGGGACCAATGATCCTCAATCAGAGACAGCTGTACAAGGTTGTCTCTGATTGGGGATTGTATTTAGGCTCCCCACACATCCACCTGTGTGTGGATCATTGTTTGCACTTGTGTCTCAGCAAGTAAGTCACTTTGCTTTTCTCTCCTTGTTTATTTTTGGGAACTTATAAGAGTGATAAGTTTAAATAAAAAAGGAATGACACTCCACCAACATTTTGTTGTGTTACAGCCTGAATTTAAAATGGGTTAAATTGAGATTCTGTGTCACATATCTACACACAATAACCCATAATGTCAAAATTATGATTTTAGAAATGTTTACAAATTAATAAAAGCTGAAATGTCTTAAATCGCTAAGTATTCAACCCTTATGTTATGACAAGACTAAATATGTTCAGGAGTAAACATTTGCTTAAAAAGTCGCTTAATAAGTTCTGTGTGCAATGATAGTGTTTAACATGATTTTTAACCTCTACTGGATTGGTGTCCCGAAATCGGGACAGTTGTAGCTCAATATGCCTAATGTGACTAGAACGATGTTGTAAACAACAGCCAGTTATACCTGTCTTATTTTGGCAGAAAGCTTACATTATTGTTGTCCATTTACAGTAGCTATTACATACCATGCTTGTCACACCCTGATCTGTTTCACCTGTCTGTGTGCTGGTCTCCACCACCCTCCAGGTGGCGTCCATCTTCCCCTGTTTTTTTATACCTGTGTTCTATGTTTGCCTGTTGCCAGTTCGTATTGTCTTGTCAGGTCTTACCAGCGTTCTTTCCCGTCTTCCAGTGTCTCAAGTTCTATTCCCTAGTTTTCCCGGTTTCTGTCCTGACCCCAAGCCTGCCTGCCGTCCTGTACCTGCCTAACTCTGACCTGACCACGAAACTCTGCCTGTCCTTGACTTGCCCTTTGCCTGCCCCATGTTTACAATAAATAATCTGAATACTGAACTATCCCCCTCCTGTGTCTGCATCTGGGTCATATCCTGAGTCGTGATAATGCTATTGTTTGAGGATAGTACACAACATCAAAACACTTTTATCACGGCAACAGTTTTGATACATTCACATCTGAAGGTAAATAATGTACTTACATTCAGTAATCTTGCTCTGATTTGTCATCCTGAGGGTCCCAGAGATAAAATGTAGAATAGCTTTGATGAATTATTATTGTATCTTTGTTTCATGAATTCGACTCATTTAACTTTCAGCAAAACAATCAATGTAATAAGAAACGCTAAACCTCAGAACCTCAAGAAGACAACCAAACTTGCATCATCATTCTAAATTAGGTGTAGCCGATAAAACACAGATTTCAGGGTACGAAGCAATGAGACGGGAGGTGTTCACCTGATTGACTGTATCTTGGTCCAATAACCACCTATCGTTTTGAAGCTAGTTAGCCAATGAGCTGGGCTACAGAATGAGTATGTGGTAGTTGTTTGTGTGATGGAAAGCCTTAGTGCTAAGCCCACGCGTAACGCAATTCCGTGTCCATTGGAAATGTTAACAAGCAAGTGGGGCATCGCGTTACACACAGCTCGATTTAGTAAAGTTTACTGCAAATTTTGAAAGTACAATATGGCTATTAATACTGGAAAAGCTAACTCAAAGTCCAGGTATACAGATTTGGACGAGATTATAGCAGAAATCGACCTGGAAAGTGTCACAGAACCAGATTTAGTGAAAACCGTTTAGACTCCCCCTCCCTATTGTTTACATTGTACTTAAAGTAAGCATTTCACTGTAAGTTCTACACCTGTTGTATTCAGCGCAGGTGACAAATTACATTTGATTTGATATACATATACAGTATATACAGTGGGTGAAATAAGTATTGAACACGTCACCATTTTTCTCAGTAAATATATTTCCAAAGGTGATATTGACATTAAATTTTAACCAGATGTTGGTAACAACCCAAGTAATCCATACATATAAATAAGTTCAGAAATTAAGTTGTGTAATAATGTGAAATGACACAGGGAAAAAGTATTGAACACATGAAGAAAGGGAGGTGCAAAAAGGCATGGAAAGCCAAGACAACAGCTGAAAAATCTGTAATTAAAAAGCAATCCAGCCCCCTGTCAGTGCAAATTAATATCAGCTGGTTCAGTCCCAACTGATGGCCTACAAAAGGTCTCATTGCCAAGGTGTCACAAAAGACACATCTCATGATGGGTAAAAGCAAAGAGCTGTCTCAAGAGCTTCGCAACCTAATTGTTGCAAAACATAATGATGGCATTGGTTATAGGCACATTTCTAAGCTTCTGAATGTTCCAGTGAGCACTGTTGGGGCCATAATACGTAAGTGGAAAGACAATAATTTCACCATAAATTTGCCTCGACCAGGTGCTCCTCGCAGGATTTCTGACAGAGGAGTGAAAAGAATATTCAGAAGAGTTGTCCAAGAGCCAAGGACCACTTGTGGAGAGCTTCAAAAAGACCTGCAATTAGCAGGTACTGTTGTCTCAAAGAAAACAGTAAGTAATGCACTCCACCGCCATGGCCTGTATGCACGCTCACCACGCAAGACTCCATTGCTGAAAAAAAAGCATGTTGAAGCTCGTTTAAAGTTTGCTGCACAACATTTGGAAAAGCCAGTGAAATACTGGGAGAATATAGTGTGGTCAGATGAGAGCAAAATTTAACTGTTTGGATGTCATAATACACACCATGTTTGGAGGAGAAATGGCACTGCACATCACCCTAAAAACACCATACCAACAGTGAAGTTTGGAGGTGGGAACATCATGGTGTGGGACTGCTTTTCAGCAAATGTTACTGGCAAACTTCACATAATTGAAGGAAGGGTGAATGGGCAAATTTACCGAGACATTCTTGACAAAAATCTGCTGCCATCTACCAGGATGATGAAGACGAAACGAGGGTGGACATTTCAGCAAGACGATGATCCCAAACACACAGCCAAGGAAACTCTCAATTGGTTTCAAAGAAAGAAAATAAAGCTGCTAGAATAGCCCAGCCAATCACCTGACTTAAATCCCATTGAAAATCTATGGAAAGAACTGAAGATCAAGATTCATAGAAGAAGCCCACGGAACCTTCAAGATTTGAAGACGGAAGAATTGGCCAAAATCACACCAGAGCAATCCATGCGACTAGTTTCTCCATACAGGAGGCGTCTTGAAGCTGTCATTACCAACAAAGGCTTTTGTACAAAGTAGTAAATAAATATCAGTAAGTGTGTTCAATACTTTTTCCCTGTGTCATTTCACATTATTACACAACTTAATTTCTGAACTTATTTGTTTTGGTTTCTTTGTATGTATGGATTACTAACATCTGGTGAAAATTTCACGTCAATAGCACCTTTACTGAGAAAAATGGAGACGTGTTCAATACTTATTTCACCCGCTGTATGTATGGGCTCCCGAGTGGCGCAGAGGTCTAAGACACTACATCTCAGAGCTAAAGGCGTCACTACAGACAACCTGGTTCGAATAGCTCCAAACGCAACCCGGCTGTATCACAACCGGCCGTAATTGGGAGTCCCATAGGGCGGCGCGCAATTGGCCCAGCGTCGTCCGGGGTAAGCCGTCATTGTAAATAAGAATTTGTTCTTAACTGCCTAGCCTAGTTAAATAAAGGTTAGATATACAGTAATAACAAGTTTGTTATTAAGGCACATGAAGTTCCAGAAGGTATTTCTGCCAGAAAACGCATTTTTGATAAAAAATGAAAGCGTTCAAATGGCTCCCCTGTGAAGTCGTGACTTGCGACATAAGCCTAGTTTCCTGAAACGGGTTACATGTGTATGAATAGCAAGGCACTCAAACCACAGCCACAGCATGTCAAAGTCAACATAAAATACATGTTGGCTATACATCGTGGGTCTATATATATATATATATAAAAGCCAGTGGGGGCTGGTGAATGGAGGAAGGCCCACAATAATGGCCGAAATGGAGTGAATGGAACAGCACCAAACAGACAAACCATGTGCTTGATACTATTCCACCCACTCCGGCCGCCACTACGAGCCGTCCTCCCCTCACCAGCCTTATTTACCATTGGTACACACACTTCACCACAGTGATTGTGTTCCCCCTACTCTATATAATATATATGTGTGTTGTTTATTTGATGTATTGATGCAGGGCTCATCCGTACAAGTATTCTTACAGAATTATTTTAAAACAATAACTTTTAGGTACATCCAGTGTGCAAAAACAGTGCAATTACCCCATTTTGACACTTTGGAGAGGTTGAAAGGACACTTGAGTTCCTCTGTGGAGATGGGAGAACCTTCCAGAAGGACAACCATCTCTGCTGCACTGCAGCAATCAGGCCTTTATTGTAGAGTGGCCAGATTGAAGCCACTCCTCAGTAAAAGGCACGACAGCCCGCTTGGAGTTTGCACCTAAAGGAATCTCAGACCATGAGAAACAAGATTCTCTGGTCTGATTCAAACTCAGATTGAACTCTTTGGCATGAATGCCAAGCGTCACATCTGGAGGAAACCAGGCACCATCCCTACAGTGAAGCATGGTGGTGGCAGCATCAAGCTGTGGGGATTTCTTTCAGTGGCAGGGACTGGGTGACTAGTCAGGATCGAGGGAAAGATGGTACGGAGCAAAGTACAGAGAGATCCTTGATGAAAACCTGCTCCAGAGCGCTCAGGACCTCAGACTGGGGCAAAGGTTTCATTTTTTCATTTTTTTTGAAATTTGCAAAAATGTCAAACTGTTTTTGCTTTGCAATTATGGGGCATTATTTATAGATTGAGAAAAAAACAACAATTTAATCAATTTTAGAATAATGCAATGTAATTTTGTTTTTTAAGTCAAGGGGTCTGAATACTTTCTGAAGGCACTGTATGATTCCTTATTAATGTCACTTGTTAAATCCACTTCAATCAGTGTAGATGAAGTGGAGGAGACAGGTTAATGAAGGATTTTTAAGCTTTGAGACAATTGAGACATGGATTGTGTATTTGTGCCATTCAGAGGGTGAATGGGCAAGACAAAACATTTAAGTGTCTTTGAACAGGATATGGTAGTAGGTGCCACTAGGTGCACAAGTTTGTGTCAAGAACTGCAACACGTCTGCGTTTTTCTCTCAACAGTTTTCTGTGTGTATCAAGAACGGGGGGGTGCAACTCAATAGTAGTAAGTTGTTCATAATGTTTGGTATTCTCAATGTAGTTGCTGTGTAACTGTAGCTTGTAGCTCATTTGTCTTGTATTGCCAATAGCCTGTCCTCGACTGAAAATAATCTTGGTTGACCGACCCAAGAGGGAGCCAGAGATCAAGAAGTCTTAGGCTACAATAAGGCTCATTTGTGTGAATCAGGTGGATAAATGAAAGGGGATGTTTGGCATTATATGTTAATAGTAATAAACCATACAATTCTGGGGAAACTAATTTGTTATAAAATAAAAATGGTTAGTGTTGCACCATTGTTCTTACATAATATAACCATATACAATTTCAGTAGCACATCAGTGGAGGCTGGTGGGAGGAGCTATAGGAGGTCAGGCTCATTGTTTTGGCTGGAATTAATGGATTGTATCAAACACATGGAAACCACATGTTTGACTGTTACATTTTTTCCATTCCAGCCACTACAATGAGCCTGTCCTCCCATAGCTCCTCCCACCAGCTGATATAGTCGACCAACAGCCTATCGACGAAACAACCAACCAGTCGACTAAAGGGCCCTAATGCCAATCCACTGTGTCAAACAAGGCACAAATTTATTTCCATTGTATCTATAATGTTACTGAGTGTACAATTTGGTAAACTAATAACCAACATACCTAGTTCACAGGACACTATAAAGAGCATTCATCTGTATTTATCTAGACCGGCAAAAAGGAGGGCACTTGTCTATTGTTTACAGTTCCTAGCACCGGAAAGAGTTGCACGGTACGCTGTATAATCTCCCCATGTTTGCACATCTTTCTTTACACCCTTGTTACACGAAATTAACTCAACACCTACCTCTGTGCTCTTACAGGTTCTGGTTCTAATGTATTTCTTCCAAGCCCCATAAAACAAGTATATTTTTTATTGGATGTAGCCTACTGGTTAGAGCACATGTACTGTAATATAAACAATTTAAGGGTGATCGATTTATTCATGATTTTTTTAATTAAATATAATCGGTCTGTACATACGGTGGTTTGTGGAGATGTGGGTAACGGTTATACTATAACTGTGGTACAGCGTTAGGGAACGTAATTGATCATAGGTAGGAACTGAATTATCTTTCCCAACAGTTGATTAACATAACAGAATACACCTAATACATATAATATACAGAATACATAATTGCACTGAACATACGTAAACCTTCACACATGACTAATTGGAACATGAACACTCAAGGTGGGCATGTTTCTCTGTACTTATCAATCTTGGAGGCTGAACCCTGTCAGTCTTGACCCTTCTCACACTTTAAAATGTGCAATGTAGCCATGAAGCTCCTGAAGCAGTGGCTAAGCATGCTCCTGACAGCCACAGAGGAGAAGTAGAAGATGATGGGGTCCAGGCAGGCGTTGAGGGTACTGGAGAGCAACGCTACATCCCTCCAACTCGCGCTGTCTTTTCGGATGAACCCCACCACATGGGACACGTTGTAGGGCCCGAAGCATAGGGCAAACACCAACAGGGTGCCCAGTGCCAGCCCGATGGCCCGCAGGCGGCGGCGCCGCCCGATGTTGGGAAGCCGAGACAGGATACGAATGAAGTTGACGTAGCAGAAGGTGCAGACCAGGAAAGGGACGCAGAAGAGGACCAGGAATAGCTCCAGACGCACTGGGAGAAGGATGATGAGCTGGTCTTGGGTGAAGTTCAGGTAGCATGTTGTCTGGGCATCGTCCATAATGGTCCCATTGCTGTATATCCACTGGGAGCAGGGTACAATGTACACAATGCTGAGGTTCAGTGATGACACCACCCAACATATGATGCTGGCCACCACAGCATAGCGTGGCCTGTGACACAGGACGTATCTGATAGGGAAGGCCACACCGAGGTAGCGCTCCACACTCACCGCGGTCAGGAGGAGGGTGCTGTTGTAGATGCTGGAGTAGAACAGGAAACCAGTGACTGGACACAGGAAGAAGGGGAGGTTCCAGTTCATGTCATCAACAGCCTCCTTCATCTTGAAGGGCAGGAAGGCGAGGAAGATGAGGTCGGAGATGGTCAGGTTGAGTAGCAGGATGTCGATGGGGGCAGGTTTGCGGCGCACCTTTTGGCAGAAGGTGCAGAATGCCAGGATGTTGGCAGGTACCCCGATCAGGAAGGTGGTGATGTAAACAGACAGCAACAGATGAGTGATCGGCATGGCGATTAGCCTACTGCATCAGTCACAGACACTTGGAGACTCTCAACACAACTGGAAAGAGAAAAGGGCGCAATGTGTAACGTCACTTGTGGAGATGATACTGCAATACAGCGCCTTCAGAAAGTATTCACACCCCTTGACTTTTTCCACATTTTGTTTTGTTACAGCCTGAATTTAAAATGGATTGAATTTCAATTTTTTGTGACTGGTCTACACCCCATAATATCAAATGTTGACATTTTAACAAATTAATTAAAATGTTTGAGTTGAAATGTCTTGAGTCAATAAGTATTCAACAGTGAATGTTCCTGAGTGGCCGAATTACAGTTCTGACTTAAATCTGCTCGAAAATCTATGGCAAGACTTGAAAATGGTTGTCTAGCAATGATCAATGACCCATTTGAAGATTTTTTTAAAGAATAATGGGCAAATATTGTACAATCCAGGTGTGCAAAGCTCTTAGAGACTTACCCAGAATGTCTTACAGCTGTAATCCCTGCCAAAGGTCATTTTAATTAACATGTATTAACTCAGGGGCTGTGAATACTTATGTAAATGAGATATTTCTGTATTTAATTTTCAGTACATTTGCACACATTGTGTGTAGATGGGTGTGGAGAAAAACAGCTATTTAATACATGTTGAGTTCAAGCTGTAACACAACAAAATGTGGAATAAGTCAAGGGGTCTGAATACTTTCTGAAGGCGCTGTATGTTACCAAAAAGGTGTCCCATAAAAATATCTCATGAGATGTCCTATGAGATTGTCTGTCAGCAGTAGGAAACACTACAGTACTCATAAGCCATCTTTTTGTCTGCATTTGTGTTTTGATTGGATTGTTCACCTGTATAAAAACATTTATACAACTTTAGTTACTATGAATGCATCACCTGTGTTCTGAATAAGTTCAATCATTAGTAGAGATTGGATTGATGCATAAATTCAGAATTCACTTAATGTTAACAAGATATACAGTAAAAGAGTGAATAGATGCTATTCAAGATTAATTTGATTCTTTATTTACAGTTTTTGGGGAAAAGTAGGTGATACATTGTCTGTTGTGGTAAAGTTTTATGAATAACCCCTATTTTTTTTACTGATACCTCAGTCATACTGTAACTAATGTGAGAGGAAAAGTAAGTCTTCATTTTCTAATGACAAACTCACCTCCATGGATCTTGAAAATCTGTAGCCTCATGATCACAATGTCATCCGACTGGATCTTCAAATGTACTGGAAGCACAAAGTGTCTGCCGAATGCTGATTGTCAGATCAAATCAGAACCCTCCTCCCTCACTGCATTACCTACTAACAAGTGGCTGTGATGTGATAATGCTGTGGAAATTTAATAAACTCCTGTCGCAATCTTTATTCCCAAAGCTTTCCAAACATTGTCTCTCAGCAACCCTTGAATGTCCAATATGAGGTATCTCAGATACATTTACATGGAAATGTGTTGCAATCACATTAAGATCAGTGTAAAATAACATGACCATTGGTCAGCCATTAAATCATTGGGATTTGATTATTAAAATATGAGATATTAAAATAATCTGTGAATAATGTTTCTGCCCACCAGATGGCAGAGTCAATCTTTAGAGTGTTGCAACAGTGTTAGCGACTCATTTGAGCATGTTGTATGCTTGAAGAAAACAGGAGACCCCATAATGTGAGTTTGTAAAATGTTTGTGAAGACAAATGTCTCTCATTCACACTACGACATAGATAGATAGATAGATCATGGTTACATTAACTGTACAGGTAAATGACCGGAAGAGATACTTAAATAGCTAAATGTGTGTATGATATAATTTGGGGTAATAATAGTAATTCCCTTAAAATACAGTCCTTAGTGCGCAGGGTTTAGTTACAGACAACTGCACGTATTGCACATTCGATATTCAACATATATATTTTAGTAGATGTAAGTAAAGAGTCAAGTCTCTCACACCCCTGATGATAATCTAAGTGACTGACTGGCTATTAACAAGAAGGGGTTGGTGATGGCGGGGTCAATCACATACAGGCTCGTAAATTACTGAATCCGCCGTCACATGTCAATGTTTGTTTTCAACTAATGATAACAGAGAAAAGCAATGTTGTTACATAATGATATTGCTAAGTCTTAATAAGGAGTTTATTGGCACTAGGTTCTTATCTGCATAAGAACAAAAACAACTTTGTAAGAGGAGGGTATTGAAACAACTATATACAATATAACTTTTCTGATAATAATAATTTTAAAAAATATAGATACAGTGGGGAGAACAAGTATTTGATACACTGCTGATTTTGCAGGTTTTCCCACTTACAAAGCATGTAGAAGTCTGGAATTGTTATCATAGGTACTCTTCAACTGTGAGTGACGGAATCTAAAACAAAAATCCAGAAAATCACATTGTATGATTTTTAAGAAATTAATTTGCATTTTATTGCATGACATAAGTATTTGATACATCAGAAAAGCCGAACTTAATATTTGGTACAGAAACCTTTGTTTGCAATTACAGAGATCATACGTTTCCTGTAGTTCTTGACCAGGTTTGCACACACTGCAGCAGGGATTTTGGCCCACTCCTCCATCCAGATCCTTCAGGTTTCGGGGCTGTCGTTGGGCAATACGGACTTTCAGCTCCCTCCAAAGATTTTCTATTGGGTTCAGGTCTGGAGACTGGCTAGGCCACTCCAGGACCTTGAGATGCTTCTTACGGAGCCACTCCTTAGTTGCCCTGGCTGTGTGTTTCGGGTCGTTGTCATGCTGGAAGACCCAGCCACGACCCATCTTCAATGCTCTTACTGAGGGAAGGAGGTTGTTGGCCAAGATCTCGCGATACATGGCCCCATACATCCTCCCCTCAATACGGTGCAGTCGTCCTGTCCCCTTTGCAGAAAAGCATCCCCAAAGAATGATGTTTCCACCTCCATGCTTCACGGTTGGGATGGTGTTCGTGGGGTTGTACTCATCCTTCTTCTTCCTCCAAACACGGCGAGTGGAGTTTAGACCAAAAAGCTCTATTTTTGTCTCAGCAGACCACATGACCTTCTCCCATTCATTCTCTGGATCATCCAGATGGTCATTGGCAAACTTCAGACGGGCCTGGACATGCGCTGGCTTGAGCAGGGGGACCTTGCGTGCGCTGCAGGAATTTAATCCATGACGGCGTAGTGTGTTACTAATGGTTTTCTTTGAGACTGTGGTCCCAGCTCTCTTCAGGTCATTGACCAGGTCCTGCCGTGTAGTTCTGGGCTGATCCCTCACCTTCCTCATGATCATTGATGCCCCACGAGGTGAGATCTTGCATGGTGCCCCAGACCGAGGGAGATTGACCGTCATCTTGAATTTCTTCCATTTTCTAATAATTGCGCCAACAGTTGTTGCCTTCTCACCAAGCTGCTTGCCTATTGTCCTGTAGCCCATCCCAGCCTTGTTCAGGTCTACAATTTTATCCCTGATGTCCTTACACAGCTCTCTGGCCTTGGCCATTGTGGAGAGGTTGGAGTCTGTTTGATTGAGTGTGTGGACAGGTGTCTTTTATACAGGTAACGAGTTCAAACAGGCGCAGTTAATACAGGTAATAAGTGGAGAACAGGAGGGCTTCTTAAAGAAAAACTAACAGGTCTGTGAGAGCCGGAATTCTTACTGGTTGGTAGGTGATCAAATACTTATGTCATGCAATAAAATGCAAATTAATTATTTAAAAATCATACAATGTGATTTTCTGGATTTTTTTGCTTTGTAAGTAGGAAAACCTGCAAAATCGGCAGTGTATCAAATACTTGTTCTCCCCACTGTATATATTCTTTTATATAATTAGTGCCGCAGTCGCCGACCACATGAATGTCTTCCTTGACTACTAATTAGTTGCACCATCGAAAAGGATCCTCTTCATTGGCGACATTCATAGCTGTGAATGTCGTGGCTGACTCTGGGGTCCAGACAGGCGTTAAAGGTGTTTTATCAGGTTGGCTTTAGACATGAACCCCACAACATAGGTGGGACACATTGTAGGGCCCAAAACACAGGATGAAAAACAGCAGAGTACCCAGAGTCAGCCCGATGGTAGGCAGGCACTACTGCCGGCGGATGTTGGCCAGCCAAGGTAGGATACGGATGAAGTTGGCGTAGCAGCAGATCAGGAATGGAATGCAGAAGACAACTAGGAAAATCTCTAAATGTACAGGAAGAAGGATACTAAGCTGTACATAGTAACTTGGAATTGCATTACGAAGACAACACTGCAGTGGGCAAGGGACAGTATCCAGAAAACTGCACAGGCCAACAGAGCGTAGGCAACCGTGCCTGATGCTGTGAATCTTATGGGATAAGCAACACCTAGGTAGCGCTCCACAGTCACCGCTGTCAGGAGGAGGGTGCTGTTGTAAATTGTGGTGTTGAAGTAGGGCTGTTGCGGTGACTGTATTACCGCCACACCAGCGGTCAAGAGTCATAAAGGCAGTCAAATTCCATGTGAACGTTTAGTCACGGTTATTAGGCTTCTCCAAACTCTGGCCACAAAAGGCATGGATTTTTTAGGGTGCATTACCGCCACACAAAGGGGATGCAGCCGGGAAATTCGAGGCATTATCAAGTACTTGTTAAATTGTGAATGAGAGACTGATGAAGTGTGTACAGTCTGCGTAAAGCCTCTGGGAAAGTCACGTTTGTTTACTGTGAAACTCTGTGTTGTTTTTTGTCACACTGCTTTGCTTTGTCTTGGCCAGGTCGCAGTTGTAAATGAGAACTGGTTCTCAACTGACCTACCTGGTTAAATAAAGGTGAAATAAAATAAAAATAAAAATCTGCTACTGTCATGGGCAGTTACTGTCAGCATTGTTATCACTACAAGAAAGAGGAGAGCATCATGATATACTGACGGTTCAACTCAAAACTATTGGTAGGATCTCACTGGGCACAGACGTCAATTCAACATCTATTCCACATTGGTTCGTTGTCATAGTTGTTGTCAAATATTATTTACAGTATTACTTATTGTAGCAGTTTACTTCACTGTCAACTAAGTGTCCATAAAGTTAAACCTTTGAATACTCAAACTTAATATTCTGAATATACTAACCTGAGGTATCAATAATTATACAGGATACATTTGCCCCTTCCACAATCTTCTTCAAACTCACCTATTCAGTATCCCAGGGCCACTAAGACATTATGGTATCCAGAAAATCAGATCAAATTAAACAGTCATAGGAATCTGTCTTACCATGGTCAAGTGGTTTTATTCAAGGAGGTGGAAAGTGCAAATTAGTCACGAAATGCAAAGTATCAAAAATCCAAACCAAAAAGAAGGACCCCTTTCCCTCTCACTAGCTCTCTTTGGTCATAGTTATCGGACATTAAGGCCCCTGTCAGTCATGACTCCCCCTTCTACCTTATTTGGAGAAAAACATACACTACCGTTCACATGTTTGGGGTCACATACATGAAATTAGTTGCAAAAAGACGTTGACAAGGTTATAAATAATGATTTATAATTGAAATAATAATTGTGTCCTTCAAACTTTGCTTTCGTCAAAGAATCCTCCATTTGCAGCAATTACAGCCTTGCAGACCTTTGGCATTCTAGTTGTCAAATTGTTGAGGTAATCTGAAGAGATTTCACCTCATGCTTCCTGAAGCCCCTCCCACAAGTTGGATTGGCTTGATGGGCACTTCTTACGTACCATACGGTCAAGCTGCTCCCACAACAGCTCAATAGGGTTGAGATCCGGTGACCGTGCTGGCCACTCCATTATAGACAGAATGCCAGACAGAAATCGTTCTTGCATAGTTTAGAGCTGTTCTTTGGGTTATTGTCCTGTTGTAGGAGGAAATTGGCTCCAATTAAGCGCTGTCCACAGGGTATGGCATGATGTTGCAAAATGGAGTGATAGCCTTCCTTCTTCAAGATCCCTTTTACCCTGTACAAATCTCCCACTTTACCACCACCAAAGCACCCCCAGACCATCACATTGCCTCCACCATGCTTGACAGATGGTGTCAAGCACCCCTCCAGCATCTTTTCATTTGGTCTGCGTCTCACGAATGTTCTTCTTTGTGATCCGAACACCTCAAACTTAGATTTGTATGTCCATAACACTTTTTTTCCAATCTTCCTCTGTCGAGTGTCTGTGTTCTTTTGCCCATCTTAATCTTTTCTTTTTATTGGCCAGTCTGAGATATGGCTTTTTCTTTGCAACTTTGCCTAGAAGGCCAGCATCCCGGTCGCCTCTTCACTGTTGACGTGTAGATTGGTGTTTTGCGGGTACTATTTAATGAAGCTGCCAGTTGAGGACTTGTGGGGCGTCTGTTCAGGTCTGGAGTGGCCAATATTGTGTACCACTTCAGTACATCACCATGGGTGCTACAGACATATTTTCAGTAGCTTGCAGAAATAAAGCTCAGTTAGGAGAGAGTTAGCCTGAACATCTAAAGGTCCCTGGTTCAATACCAGGTTTTGGCATTTGAGCATGTTCTTGCTGCATGCTCCGCTTTGTCTGAAAGGAGCATGCCTACAGCTTTTTTTGTGGGCCTCAATGCCGCTACATTTGGTGTGCTGTGCTCTTCCTCAGAAAGTAAGAAATGCCCTTCTTTTTCAGCTGACATTGTGACATCAGTTTTACATGAAAGTAAGTTATCATTGTTACATTAGATTAGATCTGGCCCGGATTGTCTAATCGGGAGAAACAGGAACATTCCTGGTGGGCCGAGCAGGTTGTCGGGCCGAAAGGGCCGGTGACAGGGTCGGTAAACACAATATATTTTTTAAATAGATTATTGTAGGCTACACTTGCAGAAGCGTGGGCTGCTCTGCGTCTCACGCTCGCACACCCTGCTACTGATACACTTGGTAGATGACGCGACTCAGACACAAACAAGCGCGAGTGATCATTCAGCATCACTCTGTCAAAGGAAATATAGTATTCTTTATAACAAAGACATCTACATATATTTCAGGATGTTGTGTATCCCTGGAAATAATCAGAATTCCTGTAAACAATAAAGTTTTGAAAACACAGCTGGTTCCCCGGGTATGGAGTAAGTTGAGCTGCAGGACTGGGTAAATGAAGACACCTATACATTTCTGTACTGAATTAAATATTATCTCTATCTTTTACATCTTGATTTCCGAACACAATTCAACACAATCACAAGCACTGTTTGTCCTATAGGCAGATTTTAACGCAGGCTTAACACCTACCTATATGTACATATCTACCTCCATTACCAGTACTGCTACTCTGTATATATAGCCAAGTTATCAGTACTCCTACCCCGTGTATATAGCCAAGTTATCAGTACTCCTACCCCGTGTATATAGCCAAGTTATCAGTACTCCTACCCCGTGTATATAGCCAAGTTATCAGTACTTCTACCCTGTGTATATAGCCAAGTTATCAGTACTGCTACCCTGTGTATATAGCCAAGTTATCAGTACTGCTACCCTGTGTATATAGCCAAGTTATCAGTACTCCTACCCTGTGTATATAGCCAAGTTATCAGTACTGCTACCCTGTGAATATAGCCAAGTTATCAGTACTCCTACCCCGGGTAAATAGCCAAGTTATCAGTACTGCTACCCTGTGTATATAGCCAAGTTATCAGTACTGCTACCCTGTGTATATAGCCAAGTTATCAGTACTACTACCCTGTGTATATAGCCAAGTTATCAGTACTCCTACCCTGTGTATATAGCCAAGTTATCAGTACTGCTACCCCGCGTATATAGCCAAGTTATCAGTACTGCTACCCCGCGTATATAGCCAAGTTATAAGTACTGCTACCCCGTGTATATAGCCAAGTTATCAGTACTGCTACCCCGTGTATATAGCCAAGTTATCAGTACTGCTACCCCGTGTATATAGCCAAGTTATCAGTACTGCTACCCCGTGTATATAGCCAAGTTATCAGTACTTCTACCCCGTGTATATAGCCAAGTTATCAGTACTGCTACCCCGTGTATATAGCCAAGTTATCAGTACTGCTACCCTGTGTATATAGCCAAGTTATCAGTACTGCTACCCTGTGTATATAGCCAAGTTATCAGTACTGCTACCCTGTGTATATAGCCAAGTTATCAGTACTGCTACCATGTGTATATAGCCAAGTTATCAGTACTTCTACCCTGTGTATATAGCCAAGTTATCAGTATTGCTACCATATGTATATAGCCAAGTTATCAGTACTGCTACCCAGTGTATATAGCCAAGTTATCAGTACTGCTACCCTGTGTATATAGCCAAGTTATCAGTACTGCTACCCCGTGTATATAGCCAAGTTATCAGTACTGCTACCCTGTGTATATAGCCAAGTTATCAGTACTGCTACCCTGTGTATATAGCCAAGTTATCAGTACTGCTACCCTGTGTATATAGCCAAGTTATCAGTACTGCTACCCCGTGTATATAGACAAGTTATCAGTATTGCTACCCCATGTATATAGCCAAGTTATCAGTACTGCTACCCTGTGTATATAGCCAAGTTATCAGTACTGCTACTCTGTGTATATAGCCAAGTTATCAATACTGCTACTCTGTGTATATAGCCAAGTTATCAGTACTCATTGTGTATTTATTCCTTGTGTTTTTATATTTCTATTATTAAAAAGTTCTCTGCATTGTTGGGAAGGGCCCGTAACTAAGCATTTCACTCTTAGTCTACCCCGGTTGTTTACGAAGCATGTGACAAATAAAATTTGTACTTTTTAATAACACTTTTAACATACACCAGGCCCTGTTGTTACCTCATATCCCATCAATAGTGCCTTGCATTACATCTGCGAAGAAAACACTTACATTTTCTCAACTTGCCATTGGCTCAACTCACACAAAGGCAAACATTTTGACTATATTAGCCCAAACAGGTACAAGGATGTACTTTCATGCTAGGTTCATGACCTCATAATGAAGCTTATAGAGACCCCAACTGATGTACAGTGCCCTCCACTAATATTGGCACCCAATATCTCAGAAACATGTGTGCCACAATTATTGGCACCCCTAGAAATTCTTATGAGTAAAATCTAACTGAAGTATATTACCATTCATATTTTACGTTTTTTAGTTCACCTGAGTGATTAGGGACACTTAAGTGGTAAGCCACAACGTCCTGTTTCACTGGGGTATAAATATGAGGTGACACACAGGCCAAGTTCCCATAGTCGTCCATCACTATGGGAAAGACCCGAGAATACAGTAATGACGTGCGACAAAAGGTTGTTGAGCACACATAATAATAATAATAATAATAATAATAATAATAATAACAATAATAATAATAATAACAAAAGAAAATAGCTCAACGGTTGAAAAATGCCCATTTCCACTATCAGGGCAATAATTAAGAAGTTTAAAGCAACTGGAGATGTTAACAGTCGGCCTGGAAGAGGACGTGTGTCTATATTGACCCCACGCACAGTGAGCAGGATGGTTCGAGAGGCCAAAACATCTCCAAGGATCACAGTTGGAGAATTTTAGATGTTAGTTGGGTCTTGGGTTCAGAAAGTCTCCAAAATACCTACATAATGGACCGGGCTCTCAGATGAGACCAAAATAGAGCTTTTTGGAAACAAAAACCAGAGGTGGCTTTGGAGTAGACAGAAAGATAGCCATGCAGAAAAGTACCTGATACCCACTGTGAAGTATGGTGCCAATATTAGTGTAGGGCACTGTATAGAACAATCTGAAAATGATCTACTTTGGTTTAGATACAAGCTTTATGAAACCTCTAACACAATAAAAAATAATTTTGACTCGTAGGCGAACACCAATACATAAAAGTGTGTTGTGATATTGTTCTTTGGTGACTTGAAACTTGGGCCCCTATGTCATAAAGATGTCAGGAAATCACCTAAATCAAATCTAATTTGATTTGTCACCTGCACGGGATACATCAGGTGTAAACAGTACCGTGAAATGCTACTTGCAAGCTCTTCATCAACAATGCAGTATTCAATATAATTTTTTTAAAATAAATCTAAACCTGTCAAATCCAGAATAGACTCTTAAAAAGGACACAGAATCAATAATAAGTAGAGAAATAAAAATACATACGAGAATATATACTTCTTCATAATAAGTAATAACATATTTTACAGTTTACCATTCTAATTCACTATTCACATTATTACCCTCTGTACAAGTAATACAAGTTTACTGTAATAACCCTTGTGGGACACAAGCTAAGTAACCAGCCGCAGTCACCAGACAGCATCATATTGTTTCTGCATACTGAACCGAATACATGTGCAGATGAATTCAGACATTCTATAGCAGTTTCCGCTTCGCTTGAACAAATAGTATCACAAAGCTTGACCACGGTATCAGAATTCTAGATCACATTGTGTAAATAAGCAATCTCTCTGATTCTTGTACACTTTGTACGGATGGACAACAGTGATTTACTATTCACTGATTGCAATTGGTCCCCTTTGCGGCAGCAGTGCCAAACTTCTGGCTGGACGAATGGGTGGAGTCCATAGGGTCTGGTGTATTACCGGCATGGGCGGCTGTGGCCTTCGTACTGAGCTTAGCCTTGATTCGCTTCAGGCAGTGGCTGAGAGTGCTCCTAACAGCTGAGGAGGAGAAGTAAAAGATGATGGGGTCTAGACAGGCGTTTAAGGTGGTGAGCAGAATGGCCTTGTTGCGCCAAGTAGGGACTTTATTCTGCATGATCCCCACTACATGGGACACGTTGTAGGGCCCAAAGCAGAAGGCGAAAACCAGCAGAGTCCCCAATGCCAGCCCGATGGCACGCTGGCGCCGGTGCTGGCTGATATTGGGAAGCCTAGACAGGATACGGATGAAGTTGACGTAGCAGAAGGTGCTGATCAGGAAGGGGATGCAGAAGAGAACCAGGGACATCTCTAAGCGTACCGGGAGAAGAATAATAAGCTGAACATCAGTGAAATTCCCATAGCAGGTAGTGTTGTTGGCGTCTTTGTCTAATTGCATTACGAAGACAACACTGCAGTGGACAAGGGACAGGATCCAGAAAAATACACAGGCCAACTGTGCGTGGGCAACCCTGCCTGGTGCTGTGAATCTTACAGGATACGCCACACTGAGGTAGCGCTCCACACTCACCGCGGTCAGGAGGAGGGTGCTGTTGTAGATGCTGGAGTAGAACAGGAAACCAGTGACTGGACACAGGAAGAAGGGGAGGTTCCAGTTCATGTCATCAACAGCCTCCTTCATCTTGAAGGGCAGGAAGGCGAGAAAGATGAGGTCGGAGATGGTCAGGTTGAGTAGCAGGATGTCGATGGGGGCAGGTTTGCGGCGCACCTTTCGGCAGAAGGTGCAGAATGCCAGGATGTTGGCAGGTACCCCGATCAGGAAGGTGGTGATGTAAACAAACAGTGCAAAGCTGTACGGAATGTTATCTGCTGGCCTCATACTGGCAGGTGCTGTTAGCATTGTTGTCACTACAAGAGAGAGAAGAGCATCATGATATACTGACGTTTCAACCCAAAACGATTGGGAGACAGCTATCTGAACGCAATTACACAACAAACATCTCAAATGACGTTGCCGTCTCGTTCACTTCCTGTTATTACTTTATCGCCATGGAGACGCACTGCAAAACAGTTATTCTGTTTCTATAATGACTGTTCATTATTTCTAGTCACACAAAATGGGCATTCTTAAACGAACTAAGCTGAGAGGTTATTTCTCCATAGTGCACACCCTGTTGTGTACTGTTTTATTAACAGTGTCCATAGTTAAACTTATGAATAAATAAACTGAAGATTCAGAATATCCTATCAATTATTAGAGAGAGGATACATTTGCCCCGTGCACTTTTTCTATGTTATGGACATTTTAAAAATGCACATTCTTCTTAGATTGAGGCCTCAAAATATCAAACCCATTTCATCCTTGTGTATGGTTCCCAGCATAGTTTGTACTGTGGTAGCAAAGCCTGTTTTATGTTGAGAATACTGATCAATTGCGCCCTCTAGGAACCAATACTGGAGTTGCAAGTATGGTAAACTTTGTCCAGATAACGCAATAAAGCCCCTAGGGGATTAATAAAGTTGTGTTCAATTGAAAAGTGCTACCCTAAATGAGCACCACATTTAGACACAAAGAAAGGGGACTTCTACACAATACACCTTCTTGTTATCTCTTAACTCAAACCTTGCAGATGCCCTGAGAAGTGTCAAAATCATTTTAAATATTTATTTTCATGAATGCAGCATATGGCTTATTTTCAGCATATTTAACAAAGGTATGTATAAAAGCCATACACATTAGGGTACAGGCAATTTGCATCACAAAAAAAGTGTGAACCCATACTAAGATATTACATGGTAGATGTATAAGTACATAGCTCTGCATGAGTGTTTGAAGATTCTTTTCAGTATCTCTTGTGGCTAAAACATCCCTCACTGATGCTACTTTCAAATAAAATACAATTATAAAATTTACTCACCAAATAAAATTAATACATTATTAAATTATACAATTTACTCACCAAAGAAGGCCTTTTCCTCACTCGTTACCGTTAATGCACTTCAACTGACTTTTTTTATACTCACATTAGGAAGTATCTGTGATGAGGAAGTGACTAACAAGAAAATGATGAAATGATAAACACTTTGAGGTACTTGCCTGTGATATTTTGATCAGCTTTAGGTACTCTGAATTAGGCCTACTAATAGGGCAGATCATTTAATGGAACTGAAACACACGTTGAATGAATCAAGTTATTCATAGTTCATAAAGTATCTTTAAAATGGGTATGTATGCTTCAAAAGCAACCCCGGGCACTTATTATGCTGTCAGGCTTATTGCTTCTCTATGTATCCATGGTCAGAGTCTGACAGGTCTATAATTTCTGTTTCTGGTGGTGGTTAGTGTTGGATCCCTAATTAGAGGCAGCTGCAGTGCATTGTCTCTAATTAGGGATCCTACATATGTTTGTATGTCCCAGACCCTAGGTGTGGGTCATTATCTCTATGTCACAGACAAAGTAAGTGTGTTACGTTTTTGTTGGATCGTGTTTTGTTTGTATAGTTCGTCATTGTGTGAGTTATGTATTTAATGTAATTAAAAGAACATGTCAAACTATTCCTGCGCTGTGCTTTGGTCTCTCCATGCATCCTTTAGTGACAGACCTTGGTCTGTGTATGCACCATGTCGTGACATACAGCGGGTGAAATAAGTATTGAACACGTCACCATTTTTCTCAGTAAATATATTTCCAAAGGTGCTTTTGACATTAAAGTTTAACCAGATGTTGGTAACAACCCAAGTAATCCATACATACAAAGAAACCAAAACAAATAAGTTCAGAAATTAAGTTATGTGTAGTAATGTGAAATGACACAGGGAAAAAGTATTGAACACATGAAGAAAAGGAGGTTCAAAAAGGCATGGAAAGCCAAGACAACAGCTGAAAACTATCAGTAATTAAAAAGCAATCCAGCCCCCTGTCAGTGCAAATTAATATCAGCTGGTTCAGTCCCAACTGATGGCCTACAAAAAGGTCTCATTGCCAAGGTGTCACACAAGACACATCTCATGATGGGTAAAAGCAAAGAGCTGTCTCAAGACATTCGCAACCTAATTCTTGCAAACATAATGATGGCATTGGTTATAGGCACATTTCTAAGTTTCTGAATGTTCCAGTGAGCACTGTTGGGGCCATATTACGGAAGTGGAAAGACAATAATTTCACCATAAATTTGCCTCGACCAGGTGCTCCTCGTAAATTTGCCCATTCATCCTTCCTTCAATTATGTGAAGTTTGCCAGTACCATTTGCTGAAAAGCAGCCCCACACCATGATGTTCCCACCTCCAAACTTCAATGTTGGTATGGTGTTTTTAGGGTGATGTGCAGTGCCATTTCTCATCCAAACATGGTGTGTATTTTGACATCCAAACAGTTCAATTTTGCTCTCATCTGACCACACTATATTCTCCCAGTATTTCACTGGCTTTTCCAAATGTTGTGCAGCAAACTTTAAACGAGCTTCAACGTGCTTTTTTTTCAGCAATGGAGTCTTGTGTGGTGAGCGTGCATACAGGCCATGGCGGTGGATTACATTCCTTAATGTTTTCTTTGAGACAACAGTACCTGCTAATTGCAGGTCTATTTGAAGCTCTCCACAAGTGGTCCTTGGCTCTTGGACAACTCTTCTGATTATTCTTTTCACTCCTCTGTCAGAAATCTTGCGAGGAGCACCTGGTCGAGGCAAATTTATGGTGAAATGATTGTCTTTCCACTTCCGTATTATGGCCCCAACAGTGTTCACTGGAACATTCAGAAGCTTAGAAATGCGTCTATAACCAATGCCATCATTATGTTTTGCAACAATTAGGTTGCGAAGGTCTTGAGACAGCTCTTTACTTTTACCCATCATGAGATGTGTCTTGTGTGACACCTTGGCAATGAGACCTTTTTGTAGGCCATCAGTTGGGACTGAACCAGCTGATATTAATTTGCACTGACAGGGGGCTGGATTGATTTTTAATTACTGATCGTTTTCAGCTGTTGTCTTTGCTTTCCATGCCTTTTTGAACCTCCCTTTCTATATGTGTTCAATACTTTTTCCCTGTGTCATTTCACATTATTACACATAACTTAATTTCTGAACTTATTTGTTTTGGTTTCTTTGTATGTATGGATTACTTGGGTTGTTACCAACATCTGGTGAAACGTTCATGTCAATAGCACTTTTGGAAATATATTTACTGAGAAAAATGGTAACGTGTTCAATACTTATTTCACCCGCTGTACCCGCATGCTACGGGTAGGTGTTGCTATGGTGACCAGCGAGCTGAGATAAGGCAGGGATTTACCTAGTAAAGACTTATAGATGACCTGGAGCCAGTGGGTTTGGCGACGAATATGTAGTGAGGGCCAGCCAACGAGAGCATACAGGTCACAGTGGTGGGTAGTATATGGGGCTTTGGTAACAAAACGGATGGCACTGTGATAGATTACATCCAATTTGCATATGCAGAACAAATATACACAAGACTTGCTCAGTTTACATTTTATTCAGATATTTATCTTGCACAAGGAAGGTAGTGATTTACATGTAAATATTGCAAAGTCAAATGAGGGGTATTTCTGATTAACTTTATGTTCAGCAGAGTTTCAGAATTAATTAGTGCAAATTACATTCATCTTCGTAAACTCCTTAAAGCTCCCAGTGTAAGCTGGTCAGTAGCATTTGATGCTTTAAATAACCAATCACTAAATGGTTGTTCTATTTACATTTATCTGTCCAATACCACATGCCCTTTGAACAATTATCTCCAGAATGTTTGGACAGAGAATTGACAGGGCATTTCTATCTCTGTACTTTTTTTGAAATGCAGAAAGTTACCCAGTTTCTTACAGTAAACCAAAAAACATACAGGAATACATTCAAACTATTTTTTTATGAATCAGACTTTTTACCAACGGCTCCATTGTAATTAGTCACACAGTTGAAACAGTCCTCCTGACCTCGCTGCTGGTGGTGCAATCTAGACCAGACCATCACAGTAGAGGACTGTGACCTTTGGTCTAGACCCCAACCTTTGGTCAATTTTCCACCTCTCACTTATCTTTATGCCTCCCAGTTCATAAAATGACACAAAAGTTCTTCATATGTTCACTGTGGTTTGTTTTTTAGAACTTTCCATAGTGTTCAGAGCATAGAAAGCATATAGTATCATGAGAACACAAGATATTATTATTTTTGTCATCAATAATTGTGCAGATTTTTAGACTGTCCCTTGTTCCAATCTCAGCTCTGCCCATGTTGAACATTACCAGTCCTATTTCTTAGTGTATTCCATGTTGAACATTACCAGTCCAATTTCTTAGTGTATTCCACACTAGACTCAGTTCTCCCCTTAATTTTGTCCTAAACTATTTCTCTTTTGAGTTCCACAGATTATAACTGACTTAACTTGGAAATGCTCCTGTCTGTCTGTCGGTCAGCGATGCAACTCCCCTCACATTAGCCAGAGGGTCCCGTGTGATGGTTTTGCTACCATGGCGCTCCTCTGTCCGGCTGTATCTGCTGGGCCTTCCACAGAGCCTTCCCATGAGGCCGCGGGGCGTTGCCGGGGACAGCATCAGCATGACCACAGGCTCCAGGAAGACGTTGCAGGCACTGGACAGCATGGCCTCAGTCCTCCAGTGGACGTTCTCCTGCAGCACAAAGCCCACGATGTGCGAGGCATTGTAGGGCGCGTAGCACACCACAAACACAGCCAGCGTGGAGAGGGCCACGGCCAGGACGCGCCTCTTTCCCAGGACGGGTAAGCAGGACCGCCACACCAGGGCCACGCAGCGCAGCGTGCAGAAGGCGGTCACGGCCAGTGGTAGCAGGAAGAGGAGGAGCGCCATCTCCAGGCGCAGCGGCAGCAGCAGGTCCAGCTGGCCCTGGGTGAAGTTCTCGAAGCAGACCGACACATTATGGCTGGAGGTGGACACAAAGCCTCCCCCGCCTTCTGCCACCAGGCCCAGACTCAGGTGCAACAGCACCACTGCCCACAGGGCGGCACTGATGAAGCAGGAGATACGGCCCCGCCGGTACAGCTTGTAGCTGATGGGAAAGGCGATGCTGAGGTAACGGCCCACCGTCACGGCCGCGAGGAAGAGGCAACTGCCGTAGATCGAGGAGAACAGGAAGAAGCTGTAGACAGGACAGAGGGGAGACGGAAGAGCCCAGTCCTGGAGGAAAGTCTCCAGGGCCTTGACGGGCAGCCAGGCCACCAGTGCCAGGTTAGCCAGGCACAGGTTGAGTGCATATACCACGTTGGGCGTGGCACCCCGCTTACGCGCCTTGCGGACGTACACGAAGAGTACCAGCAGGTTGGAGGGGAGGCCCAGCAGGAACGTGAAGGAGTAGACCGTCAGGGAGACACAGTCCTTGGCGGGCACTTGCATCGCTTCAGCTCACACCTCCTGCTCAGCAGTTCAGGAGCATAAGAGACACTGCATCAGAAGCAACTGAAGTCTCGATTAGAAAAAACCACACATGTCCTGTGGATGTTAAAAGTAAGCTCTCTTAAAAAATAATAATAATTCCAAAGCACATACGGTAAATCCTCTAGACGCAATCACAGATCCTCTCCTGTTCCTTAGTCCTCCACCTTCCATTTTGTGGACGCCGTTCCTCTTGTGAAGTCGCAACGTGCATCAATAGGACAGTTTCCCACCAAGCGAGCACATCACTCTTCAGCAAACCCCTCTCTCCTCCGCACACAGGCTTGGCACTAAGCGAGAGAGCCGGGAGGCGGAGACAACTCTTCAGTGACAATAGCATAGAGAGTGGAAGCGGGGCGATACTGGCGTGTGTATGTGTGTGGGCATGAAGGGGCAGGGTGCATCATGACAGGTAAACAGATAAGGGGAGGCACCAGCGTGTCTTAATGACCCCCAGGATCTGATACAACAGCAAGGCAGCATCTGGACCCTTTAGTGAAATGATTCAGAATAATTGGTCTTGTCAGGAAGTGCATGCCCATCCAGCCATGGCACGGCCACTCTAAATGAACTTGAGGGTCAGACAGTAAAGTCATAAAGTGCTACGGATGATGGCCATCGCGTGGGAGCAGGGTAGTAAGGCTACTTTTGTGGCACTATGCTTTAAAGCAGTAGGAAAACAACGTGGTTTGTTTGTATGTGTGCGCTTGGGTGTGTAAGTGACATAAATTACTCTTCATGGAAGAGAGAGAAGATTAGAGAGAGGTTAGATAGTTGTGTGTGCAAATAAAAATGTCATCAGTATAGAGGAAGTCATGTGAGTTGTATCAATAAAGAAAAACTATTCTCCCTTATCTACATGTATGAGTCAGAGCACTACGGGCCAGTTTCCTGGTGTCACGGTGCTGAGGAAGCACAGAGTACATCTTCCTTCCTTTCATTATTATACCAAAATAACAAAGGTGTGCGAGCTACCATGAAACGATGTGCGACATGCACAAAACAAAGATCCACAACGCAGGTGGGAACCAACTAACTTAAATACGATGCCCAATTAGAGACAATGCAGGGCAGCTGCCTCTAATTGGGGACCAAACACAAACATAGAGTCTACTAGAACTCTCTAGTCAGGCCCTGACCGTGACAAACAGAGAAGCCCAGAGGCCTCCCTACGGTCAGGACCTGACACCTGGACACAGATAAAACCTAGTTATGGACAAAAAAAGCTGGGTCAATGGAGAATCTCCATTGAAATAGTTTTTTGGTCCAAGCTAAGCTTAATATACGTCTGGGGAAACCTGCCCAAAAAGGAGAATGATATGTATCATTGCTGTTGGTTTGGTTTCCACAGCACTTACAGCCACAGCACTTACAGCCACAGCACTGACACACACACGTAGGTGTGATTGATAGAGAGCAGAGGGAATGCGGTGTGATGTGAGCAATGTGTTAATTTTTGTGTGTGTGTGTACACTCTGTTGTTGCTAAGATATTCAAATGTGATTTTACACAAAATCAATGAAAGCCTGCAGTTCTCTTTCACTATTGCTTGGTCAAATGCTAAAGCACCAGACAAAATAAAATGTTCTACTACTGTGGCTCGTAGTATTACAACGTTCAAATGTAAAAAATTATCATTCAGCCATTCAATGCAACAACAGTTGTTTTACAGAACATCTCTCAATAACACAAGATACATATTGGTCTCCACTACGACATACAAGTGTATCCGAAATGCAGCCGCAGCCTACACCTAAAACTATAGCCTAAAGTATGTGGACACCTGCTTGTCGAACATCTCGTTCCAAAATCCTGGGCATTAACATTTTTGGGGCTCCCGAGTGCCGCAGAGGTCTAAGGCACTGCATCTCAGTGCTAGAGGCGTCACTACCGACACCCTGGTTCGATTCCAGACTGCATCACAACCGGCCGTGATTGGGAGTCCCATAGGGCGGCGCACAATTGGCCCAGCGATGTCCGGTTTTGGCCGGTGTAGGCCGTCATTGTAAATAAGAGTGTGTTCTTAACTGACTTGCCTAGTTAAATAAAGATAAAAAAAGATATATATAGAGTTGGTTCCGCCCTTGCTGCTATAACAGCCTCCACTCTTCTGGGAAGGCTTTCCACTAGATGTTGGAACATTGCTGCGGGGACTTGCTTCCATTCAGCTACAAGAGTATTAGTGAGGTCGGCATTCCAATTCATCCCAAAGGTGTTTGATGAGGTTGAGGTCAGGGTTCTGTGCAGGCCTTTCATGTTCTTCCACACCGATCTCGACAAACCATTTCTGTATGGACCTCGCTTTGTGCACAGGGTATGTCATGCTGAAAGAGAAATGGGTCTTCCCCAAACTGTTGCCACAAAGTTGGAAGCACAGAATTGTCTAGAATGTCATTGTATGCTGTAACATTAAGATTTCCCTTCACTGGAACTATGGGGCCTAGCCTGAACCATGAAAAACAGCCCCAGACCATTATTCCTCCTCCACCAAACTTTACAGTTGGCACTATGCATTGGGACAGGTAGCGTACTCCTGGCATCCGCCAAACCCGGATTTGTCAGTCGGACTGCCAGATAGTGACGCGTGATTCACTCCAGAGAAGTGAACACCACTCCAGCCGACGCTTGGCATTGGACATGGTGATCTTAGGCTTGTGTGCGGCTGCTTGGCCATGGAAACACATTTCATGAAGCTCCTGACGAAACAGTTCCTGTGATGACGTTGCTTCCAGAGGCAGTTTGGAACTCGGTAGTCAGTGTTGCAACGAGGACAGACACTTTTTATGAGCTTCAACACTCAGTGGTTCTGTGAGCTTCTGTGGCCTACCACTTCACAGCTGAGCCGTTGTTGCTCCTAGACGTTTCCACTTCACAATAAAAACACTTTACAGTTGACCGGGGCAGCTCTAGCAGGGCAGAAATTGTATGAACTGACTTGTTGGAAAGGTGGCATCCTATGACGGTGCGACGTTGAAAGTCACTGAGCTCTTCAGTAAGGCCATTCTACTGCTAATGTTTGACTATGGAGATTGCATGGCTGCGTGCTCGATTTTATACACCTAAAGCTTTCTATAGAAAGAGGCTCAGAAAACCTCTTTGTTCACCACAGAGAGAGAGAGTATGCAATATGGTAACATCAATAAGTTGGGACAATGAACAATATTTCCCTTTCTTTTCCAGGTCAAAGTGTCCCTTGGTATTTAAAGAATATTGTCAAATCCATGGGGTCTAATGCTCAGCATATGTGGGAACTCCTTCAAGACTGATGGAAAAGCATTCCAGGTGAAGCTGGTTGAGAAAATGCCAAGAGTGTGAAAAGCTGTCATCAAGGCAAAGGGTGGCTACTTTGAAGCATCTCAAATATAAAATATATTTTGATTTGTTTAACACTTTTTTGGTTACTACATGATTCCACGTGTTATTTCATAGTTTTGATGTCTTCACTATTATTCTACAATGTAGAAAATAGTCAAACTAAAGAAAATAGGTGTTAACTTTTGAACACGTTCCAGAAATACTCTGAGCAGAAGATTCTGAGAAAAAAAAAAAAAAGAATGCTTCTTCCTTTTTAAAAGATACCATCTGACACAAACAAGCACATTTGGAGACATTATGACAGGCTTTTAGGGCAGTTTATTAACAACGGTTCTCTTTCCTGTGCGTGTTTACCTTGTTTTTATCTAGCTACCTCCTCGTATGAGACAAAGGTCAGTCTAATAAAACACCATGCCACTCTGGATCAAAACAATCTCTTTTGGACTTTATCCCAAATGGCACCCTATTCCATATACTGTAGAGCATAGTGTTGACCATAGGGCTGTGATCAAAAGTAGTGCATAGAATGCCCTTTGGGACGTAGTCTTGGCCAAACAATGCGTGGATCGACGGCGGATAAACAGGGCCATTAATGCTCAATAAAAATAAATCACCTTAAACGTGGTTTATGGAATAGGTTAGGTTAGCCTTGGTCCTGTTCTCCAGCCGGGTGTGGACCAGCTTCCTGGAGATCATCCTCTAGACTACCGATGTCCCTCTCCATATCTGAGATCTCATCCTGGGCAAACAGACAGACATCCATATTTTTTTTATTTAAACTTTATTTTGACAGGGAAAACAGACAGACCTATATCTGTTTTACGGCTGTGCCCTGTGTAAACATGTACAATTTAGACAGACATTTTGGAGAAGAAAGATCTCAAAACATAGAAACATTTCAAGAAAAACAAAGAAAACAGAAACGTTCAACAGAAACATAAACAAACATCTTGATCCTCCATTATATTTTTTAAATGGGCAAGGGGCACCAAAGGGTCTAGCTTGAGGTGGGTCTGCAATTTGTTCCACAGAAAAAGGTGGAACTGGAGGCAGTTCTACCCAAATCTGTCTAGACTGCAGGCGTCTCAAAATGTAACCCATGACTGTGATCTGGTATTACAATTAGTATGTCTAGTGGAAATTAATGCTGAAATATATGGCGGGTGTTTTAAAAGGAGAGCTTTATAAATGAACAGAAGAGCATGTTTTTCTCTCCTCACAGACAGAGGGGCCCAACCCACATGTTGGTATAGAATACAGTGATGTGTTCTGAAACTAGTGCACAATGGTAAATAGCATCCAGTGGTTTTAATGTGGTTGCCGAAGCATGCATATAGATAACATGCCGGCGGCTATTAGACTATATAATGCCTCACCGGGGTGCCGTGCCGTCGACAACATAGATCTGGAACTGTTGGGGTTCTAGGACCTAGTTTAACAATTATGCATCCATCCGTGAGTAACTCTGGTCCGTAAGCACTCATCCACTCAGGACCTATTTATTCATACAGGTCTGTATATACATACTCATGTACAGTTGTTATATCATATGCAATATTGTAAGTAATTATTGGACCTAACTTACGTAGGCATTCACTCAGGAATGCATACTAGTATCCTGCTAGTTGCACCTTTTCTCATTGCTTTAAGTATATCGAATGTGCAATACGTGCAGTTGTCTGTAATTAAACCCTGCGCACTAAGGACTGTATTTTAAGTGAATTACTATTATTACCCCAAATGATATCATACACACATTTAGCTATTAAAGTATCTCTTCCTGTCATTTACCTGTACAGTTTGTGTAACCATGCAAGTATTCACTTATCTGTAAATATAACTGTATACCTGACTGCACAGCTAATTTAACCATGCAAAATGTTCACTTACCTGTTCATTTACCCAGTCTATTAAGTAAACTATTATTACCCTCGCTCATATCATACGCATTTTTAGCTACTGAAGTATTTCTCTGCCATCAACCTGTTTAGTATAGTTAACCATCCAACAATGTATAGTGTACACATCCACCAATGTATAGTGTACATATTCAGCCAACCACCCATACTATGCAATGTCTTTATATAGCTTTTATTTTTTTGCACTCCAGATATCTTGTATTTCTATACTTTTTCATACTGCCGCTCTATGTATCATGTACCTGTCTTTTGTGTACTTTCGTTGTGGCATTTTGCACCTGCCCTGTGTTTTGTTGTAGCTGCTTGACAATGAAATTTCCCCCCCGGGGGAGCAATAAAGTACCTATCTAACATCACCATAACCTAAAACTGATTTTTTTTTTAAAGTAGCCTGAACAATTTGTTTTCTATGTACAGAGGACAGACAGGCCCTGTTTCTGTAAAAAAAAAAAACTTCAGTAACATGTTTTTGAAAGGAGAGCCTATCATCTAACCATACGCCTAAATATTTATATGCAGAGACCTGTTTGATTTGAGTTCCATCCAGGCTAGTAATTGCAAGTGTGTTTCTAACAGAGTTTAGACTTAGAAAAAGACATAACATTTGCTTTATTAAGATTTAAAACAAGTTTGAGCTGTAAAAGAGACTCCTGTAGGATCTTAAAATCTGACTCCAACTGCATTAATGTTTGTTCGGCTGTTGGAGCAATAGAATAAATCAGTGTCATCTGCATATAAATGGAATTTACAATATTTAAAATCAACAATGCTGTTAATATACAGTGAGAACAATAAAGGGCAAATTATTGAACCCTGAGGGACCCCTTTAAGTAACGGTTCAGACTTGACCCCATCGACCTGAGTTCTATCTTTAAGATAACCATAGAACCATCGGCAGGCATCAGTACCCAGTCCAATAGCTGACAGCTTATGTAAAAGGATAGCATGGTCTACAGTGTCAAAGGCTTTAGACAAGTCAACAAATAACGCAGCACAGTGCCTTCTATTATCTAAGGCATTTGCGATATCATTTACAACAAGCATAGTGGCAATGTGGTGCTGTGTTTTGATCTAAACCCAGATTGATGGATGCTAAGAATACTGTTTGCAGAAAGAAAAGATAGAATCCTTAGTCAGTAAACAGTTACTAAGATCTTTGCCAGACAGGGGAGCCTAGAAATGGGTTGGTAATTATCCAGATCACTACAGTCACCTCCTTTATGTAATGGCAGAACAAAAGCTGATTTCCACACCTTAGGGATAGTTCCTGTGCTTAAAGTTAGATTAAAAAAATGTATGTCACTGAACCCGCAATGAGAGGTGCAGCACACTTAAGTAAGAACGGGTCTAAATTGTCAGCACCTATGGATTTCTTAGTATCAATGGCACATAAGGCAGCTAGGACTTCCTGTTTCAGATACTTTCTGGAAACTAAAGACAGGATTTCCATTTCTGGTTAGTGGTTGAAAAGCAAGAAGAGAAAAACTGACTGGCCAGAACCACATTGGCCAC
This sequence comes from Thymallus thymallus, assembly GCA_023634145.1. Taxonomy (NCBI): domain Eukaryota; kingdom Metazoa; phylum Chordata; class Actinopteri; order Salmoniformes; family Salmonidae; genus Thymallus; species Thymallus thymallus. Next base: position 2,465,210 of record CM042395.1, read on the forward strand.
TTTTCTTTTCAAATAAAAACCCAGCAGTGATAAAATGCTTATTAAAAGCATCACAGATATGATTTTTTTTAAAACTTATAATACAGGAATCTGAGATAATTTTCTTAGGAAGAGGCAGAGCAGAATTTCCCCTTTTCAATGAGGTAACAGTTTACCAGAATTTTGCTGGATCACCGGCAGAGAGTCATAGCACTTATGAAGTGTTTCGATTTGGCCTTTTTGACAGCTAAAGTACATTTGTTTCTCAGTTGCCTAAAAGACAGCCAGTCAGCTGAGGCACCTGTTTTCCTCGCCAAGGCCCATGCTTGATTCTTTTACAGAAAAATATTTGCTAATTCAGGAAAGAACCAAGGATTAGTACGATTTCTGAAATTCTTAAAAAGAGCATGTTTATCTGATGTAGAGATGAAGAGAGAAGAGAAAAGGGCTAAAACTGGCCACTTCTAAACATGACTTTTTTTCTACCAGGGCAAACCACATTTAATTTTGCCTAAAATTTTCTGCCTAATTCTGCGAGTTCAAGCCTTGCATGTCTTCAACATTGAGAAAATCAGTTTGGCACCGAGGAGGAAGACTCACGCTCTTCATCTGCCACTGCATGTCGTCGCGGGCCTGCCCCAGGTGGTAAGGTGGCGAAATCTGTGGCATTCTGCAAATGAGGAAAGATAACACCGATACAGTTCAAGTCGGAAGTTTACATACACGTAGGTTGAAGTAATTAAAACTCATTTTTCAACCACTCCACAGATTTCATGTTAACAAACTATAGTTTTGGCAAGTTGGTTAGGACATCTACTTTGTGCATGACACAAGTAATTCTTCTAATAATTGATTACATACAGATTATTTCACTTATAATTCACTATATCACAATTCCAGTGGGTCAGAAGTTTACATACACTAAGTTGACTGCCTTTAAACAGCTTGAAAAATTCCAGAAAATTATGTCAAGGCTTTAGAAGCTTCTGATAGGTTAATTGACATCATTTGAGTCAATTGGAGGTGTACCTGTGGATGTATTTCAAGGCCTACCTACAAAGTGCCTCTTTGCGCGACATCATGGGAAATCAAAAGAAATCAGCCAAGAACTCAGAAAAAATATTGTAGACCGCCACAATTTCCAAACAGCATCTGTACAAACAATAGTACGCAAGTATAAACACCATAGGACCAGACAGCCGTCATACCGCTCAGGAAAGAGACGTTCTGTCTCCTAGAGATGAACGTACTTTGGTGCGAAAAGTGCAAATTAATCCCAGAAAAACAGCAAAGGACCTTGTGAAGATAAAAGTATCTATATCCACAGTAAAACGAGTCCTATATCAACATAACCTGAAAGTCCACTCAGCAAGGAAGAAGCCACTGCTCCAAAACCACCATGAAAAAGACAGACTACGGTTTGCAACTCCACTACTTTTTGCAGTAATGTCCTCTGGTCAGATGAAACAAAAACAGAACTGTTTGGCCATAATGACCATCGTTATGTTTGGAGAAAAAGGGGGGCTTGCAAGCCGAAGAACACCATCCCTACCGTGAAGCACGGTGGTGGCAGCATCATGCTGTTGGGGTGCTTTGCTGCAGGAGGGACTGGTGCACTTCACAAAATAGATGGCATCATGAGGAAGGACAATTATGTGGATATATTGAAGCAACAGTCAGGAAGTTAAAGCTTGGTCGCAAATGGGTCTTCCAAATGGACAATGACCCCAAGCATACTTCCAAAGTTGTGGCTAAATGGCTTAAGGACAACAAAGTCAAGGTATTGGAGTGGCCATCACAAAGCCCCGACCTCAATCCTATAGAAAATGTGTGGACAGAGTTTAAATGTATTTGGCTAAGGTGTATGTAAACTTCAACTGTATAACACACATCACCTTCACCTAACTCTCAATAGTCTTACACTCACACATTCTAGAAATAATTAAAAAGCAGAACCAAATGTCACCCTATTCCCCAAGTAGTGCAGCACTATAAAAGGAGCGGGGTGCCATTTGGAACTCAGAGACATTGCTGTTTTATAGGAGTCAATACAGAACAGTGCTATTGGCTTAGGGCTGGCTATATGGTAACGCTACCCTCTTCTCTCCCTCCCCAGGCGCCATTTCATACCTGTACCCTGGTGACTCACGTCCTCCCTCAGCTGCGAAGACGCCTGCATCTTCTCTTGTGCGACGTTGTACTGGCTGAACTGCTCCTACTGCTGGAAGATGGTAGAACTGCAACAGCACATTTACACATACTGTACAGGTACAGGGTATTTTGCAGGTACATTCAATTAATTTTGAAACGCAAATGGTGGCATTGCAGAAACTCTTTTGATGAGTTGAGTGCAGACATGTTATGCATGTAAGGATTACAATTGTATAAGGTGCTCATTGACAACACATAATAAGTCTTTAATCTAGATATCCTTATAGCACATAGGACTCTGTAAAAGTAGTGCATTATTAAGGAAATAGGGTGCCATTTGGGACTCATTCTTGGTCCAACGGTTACTTACAACAGTTGCTCGAAGGCCTTGTCGATGCGCTGCTGGAGCACTTGCTGTGCTCTGTCGATCACCTCCACTTCCTCCTTCAGCTGGGCCTCCACCGTCGCTGACTAGCTCGTTTCTGCAGCGACCCTCCCTCAGGGTCAGGCACTCCACCGGGACCTCCAGAGGCACTGAGACAGAGCACACAAACTCACCTACGCTGGGACAAGAAAGTCAATAAATCACCCTAAAACCTGGCTTATGTCAAAGTCTGATCATGTAGAAAGCTACCAGAATGTTGTTTTTTTAACCTGGTACATTGAAACAACTGCATACCAGATTAATACTAATTTCAAATTGAATTTCAAATCTCACCAGGGTTAAGGCGTCCAATTCCTGTGCGCGGGATTCCAAAGTCTCTCTCCAGCGGTAGATATCCCAGATCCTATCACTCAGCCTGAGAGTTAGTCTGAGAAAGAGAGATGGCATGAATATATGTGATGAGAATAAAAAAAGTCCATAAAAGTTTATGATATGCAAACTCATTTAGTAGGTTCTATTTGTATAGGCCAATGTTACAATTCAAAGTCAAAGTCAAGCAAGCCTTCACTGAATTGGTTGTTTCATTACGTAGTCACAACTTCTTACCTTGCTGGTTGTCTCATTGCGTAAGGTCCTCCCTTCCTGGCGTGTCTCATGTGAGATGTGTCACCTGTGTTCTGCTGTGTCAGACATCAGCTTGTTACCGGTGTCCCAGTCAGACACATTGTACCTGAGCCCAGGCTTGGCACTTAGCGTGGCCGTGGTTCTCGCAGCGTCACAGGACTAAAGGATACAGGTGGGCACACGCAGATGTAACGAGACTGGGAACGAGTTAACGGAACTCTTATGGGCCCTGCTCAAAAGTACTGCACTATAGGGAATAGAATGCCATTTGGGATGCAGGTTGTGTTTACATGAGGGTATTGAAAAGAATTGACATTTGATATAACTTGATGTCCGGGGGAGATTATGGGAATAAGAGGAGGCTGGTGGGAGGAGCTATAGGTAACTGACTTGCCTAGTTAAATAAAGGTTAAACAATATACATTTAAAATTTGAAGCAATAGGAAAGCTAGGCTATTAAAGGGGAAAATGTATGCTTAATTCAGCACACAGACTATGCTAATTGTTTGTGGTAGGTGACAGTAATTCACATCAGGTGTGTGAATAATGTATTGTATTGGTGTTTCTGTTTAATAGTTAATTAATTGGTGTTAATTTGATATTAAATCTAAGTAGACAATGTATTCCATTATTCAAAGACAAAATTGTATTTGTCACATGCGCAAATATTTCACAGGTGGTTCTGAATTTGTGTCCAAAGTCAGAGGGGATGGTTGGCTCAGACAGTCTCCAGGTAACGCACAGAAGCAACAAAATAATTAAAACGCCATGGCAACGTTCAACAAATGACTTGCCTAGTTAAATAAAATAAATAAATACGTTGAACAAATATTTTAAGGGCTTTAGTATGGAACGACGTTTGCTTCATGTTTTTGGAACACGTTCAGAGATTTTTCCAATTTTTGTATCCAGTTTCAACAAATGTGTCGTGTTTCAGGTTTCTACCGAATATTCGACATGCAAAGCAGATGTAGTATTCTAACAATTTAAAAGTGTCAAACCACTTTTTATGAAAGGCTCTTTTCTGCAGCCAAAGCACTCTGGGGGATAGTATTGTAGTTTCACTTGCTTAGGACCTGTGTCCTTATCTCCCAAGTCATCTGTAGACGCAGCTGCCTTTCCGACACTGTACTTCTCTCTCTGTACTGTGACAACCACAATCAAACAATTATACTTTCCAATCTGGACCCGGACTGGGCACCGGTGGAGCGGACTGCTCTGGCACTGGAGCCCTGATGCGTGGAGCCGGCATAGGTTGCAACGGATTGGTGACACGCACTTCAGGGCGAATGCAGGAAGCCGGCATGAGACATACCGGACTGGAGAGGCGCACTGGAGACTCGCGTGGGATGTTGGCACCGAACGACCTGGACTGGGGATGCACACCGTAGCCACCCTTTAACTCCAGCTCCTTCCTTTCGCTCTCCTCCCAATCTCGCCTACACATCTCCATAATACTCCTATCAACTTCCGTCAGGTATGCCTCTTCGTCTTCCACATGGGGAGTGGTACTGGAGTGTCTTCTTCGCGGCCAGACCACCCCCGAAATGTTCTTGGGGTTGCCTACGGGCTCCCTTTTCTCCTAATCCCCGATTACGCTGCTTGGTCATTTGGTGGTTAATTCTGTCACGCTCGGCTGTGTAGAGAGATAGTTCGACATCATTTATTAAAGTAATTATTCTTGACGTGAATTACACAAAATAACAACGAATGCAATAAAGGGACCACACTTACTTTAACTGACATGTAGATAATGAACCACACAATGGTGTGGGACATACAAACTTAAGTAGGATCCCTAATTAGAGACAATGCAATGCAGCTGCCTCTAATTAGGGATCCAACACAAAACACAACACAGAAATAAAACACATAGAACTGTCATACTCTGACCATAGAATTATAGAGAAGCAATAGGCTTCTCTATGGCCAGAGCCTGACAGATGCAGCTTCCACTTGGTCATTATTGATCCAGCAGTGCACTATGGGATATCCAAACACTTGGTCATTATTGATCCAGCAGTGCACTATGGGATATCCAAACACTTGGTCATTATTGATCCAGCAGTGCACTATGGGATATCCAAACACTTCCTCATTATTGATCCAGCAGTGCACTATGGGATATCCAAACACTTCCTCATTATTGATCAAGCAGTGCACTATGGGATATCCAAACACTTCCTCATTATTGATCCAGCAGTGCACTATGGGATATCCAAACACTTGGTCATTATTGATCCAGCAGTGCACTATGGGATATCCAAACACTTCCTCATTATTGATCCAGCAGTGCACTATGGGATATCCAAACACTTCCTCATTATTGATCCAGCAGTGCACTATGGGATATCCAAACACTTGGATATTATTTTGGACCCTTTTCCTAATGTATGAATGTGTATTAATGTATCTCTAACTTCCATAGAATGCTCTTTAGTCTTCATTTTCACACCTTTCCTTCAGATTCACAGTCTTTAAATGATCATTAAACATAGTTTTGTTTTTATCCAGATAATGTGAGTTATTTAAATGTTTTACAGCTAGAGGCCAATGGTAAACCAAGTGTGTCCTTGTTAGGGCATTATGTTTCATCTGTGTTAACTGGGAGTTTACAGAGCAAAGGGCTTGAATACTTATGCAAACAGCTTATTTCAGTTATTACTTTTCTTAAATATACAGTGGGGAGAACAAGTATTTGATACACTGCCGATTTTGCAGGTTTTCCTACTTACAAAGCATATAGAGGTCTGTAATTTTTATCATAGGTACACTTCAACTGTGAGAGACGGAATCTAAAACAAAAATCCAGAAAATCACATTGTATGATTTTTAAATAATGAATTTGCATTTTATTGCATGACATAAGTATTTGATCACCTACCAACCAGTAACAATTCCGGCTCTCACAGACCCGTTAGTTTTTCTTTAAGAAGCCCTCCTGTTCTCCACTCATTACCTGTATTAACTGCACCTGTTTGAACTCGTTACCTGTATAAAAGACACCTGTCCACACACTCAATCAAACAGACTCCAACCTCTCCACAATGGCCAAGACCAGAGAGCTGTGTAAGGACAGCAGGGATAAAATTGTAGACCTGCACAAGGCTGGGATGGGCTAGAGGAAAATAGGCAAGCAGCTTGGTGAGAAGGCAACAACTGTTGGGGCAATTATTAGAAAATGGAAGAAGTTCAAGATGACGGTCAATCTCCCTCGGTCTGGGGCACCATGCAAGATCTCACCTCGTGGGGCATCAATGATCATGAGGAAGGTGAGGGATCAGCCCAGAACTACATGGCAGGACCTGGTCAATGACCTGAAGAGAGCTGGGACCACAGTCTCAAAGAAAACCATTAGTAACACACTACGCCGTCATGGATTAAAATCCTGCAGCGCACGCAAGGTCCCCCTGCTCAAGCCAGCGCATGTCCAGGCCCGTCTGAAGTTTGCCAATGACCATCTGGATGATCCAGAGGAGGAATGGGAGAAGGTCATGTGGTCTGATGAGACAAACATAGAGCTTTTTGGTCTAAACTCCACTCGCCGTGTTTGGAGGAGGAAGAAGGATGAGTACAACCCCAAGAACACCATCCCAACCGTGAAGCATGGAGGTGGAAACATCATTCTTTGGGGATGCTTTTCTGCAAAGGGGACAGGACGACTGCACCGTATTGAGGGGAGGATGGATGGGGCCATGTATCGCGAGATCTTGGCCAACAACCTCCTTCCCTCAGTAAGAGCACTGAAGATGGGTCGTGGCTGGGTCTTCTAGCATGACAACGACCCGAAACACACAGCCAGGGCAACTAAGGAGTGGCTCCGTAAGAAGCATCTCAAGGTCCTGGAGTGGCCTAGCCAGTCTCCAGACCTGAACCCAATAGAAAATCTTTGGTCAGAGCTGAAAATCCGTATTGCCCAGCGACAGCCCCGAAACCTGAAGGATCTGTATGGAGGAGTGGGCCAAAATCCCTGCTGCAGTGTGTGCAAACCTGGTCAAGAACTACAGGAAACGTATGATCTCTGTAATTGCAAACAAAGGTTTCTGTACCAAATATTAAGTTCTGCTTTTCTGATGTATCAAATACTTATGTCATGCAATAAAATGCAAATTAATTACTTAAAAATCATACAATGTGATTTTCTGGATTTTTGTTTTAGATTCCGTCACTCACAGTTGAAGAGTACCTATGATAAAAATTAGACTTATACATGCTTTGTAAGTGGGAAAACCGGCAGTGTATCAAATACTTGTTCTCCCCACTGTATGTTCTAACATAAAATCAATGTCACTTTAAAATAATACATTTAAAGGGTCATTCTTTATAAATAAATTATTACACAGAAGAACATTTCAGTGTATAATTTGTAATTCAGACAAATCTGATAACTTTCAAGGTGTTGAATAGTTTTTCAAGACACTGTAGTGTTGTGGTGCAACACCAATGCAGTCTGTGAGAAGCAGACTCTTGGCAGCTTCCTGACTGCCTGTTCACTGGCACACCTACATTTTCCCTGGCTCTCATATACTTAAGTATATCCATCTATGGAGAGACATACATTTATTTAGGCTATGCATGCATGTAGGTTTGGCCACTTCAAGTGAATCATGAGAGACTGCAATGTTAGTTGGATGACATTTCAGTCATATTTTGTTAGTCTCTTAGCTAGCTTGTCAAGATCAATGTGTGTGTTGCTGCAAAGTTAGCAAGCTATCCATCTAACTTATCCTAGAAAAAGCCTTGATGTCAGTTAACTCTATAGCTAATTCTGCATCGCTAACAAAGAGACAAGACAACAGCAAATGTCCAGGCTGCCACATGGCATAGATTGTCCATGTTACAATAATTAGCTCAGATATTTGTGTGTGTATTTCGCAAGCTTACAGCTCGCGACTGAACGCTTCCTTCTGCCGAGCTGCGGTGCCTCTGCGTCTCGGAGACTCGCGTAACGCGGCCTTAGCGCTGGTCATTGGTCCGTTTTACACCTATGTCTATTACCGCGGCTTCCGTGTGGTCCTAAAGCCTAACAAATAGTTTTCAGTGAAGCTAGCTGTGAGTTTACTCTAGTTCTACTTAATCTAGAAGAATTTAGTAATTTAAATGAGGAACTCCATGATATAATCCTACACATTTGTAACTCCAGTCAAGGGCTTTACTCTGTGTTGCGTATTGGGGGGATCCCGGTCAATGGTTTCCAGGGTCAACACCCTTCTAGGGTGGTTACTAGGTTACATAAACATGAGTGCTTTCCTCCCAACAATTTTGGTCTTCAAATGTGTTTTCTAAATATAAATACAGATTATTCAGAACCCTTGATTTTTTCCACATTTTGTTACGTTACAGCCTTATTCTAAAATTGATTAAATAAATAAAACATCCTTATCAATCTACACACAATACCTCATAATGACAAAGCAATGTATTAAATGTATTAAAAATAAAAAACAGAAATAGCTTATTTACATAAGTATTCAGACCTGTTGCTATGAGACTTGAAATTGAGCTCAGGTGAATCCTGTTTCCTTTGATCATCCTTGAGATGTTTCTACAACTTGATTGGAGTCCACCTGTGGTCAATTCAATTGATTGGACATGATTTGGAAAGACACACACCTGTCCATATAAGGTCCCTCCTGTCAGGCTCTGGCCATAGAGAAGCTTTTGGCTTGGTCCATTAGCCATGGTCAGAGCCTGACATATCTAGTATGTCTAGTTCTATGGTGTTTTGTGTTGGGTCCCCAATTAGAGGCAGCTGCTATGCATTGTCTCTGATTGGGGATCCTACTTAAGTTGTCATGTCCCACACTTACTTCAGTCGATGTAGAAGGAGTGTGAGTGTTGTAAGTACTTAATCTTGTTTGTTAGGTCTTCATGTAGTATATTTATTTAATTAAACAACGATGTCGAACTACTACTGTGCTGCACCTTGGTCTACTTACAAACCCCGTCGTGACAGTCCCACAGTTGACAGTGAATGTCAGAGCCTGGACTTGAACCCGATCGAACATCTCTGGAGAGACCTGAAAATAGCTGTGCAGCGACGCTCCCCATCCAACCTGACAGAGCTGGAGAGGATCTGCAGAGAAGAATGGGAGAGACTCCCCAAATACAGGTGTGCCAAGCTTGTACCATCATAACCAAGAAGACTCAAGGCTGTAATCACTACAAAAAGTGCCTCAACAAAGTACTGAGTACAGGGTCTGAATACTTATTTAACTGTGATATATCTTTAGTTTTGTATATACAGTTGTAAAAAAAAAAAACGTGTATTTTTCATTATGTTGTATTGTGTGTGTAGATTGAGGGGCAAAAATGATTTGATCAATTTTAGAATAAGGCTGTAACGTAAAAACAATGTGGAAAAAGTCAAGGTGTCTGAATACTTTCCAAGTGTGTATAATACTACCAAAGCTGTCTTTCAACTCACAACATTTAGCCCAGTGTAAGCGTTACCAATTATCACTCATCTTGAGAAATTACCGCTCACATGTCATATGTGCATCTTGTCACTTCGCAATAGAAACTTTCCCCAATCGAAAAATTTAATTTTCTATACAATTCTTATTTGTGCTTATGACTTTACCATGTTGAATGTGACTGTACTTCTTACAAGTTAACTTACATAATGAAATGTTTTTTAAGACTGAGGAGAGAGAGAAAGATGCGCTATTGCTCAGTTCTATACGGAAGTCCAGAGAGGACGTGAATAAATAATTCCCTCGTTATGTCGCGACCACGACTTCTGTCATTATCACTACATAACAAAGTTGTTTTGTCAGATCAATATAATTTTCTTGTGATAACAAAAGTCAAGATAATCAAAAGTACCACGCTGCGTTAATTGCATGGCGCATTTAAGCCTTGAACGACACAGCACAGGCAAAACGGTCTCCCAGGCTGACAGCTCGATCAGATTCAATAGCAGCCTCAGACGCTGATAAATCGGGATCCCAGATAGCACCCGATGTCGGCCCGACGTATACGAGATACATCGGAGATGTAGTGTGGAGATCGTTTGTTCGTTGGCACGATGTCGGCATTTGATCGGACGATGATCAGACGGTCTTTCACAAAGCTACAGATGCCTACAGACGACGTTAACTAAACACCTTTATATTTGAGGTCGTTCATTAAGATTGCAATGTTTTTTTTATTCCCCTTAAATGGTTAGCCTTATAAACATATAAATATAGTAAGGATTGTCATCTAAATTACACTACATAATATTATTTGTGGATAAAATGAAGAAACAAAAATGTAGATTCACCTTAATTAAAATGTAATAAATGGATCCCATTGGGATTTGAAAGAGAAATACTTACAGAACGAGATTAATTATCTAGCCTAAATCAAAATCAAGCAATGTATAGCCTAGAAACAACACAGAACTAAACAGGTATATTAAACAACATGCCATTTCTAGCAACAGACTTTATACATTCCAGTTAGGCCTAGAAACATGGGTGTAGTTCCCGAAACAGATCAACGTGATACAACTACTACACAATACAACAAATCAGGCAGTTGGTCTGGAGTCCTCTGGCAGAAACAGACGGCCTGTTTGAGAGAGGGAGACAAGCAGGAAATTGTTGAAATTACTTTTCAAGGAAATAATGGAATGATAACTGTGAGAGAGACACATTTTCAAATAATATTGCCTGGTTGAACTGTTAGACTACTGTCATAGTTTTAGCTCCACCTGAGTCATGTCTGTATTTACATTAGATTGTCTAATGTGTTATTCACTTCAAATATTAGTTTAATTAAACCCATAACATACATTTGTAATAATTAGTATGCCTAACATCTGTAATGTTTAGACCATAATCTGCTGTCGCTTACCCCGTGTTTTTAAATGTTACCAGCTACAATAGTCATTTACAACATTAACAATGTCTACACTGTATTTCTGATCAATTTGATGTTATTTTAATGGACAAAAAATGAGCTTTTCTTTAAAAAACAATGACATTTCAAAGGGACCCCAGACCTTTGAACGGTAGTGTATATTCACCTCAGTCTGTTTCCCTTGCCTAAGGCACCAGTATACTGGTGAAGTGAATATGTATTTGTTTTTAAACATTCTACATTTTTGGGACCAGGTCTCTCCCTGCTCCGCCCTCCAACTCGGTCTTGGCTTAGCCTAAGCCAGTTCTGTTTTATCTCATCTTCGTCACGTCCGACAGAACTGAATTTCTTAGGACCGACACTATTGAAGAGAAAATATTAAGACAAAAACCATAAGTTGATTTCTATTTGAGGAACTACCTGAATTCGCCCAATAGGTCATCTACTTTTCACTGCAAAATGTTTCTCACTACTAGCCTTTCTGCAGCTGTTAACCAATAGGCCCTGTATAATAACATCAAGTTGCTTTACAACAGCTACTATAACTTCATAATTTAAAAAACATAAAAATATCCTAAGCCTGATTGAGTTTACACAGTACAACGTCCTTAACTGGTCTCAACTTGATACCAGTCTTCGATCCTCTGCCGCACCAATTCAATAAGTTTGCCAGCTCAGGTGCAAAGACCTATCCCCAGTTATGGACAATTTTGAAATCTGAAATGAAAATAAATTATTAATAAATGCAATCATATCATATGCGTTTCTTTCACAACACAATACAATCATTTTACAAGCTATGTATTTGCACACTAATAAAATTAGATTAAACTTTATTTTCACGGCAAAGTACGAGTGCAACGCACACAATTATTTTCAAATTAATACACTTCAAGCAAGCATTGGCAACCCCACTCTGACTTATTACAGCCAGCACTAACAACTACAAATTAACTTCCCATTGTTGTTTACTCAGGTAGTCCAATGGGTAATTCAATGGACAGAGGTGAGGAGACAGGAAGCTGCTGTTCATTTTGCTATATGGCAGTCTGCAAAACTTTAATCGTTTTAATTCATATCAAATACTTAGAAAAATCTGTGGGCCCCAAAGAATGCATGGAGAAAAATCTATGAGTGTAGGAGTACATACCATGCGTTTCTTAAAATGGCAGTCCTGGCACAGCCTGTCAAAACGATCCAGCAGCTCAAGTGTGGATAAGGGGAGGAGGTCTTCAATTCCCTGCTGGTCATTGGTCTGTTCAACTGTTCCATTGTTTGCTGCCAGCGATAGAACTAATTTTGTTAAATGTTCCACCATCAGATGGAGTTCACCCAACTGCTCCAGAAGGATCCTTTCAACTGCTGTTGAAACAGTGGACAGTGAATTAACCCTAACAGTAAATTACACAACAACAGTTTTTTTTGACAATAAATATAAATATTTGTTCAAATTGTTCAGTTTGTGGATCTAGCAGAGTAAAATAAAACCGGTACCAGTACTTGTAAGTATACAAATGTATTACTGTAGTTTTCAACTTAACCAATTTAAATGTCTTACATTAGGAAAAGTCTCTCCATCATGCCACAGGGTTAGATTTTGTGGCTCTCCACGGTTGGGCGTGTTAAGCTGAGGGAGCATGGCGTTGACCACATGACCAAGAAACTTGATTTCTGTCAAACAGAAATGACACTTCTTTAAGTTCTATGTCAAACCAGCAGTTTTTAGTTTGTCTTGCAGATGCGCCACGACCGAGGATGAACAGATAATGATATCGTCAAGGTAGACAAGACAGTTCTTTCCCCTCAGTTCTCCCAGGACGGTCTCCATCAACCGCTGAAATGTTGCTGGTGCGTTTTTCAACCCAAAAGGCATGACTTTGAATGAGAATAATCCAGCAGGTGTAACAAAAGCTGTGTTATCTTGGCTGTCTGGATCCATGGACACTTGAATGGACTCACTCTGACTGCAATAATAGTGTTTAACATGATTTTAGAATGACTTCCTCATCTCTGTACCCCACACATACAATTATCAGTAATGTCCTTCAGTTATGAATTTCAAACACAGATTCAACCACAAAGACCAGAGAGGTTTTCCAATGCAAAGAAGCAGTGGCGTGTGTTCATGGATGCCAAGGGAAGCCAGGCTTCCCCCAAAAATTGACCAATACAATTTTTTAAAATAATAATTAATATTTAATCTCTCTGTGTTTCATAATTGTCCTTAAATTCACAAGAGGCTGAATGTATCTCACAGGAGAAAGCATCAGAGCGAATGAAACAGCGCCCCCTCTGTCTCTCTACGTGTAGGCCATCTATCTGATGCTGTCTGGTCCAAACGAGTGTGACAATTGTTGCCGCCCGGAGCTTTGAAGGCAAGGGAAGCCAGCGAGCATCTGACCTCAGTTCAGCGTTGAGCTAAACTGAGTGAGCTCAACTGTGAATGGTCCCGGCGCACCAAAAAAAAAGTGTCAAGGGAAGCCAGCTTGAATTTTGGCGTCACTCCTATCAAATACCATTGAGAGCATTGACAGAAAAACTTGAATTGTTGCATCTCGTTGTGTTGTTGTCCTCTGGTGGATAGCTAGCTAAAATTGTCCTTTTCCTAAATTAGCCATGGATAGAGATAGGGATTTGGACTTGTGGTTTTACTTAATTATCCGTACTGTCCAATGATTATAACAGTGATTCTGATCCAAACATTAATTAATTTATTGTTGTGCCTCTGGCCTGAGAGGATGGAAGTTCAACATGTATCTAGATGTAGAAGGCTAATGTTAACTAGCTAAGAAGAATTTGTTCTTAACTGACTTGCCGAGTTAAATAAAGATTTTAGATTGGCAGGTCTACATTATGATATTATGACATAACTTGCCCTACAGTAAGGTCTCTAGGATGCTTTTGACAATGTGTTGGCTGAGACATATGGTGAGAGACGCCTGTGTAGGTGGAAATTATCTAAACATTATGTTGAATATAATAATAAATAATGACCCATAATCGTATCCTGTAGGTATAGCCATGGTTACGAGCTTTGTGTCACCACTCGGACAGTGGTGTTAGTTAACCTTGGCTCAGAGATGCATAGTCAGAGACCAAGCATATACTGTATGATATGTATCGTGTATCTGTCTTTTGTGTATTTTCATTCTGGCATTTTGCACCTGCCCTGTGTTTATTCGTAGCTGCTTGACAAAGAAATTTCCCCTCGGGGATCAATAAAGTATCTATCTAAATAACATTTACCATTAGACATTTCACCAAATAATAATTCAAGGAATATTACTCAGAAATGTGAGGACTACGGTTCGTATCCATTCAAAAGTAATCAGATGTATTACAGTTATGCAATAAGAAGACTATTGACAAATGGTACTAACCAGAAATCTATGCGATACAAAATATCCTAAATCTTAACAGCATAGAAAATTGACATACAAACGTAGGTACATCAGGAGATTTTACCAATGACTCCATGATCAAAGTTTCAGCCCAGCTTTCATTCTTCCAAGAACGCCAACTCAAAGTATCTCCTATCGCCTAATTGACATCACTTTGCATGGCCCAAACCTTTGAAACAAAGTTATGAAAACAACATACACATTCTTGGATCTAATCATCACAACTCTTATATAAATTATACAGGCACACTCCTCCTCTTTGAGTGACATGGTGAGGTTGGACCCAGGTGCAGAGAAGAGACCAGACGAGGAATCAGTGGTTTAGGATGAATATAATACTTTACTGAGTAACGGTAACCGAAGGATCACAGTAAACACTGGGGGGAAAAAAAGTCTCAAACTCCCCCAGGAGACAAACGAACACAGCAAACAATTCAAGCTTCTGCAAAGAAAACACACCTCTCTTAACAAGGAAATCATAATGAGTAAATATGATACACCTGAGTGTCGTTAATGTCTCTAGGGTGGTCTCTGCTGCCCTCTGGTGACCGGTGGAACCATGACACTTTGAACTATCTGCTGTTCGATGAACAGAATAACACAGTTTCTCTGTAACAATAAATCCATAGCACTTACAGTACAATGAAACGTGTCAAAATGCATAGCTCTTTATGAACTCTTGAAACAATCTAAACATGACAATTTAATTCACACTTTAACATTCATTTACTTATTTGATTCAAGTTTCATCAGTCTTCACCTATCCTGGCTTCTGCGGGAATGTCTCTTCATTGAGATTGCCACAGATAAGGTGTGTTTGACCCCTGTTATAGCCCACAGATGGTCTGTCATTCAAACAATGTCATAAATTGTTATTGAGTCATCACGCTGTGCTCCCACGCTAGCCAGTCCCTAGTCATGAGTATCACCTTCTCTCATTCTTCCACTACACCTGTGAAAAAGCCTTTGGGTTACGGTATGTAACCCTGGTTCTCTGAAGGTGCTGATGGAGACATCTCATTGTGGGTCATTGGTTGAAGCCTTATTCTATCAAGCCTAACAGGCTAATCAGACCATTGTAGGGTGTCTATATAACACCCTACAATGCTTTGATTTCCTCATTCTAAGAACTACTTCTTACAAATGTCATGCAAGAGGGGCAATCTGGTGAGATGTCTCCCTCATCTCCTTAAGGAAACCGGGGTTGCATACCGTAACCCAAGTTCTCTTTGAGTCGACTCAGTTAGACATCTCACTATGGGACACTTGCAAAACGCCCCGATTGCCAATACCCTTTTTCCTGAGAAGTCTGCTGTTGTACATGGAAATGTACCTGATGCATCCTACTCAGCTCCAGCGCTGAGGAATGTGCGTGCCAGGGAGGGTGCAGTGACGCCCAGGCAAGGAACCTCACAAAGGTGTGAGGGGAAGCACAACTGGCCTCCGCACAAATCTCTGAGACAGAGATGCCCCTGAACAGTGCCCATGATGTGGCAATTCCTCTAGTGGAATGCGCCCGAACACCCAGGGGAAACTACGACTTGGCAATAGACTCCACTACCCAATGGGAGAGGAGTTGTTTGGACAAAATCCTACCTCAAGCAGGGTTGGCCAAGCAAACAGTTGGTCACATCTCCGGAATGGCCTAGTCCTGTCCATGTCGATGGTCAGGGCTCACACCGGACACAACGTGTTCAGATGCCACTGCTCTGGGGAAGAGAATGGCGGAGGTTGGAAGGGTAAGCGATCAGTTGCTTGACTACTATACATCTTGGTAACGACTTTAAGAACGAATTTGGCGTTAAGACGTCTCGTAACCTTGGAGTAGTCAGGGGCAATCAGAGTGCATGAAGGTTGAACTACACTTTGTGAAAGAAAAAAGTGATCAGTGATCCTTTATTTATAAGGGATTTGACAATGCAATGCATAGGGACAGGGTACATGTTATATTAAATGTATTATTGACCATGTAATACCAAACTCCAGTCTACAGATGGCACTCTTGCTCTATTTCAGCATCTGTTTACTAACCAAACCTGAAAGAGAAGAACAAGGGTTGTGGCGGCAGGGGCAGAGAAGTACTTGAGATTGTGAGGATTTGCTGCAGAACGGCTGCAGGGAGTGTTGAGGAGCAATGTTCTGGAAACAGGAGGTTGGTGCCACCTTAATTGGGGAGGACTGGCTCGTGGTAACGACTGGAGCGGAATTTGTGGAATGGTATCAAATACATCAAACTTGGTTTCCATGTGATTGATGCCATTCCATTGGCTCTATTCCAGACATTATTATTAGTCGTCCTCCCCTCAGCAGCCTCCACTGGTTCTGGAGTAGGACTAGATAGGGTCAACTAGTGGAATGGGATGGTGTTTTTTTATAGAGAGGGCAATTTTGTATTTCCGTATTAAGAGTTTAATGTCGTTAGGCCGTGAATGGCCTCGCACACCAGTACAGTAGGTGGCGATATATGCATCTAAAAGTTGGATGCAATCCGCCAACCTAATCCCAAAGAAGAAGAAGAAGAACCAGGAAGCTTTAGAATTGAAGAAATTGCTTTCAGAAAATGTGAGGAGCCGCAACTATTTAACAGGTATTTATGACATACTATTTTACTCTTAGAAATTCTTCAGTGACGTGAGATGTCCATTTAGTAAAGTTACATCATGTGTAAGAACCGTTTCTGGCTGGAAAGTCACCCAACATGGTTACTTTTCTACTTTAGTTTTGTTGAGGTATCATATACACCTGTACATTGCACCTGGTATCCAAAAGTTGACGTTTTGGTGTGTATTTCTTTTGTTGATAGATG
Source organism: Thymallus thymallus (assembly GCA_023634145.1). NCBI lineage: Eukaryota > Metazoa > Chordata > Actinopteri > Salmoniformes > Salmonidae > Thymallus > Thymallus thymallus. The sequence continues at coordinate 2,482,404 of CM042395.1, forward strand.
TCCTCAGTTTGTGCCATTATACATTTTACATCCTGATGCACAGGAACCAAATTTGATTCGAGCGTTTCCTACGAACATATTCGCTCTTAGTTCGGTTCGTTTGGACTGGTGTGAACTCGTCAAGGCACATTTGACCGTACCGTAACTTGATAAAGGCTACTGAATACCCTATTCACGTCGAATTGCATGAACACGTGGTTTTGTTTAGGCGTTTTAGTCTGTTTGATATTTGGCAATGGGAAACCAGCCGGTCCAAAAAAAAACACAATGTAACAAGTAATCTAACACTGATTCGAAATGTAGCTCAGAACTATATGTGAAACGCCATAAGATTGTTAGTGCGTGTCCTTAAATGTTTGATGGCAGCAGACTTACTTCATCATAAGTAATAGACTATTGTACCTGACAGTGTGCCAACGGGTGGATCTAATCCTGAATGCTGATTGGTTGTCTATTCCACAAGTTACCACTGATTTAAATCTATGAAGTTAAAATGCCTATTTACTCTGTTCCATCTGACTGTATAATCCACTGTCTCATCAGCCCAGCCAGGCAATTTATAAACTTTATCTCACTATAAAATCATCTAGACATTATCTTCCATTTCTTTTAAAGAAGTAACATTTAGTTTAACGGCAGAGATTTGTATAAACCTTGCTGTCTGTCTCTGACATTTACAATGTTGTTTTAATATTCAAATTTGATCTCATCTGTCGCATAGTAATGAACGTGTTGGGAGTCAGGATGAGACAGGCAGGCAGCTTTCCTTAGCCAGTCGAAATCATGAGTCCGCATCATTTTTATGGATATATACCAAGAAATATCAATAGAAATCTGTTAAAAACTAAACATAGTGCAGCTAGTTTGCAGTCTTTCCAGCTTCAGTTTGAAGTGGTTGCGTTAGCTGTGTTGTTGACTAGCTCCTCTGAACAACAGTCCTTCAGTTTGAAGTGGTTGCGTTAGCTGTGTTGTTGACTAGCTCCTCTGAACAACAGAGTCCTTCAGTTTGAAGTGGTTGTGTTAGCTGTGTTGTTGGCTAGCTCCTCTGAACAACAGAGTCCTTCAGTTTGAAGTGGTTGTGTTAGCTGTGTTGTTGGCTAGCTCCTCTGAACAACAGAGTCCTTCAGTTTGAAGTGGTTGTGTTAGCTGTGTTGTTGGCTAGCTCCTCTGAACAACAGAGTCCTTCAGTTTGAAGTGTTTGTGTTAGATGTGTTGTTGGCTAGCTCCTTTGAACAACAGAGTCCTGATGAACGAGCACATTTTCTATTACAGGCGGAATCGGGCCTCATTAGCTCATTGTTATGGATGTATCCAAATAAGTGTCACTGGAAAACAGTTTAAACAAATGCAAATGCAGCTACTTTGTTGTTATTCTGGCTGCACTGTTTGACGTGACTGTAAGTTAGATGTAGTTGGTTAGCTAGCAAGTAACGGATGGGAACGTTGCCAGCCAGTACGGCAATGGAACATATAGAACCAACGACTGGGTCTATTGACTCCTGACACGTTCATTACTGTACGACAGCTGGAGATCGAGAATGTTAGTCTAAAAGAAATGGGAGATAATGTCTAGATGATTTTTATAGTGGATACATTGCCTGGCTGGGCTGATGAGACAGTGGATTATACAGTGAGATGGAACAGAGTAAATATTCATTTTAATGCCATAGATTTAGCTGGTGGAATAAACACCGTCTGGAATGTGCTTTTAACCAATCAGCATTCAGGACTCAAGGCTGTAATCGCTGCCAGAAGTGTTTTAACGAAGTACTGAGTAAAGGGTCTGAATACTTATGTAAATAGAATATTTCACTTTTTTTATTTTTTTATAAATTTGTTAAAATGTCTGAACCTGTTTTTGCTTTGTCATTATGGGGTATTGTGTGTAGATTGATTAAAAAATATTAATACATTTTAGAATAAGGCTGTAACACAACAGAATGAGTGCTCTGAGTACTTTCCGAATGCACTATTACTCAGACCCCTCATTTTGTTGTGTTACACCCTTATTCTAAAATGTATTAATATACACACACACAAACACATATCAGGACATGTACATAGTGAACACATTGTAAATTTAAGCAAAAAGGCTCAAGGGTGTGTGTTATATGACCACTATACCACGGTTAAGGGCGGTTCTTATGCACGATGCAACGCGGAGTGCCTGGAGACAGCCCTTAGCCGTGGTGTATTGGCCATGTACCACAAACCCCCGAGGTGCATTATTGCAGTTATAAACTGGTTACCAACGTAATTCGAGCAGTAAAAATACATGTTTTGTCATACCCGTGGTATACCACGGCTGTCAGTCAATCAGCATTCAGTGCTCAAACCATCCAATTTATACATGGAAATAGAGTACCATGTTTCAGAATGTGACCTACTGCTTGTATGTCAATATCAGACTGGGAAGAATCTCCCCCTATCTGCAAGCATAACCAATGGCCTAACATGTTATACTGTAAATTCAACCTACCAATTGAATACGTATTTCTGTATTGTCAAGTGGAAACAAAACCTATTCGGGCACACAGACTCTATGAACATTCAGAATAAGTTATAGCCTTCACACTGATAAATAGGTGAGCTTCAAATGACACATTGAGCACATTTTATAGTTACCTTTTTAACAAATGTCTTAAACTTCCAATTCATTGCCATATGAAATGTTATCGGTTTAAATGCACATCTTCAATTTTACCGCGTTATACATGGGCCTTATCTTAATTTCTCTTGTCAAATACTGTAGAATGGACAAGGTGATCAACTGCTTCAGTAAGAGACCTGATGCCGTGGCCAGGCTGATATGCTTCCCGTGGGCAGGAGGAGGCTCCATACACTATGCACGCTGGGGGAAAATCCTCAGCTCCATTGAAGGTGATGATGATGATGATGATGATGATCATACAATGGATTTACATAGACATTTTCAAAGACCCAAAGGCGCTTTACATTTGGTACTATGATCTTTAGAACCCGACCGATAAATCGGTTAACCCATGTTTGTTTACATGGCCTTTTGACTGTAAAGCCACTGCAGTGAATCTACTCAAAACAAATGCTGACACCTAGTGGGTGACATTATGAACTACATGTTACTGCATTTCACTGCATACTTTGTGAACTTGTCAAGTTTAATTCATTCAGCCATTATTTATTAGTTTTCTTGTGGAACAACAAAAATAATTCTGCATTCTTATACACTGCCATAGATGGACCAATCTTTAAGAGATGTATTTATTATTTATCCCTTATTTATCTAGGCAAGTCAGTTAAGAACAAATTCTTATTTACAATGACGGCCTACCTACAGGGTCGGGCCCTAGGGTCAAGTGCCTTGCTCAAGGACACATCGACAGGTTTCTCAACTTGCCGGCTCGACCTTTCGGTTAATGGCCTAACGCGCTAACTGCTAGGCTACCTGCCGCCCACAAATGTATAGAGGATATAGTAGCTTTTTGAGAGAGCATTGTTTAAAGTATCTGTTAATCCTTTTGGAGCACAATTTGTGTAAAAAAAAAAAAGTAAATTTTTCATTCCACCTAAAAAAAAAAAAAAATATCTGTAATCAGTTACTTTTTCACAAACACACAATGTATCTCCCACTTTTTCCTTTGCTAGTGTTTGCTGTTAAACTTCCTGGCAGGGAGGCTCGAGCCAAAGAGCCCTTCTTTCAAAGCATGGAGCAGATTGTTGAAGAGGTCATCAACGTGCTGCTGCCGGTACTCAAGGAGAAGCCGTTTGCCCTCTTTGGCCACAGGTACAAGTAAAACAATGTAATCCCTTCGTTAGGAATCTCGTTGCCCAGAACCAAAACAGGCTGTCACGAGTCCAGTTAGTTTCTTGATGGCAAACTTAGTTACTGATGACACCGTTTGATCTAAATTTATCATCATCTTGGTTCTTTCTTACCTGAAGCTACATTTTATTGATCCAAAGTTGTCAGAATTGTGATTATTACCTTTATAACTATTCTGCACTGTCACAGCTTTGGCGCCATGACCAGCTTTGCTATAGCAGATACTTTGAAAAGAGTCCACAAGCTGGAACCAATACACATCTTCCTGTCTGGTGCCTCTGCACCCTACGTGAGTACTGTAACAGCAATCATGTAAAAAATGGAACAGCATTCATACAATATAACTTCACTATGACATTTGTATGACATGCAATCATATTGGCGTTTTCTGATAGCATATCAAAAGTTATCACTTAATGTACTGACCCAAAGCAGTCATCCTGTACTTCTTCCCTGACTTCTAGTCTGAGATGCGTATCCAAGCCCCAAAGAGAAGTGATTTATCAGACGAGGAGTTCCTCCAGTGGATGACCAGGATTGGTGGGACTCCCCCCGAGTTACTGGCCAATCCTGAGGTAGTAAAGCTCTTCCTGCCTGCGCTGAAAGCCGACCTCCACGTGGTGGAGAACTACAGGTAGGCATCTGGCTCCTTCCTCTCAAAGTGTGCACTTTCACTTTGTGTAAGAAATATGGTCCTCAATCTATCCAATTATTTTATATTTGTGGGCAGTAGTGAACAAGTGCACACTTCAGAAGATGGGAGATATTATTGGGACGAACCTTAGATAGGTACTTTATTGATCCCAGAGGGGAAATTTCTTTGTCAAGCACCTACAACAAAACATAGGGCAGGTGGCTGTAGCCAGTTTTCACTTCCCCAAATTCCCAGAATGAATCTTAAGATGTCTTAATTAATCACTGATTTCTTGAGTTGTTTTTGTCGAAGATGTTTGTAAAAAAATAACATGTCAGTGGGCGAATGGACATCTGCAAATCAAAACCCGACCTTAATTTACCCATTGTGGTGCACGATATTCCAAACTCCATTTAGACAAGACTGACCTTATGACAAAACTTATCCTATATTCACAATTTTGACACTAGAAAAGCTTTTTCTGACTCTTAATTGATGCCACATAGCCCATTTTCAAAATTCATTTGTTGCTTTTGAAAGGCAGTCACTTATTAATTCTTACATGTTCTATGTTTGAGCTGCTTTTGAAAGCAAAAATTGAATTGAAAACATTATGGGCATTGTTGAATTAGATTTTCATTATAGCAAGCTACTGGAGCACTGATGTGTTTGTTTAGCTAAGCTAGCAAGTCTGTTATTGCCCATATTACATATGTATAAATTATAACATGTAATAAAGTTTGTTCTTGGGTTCCAGGTGCGACAGGCCAGAGAGTCCTCTCCTCTCCTGCCCAGTCACATGCTTCGATGGAAAGCAGGACATGCCCCATGACTTACAAGGTCAGAGCTCTGATGTCTCGTGCATGACTGCTTTCCATGTGATGTCTAGCAATTCTCATTTACAACGCTGTAACACCCTGTGACTAACACAAATTGGCATGACTGTATGAGTTCTGCACGTGTATATAAAAACATAGCCATTAATAGTCCTAAGTGATGAGCACAGTTCAGCTAGAAGTTCCTGGCTGTTTGTGTAAGGTCTTGAGAGAACTCTCCATAAATTCCGTGCTAATTTTAGAATCTTTGAATTTGCTTTAGAACTTTGGTTGATGAAACCAAATTGTGATCCGTTTCCAACGCAACTGTAAATGTGTTTTGTGTCTTTCCCTTCTCTCATTTAACAGCATGGAAAGACATGTCATCTGGAGATTTTACAGTGCAAATGCTACCTGGAGCTCACTTTTATTTAAAAGATGCAGCCAATGAGAAGGTCATATTGGACAACATCACAAAGTATCTGGAGATGGCGGAAATGGACTACTTGTAGCTACGAAGGTCACATTGGCATTAAAGGAAGAATTGGAGTCCAAGAAGCATTTTAACAGTAGGATCATTGGTCACAGTCAGGTCACTCACTATATACTGCAATTCTTGCCTACAGACACAAAATATCATTCCTTTTTCTATGCCTTTGAGTTCTAATGAATCCAGACTGTATCACAACCGGCCGTGATCGGGAGTCCCACAGGGCGGCGCACGATTGGCCCAGCGTCGTCCCGAGTTTGGCCTGTGTAGGCCGTCATTGTAAAAAAGAATTTGTTCTTAACTGACTTGCCTAGTTTAAAAAAAAAAAAAAAAAAAACGTTTTAAATTGAATAATGCAAATGATGGAAGTAGGGTTTGTTGACCATGTGAATCTAGCCAATGTGTTTAGGCTTTTAAGAGTGATGTCAAAATGGAACCCAGACAGAATGCCCGACTGGCCCTCTATTTATAACAATGTCTACACATTATTCCCTTTTGACCAGCACTACATAGGGGATAGGGTGCCATTTGGGACGTAGTCTGTTACTGTACTGTACCAATGATAATCTGCTGAGCCTGATGTCCCCGAGGAGGTTGAAGTCTGCAGGAACAGCTAGCATGCTAACCCTTTTGATCAAGTGACAGTTGCACGGATGGTGCCGCAACTTTTGTGTTCTGATCAAAAGGGTTAGCGTGCTAGCTGTTCCTGCAGTCTTCTAGTCTTTGTGCTAAGCTAGTTAGATTTTCACACAAAACTACCTGTAATTTCCATCATACTGGACGCAGAGACCTTTAAAAATGGCATCCACAAGTTCATCTGACTCTGGGGAACCAATGAATGAAACCAACCATGGAAGTATATTGTAGCGAATTCGGGAGGGTCAAACCTCTTGACGAACTCGCAAAAAACTAATGATCAGCGCAGTGAATGGGAATCTCTACCCGATCAATTATGCAGTGGCGGACTTACCATTAGACAGAAGAGGCAATTGCCACAGGCTTCACATCATCAACATGCCTCGTGAGCTGGACATAAATAAATAATGGAAATGATTAACGATATGATTGCAAATGTGACTTTCGTTGAAATTAAGCCGCGGGGCAGAGAAAAGAAGTATACGATTTTATTTGAACAAAAATGAGTTAATGTATTTATTTTAATAGAAAGAGACAGGTGCTGCTGATATCAGGGACATGTACAGGTAACTTGCATAAAGTAATGGAAACACTTGAGTAAATGAGGGATAAAGTATATTGAAAGCAGGAGCTTCCAAGTGTGGTTCCTGAGTTAATTAAGCAATTAACATCCCATCATAAAAATGCTGAGCAGGCCATTATTTTGGCTACGCCCCTCATAAGATGACAATGCCCACATCCACAGGGAACACGAGTGGTCTTGATGTGCATGAAAACAATGGAAACCATATGCCATGGCTGTCTGTCACCAGATCTCAACCCAATTGAACACTTATGGGAGATTCTGGAGCGGTGGTTCCACAATCATCAACAAAGCACCAAGTGATGGAATTTTTCATGGCAGAATGGTGTCACATCCCTCCAATAGAGTGTCGATGAAATTCTTACACAACGGGACACTAAAAGTCAATCTTAATTGAATCTCTGTTTATTGTCAGCGCAGTTGTCTTATATACGGCTATACACAGACAAGTTATATTTGCATGATTTAGCATAATTCATTAATCATTACCATTTTGTTTCATCCATGTGACTGACCAATACTGGTTCATAACATGTGACCGACCAATACTGGTTCATAACATGTGACAGACCAATACTGGTTGATAACAAAACACATACATTTGAATGCTACGCTCACAGTAATCAGAATACTTAGCGCCCTAACCACCGCAGTTGGGAAGGAAAAGCAACGAGTATTTACATGTTTGAAGTGTCCTTCATCGTTCTATCTCAGCAGGACCACAGCCTTAGGCAAAAGGGTGCGATTGGCCTTCTCCAGCATATGTCACAATGTCCTTCTCCTTCGGTGTCCGTGGTTACAGTGACTTTTCTGTAATCTGAAGCCGGCTGGGAAACGTAACACGGCACATACCTCCATCTTAACAAGGCTGGGAAACGTAACACCGGCAAATCAGCCATGTCAATGATCCCCAGTGGGACGAGGCGAGCAGTGTTTACTATAGTTGAGAGTTTAACAGAATGTTCCAACTGAAATTCGCTTTCTCAGATTGTTTTTAGAGCAGTTACTCAGCCCACCCCCCCCCCCCTCCATGGTTGCAAACTGTCCGAAAGTATTAGGAACACTGTGAGCTCGTTAAACAGCTGAAATAACATTTCTATCTTTACCCAAACATTGTCTTCACTCAGGAATTCTCACACACAACACAAAGGATATGTATACAGTGTGAAAGTTCACTAAATTACAATATTTTTGTTATAAAAAGTTTATACCAATTTTAATGACAACACAGAATAGACATTCATTTTCATAGGCCAACTGTCCTCATTTTCCATATTTCGGATAATGGCAATAATGTTCCAATGTCCTGTTTTATTGACATATAGTTTTGGCGGTAAGAAAGTCCTTGGGACAAAGAGTCATAAAACTGGGCCAACTTCTGTCAGCCATTTGCCACTTTGATCCGGCACCTTTGATCCATACCAAGGAGACAGTCTTGACAACGAATATGACTGACATCATTGGAATGGTAGCATGAGAATGCATCTCAGCCTCGCACATCAACACACAGCGATAAATAAAAACAATTTGAAGAAGACTGACCCATCGAAGCTGTCCAGTACCTTTTGAGCACGACAATGTAGTTGTATAGCCCACGGTCACAGGTGCACACACACTCCATGAATTACCTTCTGATCTTCTCAAAACTTTACCTGTATCTGTAATGTTAAACTCCACAGTTTCATCGTAAACTTAACTTGTTCTGTGTTTGGCTAACCATGAAGAGAATAAACAACATTTTTTTGTTTTATTGGAGAGGTGCTCTTTCTTTTCAAAGTTTTACGGGTCCAGTCCCTCAACTGGCTTTCTCACTCGTCCTGAATGTGTGACATTAGTCCTTATTCCTGTTTGTGGAAGAGTCACGTCCCTGTGAGTAGAAACAGGTTGTGTGTCCCCTGACTCACCAGACACCTCAGAGGTCATGGGCAGTCTCTGTGACCTGGTCTGGTGTTTGTCACTAGCTGTAGATGGCGCATGTTTCTTCTGAACTGCCCCCCACCCTTGGGCAGTTTCCACCCAGTGTGACCGTGGGGTGGAGCTGGGGCCTTGAACAACAGCTGGTGTCGTCCAGTGTTTATGTTCACCAAGTGTCATGAGCACTGTGTCCCCAGGGCAGTGAGGGCTGCTCGTCACATGAATGAAATCCTTACGACGTTATTTTAGCTCAGTACTTGCCAACTTGGGGCCATTATCGCTATCCAGGATCTGAGGGATCGAACCTAGCAAAGGTAGCCTGTTTCGGAGGGGTTAAATGCGGGAGACACATTTTCAGTTGAATGCATTCAGTTGTACAACTGACTAGATATCCCCCTTTCTTTCCCTTTGAGCTTGGCTATGACCTGGCTACTGGTCGTGGTTGGAGGATTTCTAGGAATCTAGAATAGTAGTCTGACACTACTAGGTAGTTTTGCTTTTTGTAATCACACAAATCCATTGCTATTTTCTGCCATGGTCAGGAGGGAAACTCACTAGACAGTAATGGCTCTTTTCTCTGTGTCCTCCTAGTTTCACAGCAAAATGCACACATTTGCACATCTGTGATGATCTCCTGTGAGATTTTAGGCTACCACACTGACTGGTTAGCTCTCTCTCTCCCTGCACTTAACCAGCACTTGGTGTCCATTTAGGAATCCTATGACTGCTGTTTCCCCTGATCACTAGTCCATGTGTCTCTGATAGTTCCCCTCTCACCTGATAAAAGTATCTTATCGATTCAGGGGTTTTCTTTAAGTACTCAGGCCATCCATTTCTGATGAACCACAGCATGGACTGCAGCTGTGGGTCAGATTATTTGTTCAGTCTGATTTCCTCTATTCTCTGTGGGGAAGCAGGTAGATTACTTACAAGTGATGCGACATAGGCGGTCACGTTGCTGTCTAGTCCGTAGTGGTACTTCTCCAAGTGTTCGCAAGCCCATACGCTCTCTAAAAACAATTGCTAATCACTCAGATGCTTGCTGCAGTAGGCGACTGGTTTCCAGTCCTTACCATGCTGTTGAAGTAGGACACCTCCTACTCCGTAGCTGCTGGCATCAGCTGACACTGCTGTAGGCTTCCTGGAATCGTAATAAGTTAACACTGGAGCGTTTAAGTCTCTGAAATACTGCTTCCTGTGTGTCCCCCCAGGCCCAATCTACCTTTGTTTTGAGGAGCTCGTATAGCGGCTGCCCCACAGTTGATAGCTCTGGAATTTATTTTCCCAGATACTGTACCATCCCGAGGAAACGCTTCAGCTTGCTGACGTTCTGGGGCTGGGGAAAGTTGCTTATCCTCATGACCTTTTCCGGGTCTGGCCTGACGCCGTTTGCGTCAATGGTTGTTGTGGAAAGTAGCCCTGGGGATCACCACGGGAACGTGCCCATGTCTGACCAAAAAGTAGAACTAGGGACAATGGTCTTAGATACAGACTCAGAGGAGACTCAGGACTAGCCTCATTCAATCTAGCCCAATAACTACCAGGGAAAACGAAGGGAAGAAGACTCCCAAGAAGGAGGAGAGAACGTAGATAAGCTTAGCAGAGGAACTGGTTGGAGTCTACTGGAGAAACACTCACAAAGGAAGTGTCAGGTATGACGGCTGTGTGGTCCCATGGTGTTAATACTTGCATACTATTGTTTGTACAGATGAATGTGGTACCTTCAGGCATTTGGAAATTGCTCCCAAGGATGAACCAGTCTACAATTATTTTTCTGAGGTCTTTGCTGATTTCTTTAGATTTTCCCATGATGTCGAGCAAAGAGGAGTTTGGGTTTGAAGGTAGGCCTTGAAATATATCCACAGGTACACCTCCAATTGACTCAAATTATGTCAATTAGCCTATCAGAAGCTTCTATAACCATGACATAATTTTCTGGAATTTTCCAAGCTGTTTAAAGGCACAGTCAACTTAGTGTATGTAAACTTCTCACCCACTGGAATTGTGATATAGTGAATTATAAGTGAAATAATCTGTCTGCAAACAATTGTTGGAAGAATTACTTGTAATGCAAAAAGTAGATGTCCTAACCGACTTGCCAAAACTATAGTTTGTTAACATGAAATCTGTGGAGTGGTTGAAAAATGTTTTAATGACTTCAACCTAAGTGTATGTAAACTTCCAACTTCAACTGTAAGAATACATTGTAATATAAAAGTGATGTGATTAACATAGTGCCTTTCCAAATCATTTCCAATCAATTGAATTTACCACAGGTGGACGCCATCTAAAAGGTGATCAATGGAAACAGGAAGCACCTGAGCTCAATTTCGAGTCTCATAGCAAAATAAATTTCTGTTTTAAATGTATCAATTTGCTAAAATGTCTAAAAACCAGTTTTTGCTTTGTCATTATGTTTTGTGTAGATTGACAAACATTTATTTAAGCAAGTTTAGAACAAGGCTGTAATATAACAAAATGTGGGAAAAGTAAATTGGTCTGAATACTTTCCACTGTATATGAATTTAGCCACTTCATATGGATTTACTTCATTGCAGAGTTACCTATACTATAGCTAACTAGCTAGTCAGCTAGCCAAACGTGTATATATTCTTGCTGCTACTGTAGTGCTGCTGTGCATAACATGTCTCCAGAAATGACAATGTATCTCAGCTGTAGCTCAGCTGTGTTGACATTTTAACCTAACCACGTCTTTATCCACTTTTGATGTCACTAGCTATCCAGCTAATGATGCTCTGTAGCTCAGATGGTACAGCCTGTCGCTTGTAACAACAGGATAGTGGGTTCCCTTCCCGGGAGCACCCATGCTTCAAAATGTATGCAAGTATGACTGTAAATCGCTTTTGGATAAAAGCGTCTGCTTAATGTCATATAATATTATTACTATTATTAATGTTAGGTGACGTTAGCCATGAAGCTAGCCCCTGAAAAGTTGTTAAGCTAACACGTGCCTTGCCAGGCTGCTTACGTCAGAATAATATTTGCTATTTTCTCACTCATCCAAGACCTCCAGATCGAACTAAGTGCATTCGACAGACAACACGTTACTCAACACTAGTGAGAGGCTTACAGTACTGTATATCCCAAAAATATTTATCTTGATTTAAACCCGATCAAACTTGTTTGTCATCAACTGAAAACATGAATCCGTAACTCTGCCAAGCCTACAAGCAAAGATGAACTGGTGAAGGCCATCAAGACGCTACAGAGGGTAGTGTACATCACTGGGGCCAAGCTTCCTGCCATCCAGGACCTACAGTCGTGAAAAAATAAGTACACCCCCTGGAAAGTTGTCTTTTTTTTTTTTTTACATAATTGGACAGATGGATATGTAATCTTCACTTCAACACTATTGATAGATAAAGGTTACCCAATTTAACAAATCACACAAAAAAAACTGCACAAACCTGGCCTACATGGGAGGTCAGGAAGGATGAAGCCTCTGCTCTCAAAAATAATATCAATACACAACTGACTTTACCCAGATGTTGTCTGGCAAAAGTCAGTTTTGAGAGCAGAGGCTTCTTCCTTCCTGACCTCCCATGTAGGCCAAGTGTGTGCAGTCTCTTTCTGACAGTGTACCCATGCAATTCGACATTGATTGTGGCAAGAGAGGCCTGTAGATCCCTTGATGTTACCCTGGGGTTCTTAGAGACTTTCGGTCAGCTCTTGGGCTGACTTTGGTGGGACGACCTGTCCTAGGTAGTTTGGTGGGACGACCTGTCCTAGGTAGTTTGCCAGTGGTCTGGAATGTTCGTCGGACAGTGTAATGATGTACTTCAAATTGCTTGGAAATGGATTTGTAACTCCTCCCAGACTCATGGGCATCAATAATCTTTCTTCTGAGGGCCTCGGGTAAGTTGATCTTTGAATGATGTGTTACCACACACCCATATGGTTAAGACCAAACCAGACCAATGTTCTTATCTTTATGGAAGGCTGGACCCTCCTAAGTTTCCCTCTAATGTTTTCTAATCATTTGCACTTGTTTTGGTACCTAATTCTAATTTTCGCCATTGTATGTGATGGTAAAGGTAGGGGTGTACTAACTTTTTCCCCATAAGGAAAAGGCATTTTTGCTTATTTTAATTGCAGAACAAGTTTTTTTTTTGGTGTGTGTGATTTGTTAAATTGGGTAACCTTTATCTGTCAATAGTGAAGATTACATATCCATCTGTCCAAATATGTAAATAAAGACAACTTACCCCCCCCCCCCCACACTGTCTATTATCTATGCATAGTCACTTTACCCCTACCTACTGTACATGTACAAATTACCTCGACTAATCTGTACACCCACACATTGACTCGGTACCGGTACCCCCTGTATATAGCCTTGTTATTGTTATTTATTTAGTAAATATTTTCTTAACTCTATTTTCTTAAAACTGCATTGTTGGTTAGGGGCTTGTAAGTAAGCATTTCACTGTAACGTCTACACCTGTTGTATTAGGCACATGTGACAAATACAATTTGATTTGATTTAACACACAGCATTTCGGTTTCAGCAGGAAGGTGCCAACTGCTGCACCACAGCCAGCGAAGGAAAGCCACAGCCAGTGAAGAAAAGCCACAGCTAGTGAAGAAAATCCAGTGAGGAAGTCCAGCGCTGCTTGGGCATTGGTGTATGCTCAGATACGATGAAGACCTATATCCAGGTATCGTCCTTAACACAGATAAAAAGCATGTCTAAGTAAAGTGTTTGCATCGCGTTGGATCAAACAGATTCTTCTGGCTTGCTCGTGAAGACATCCACTGGTACCTGTTTGATCTCCTTGAAATCATTCCACCCCACAGTCTGTGACATCCCTCCATTGTAGAGATATTGAAAGAGGTGTGGGCTAGACTTTCCATGAAGCAAGAGGCGCACACACACTCCACAAGTATCTACCTACCTGTGAGACTTGCTCCATGGTGCCCCTGAGTGTCTCCATGTACAAACGCACACACACACACACACACACACACCTAAAGTATCTTGTCTACTGCACCTACCTGTAAGACCTGCTCCTGCACACAGGTCAATATATTGATTATTTTTTTTTATTACCTTTGTTTAGTTTCAGTTGACGAGATTACGCCAGCCTTCGCTTTGGCTCCCCCTCCTGTCCAGCTCAGGCGTTCTGCGTCGCCGGCCTTCTAGCTGCTGCCGAACCTACTGCTGGCAAAACGCCATTCACTCATCAACCCCGGACTTGTCTCATCTTCATTACACACATTTGTTTCCAATCACCACTCTATCAGTGTGTATATACTCCCTCTGACTTTTGTCTTTGTTGGTCATTGTAAATGTTACTTGTTTTCCTGAGAGGAATCTCTCCTACTTCCTGTGTACTTTATACTTTGCACTTTGGGTTTCATCCTGCGTTGATATATGGTGCTTAAATAAATGCAGTATTTCTAAACCTGCGACTGCCTCCTGCCTACTCCTCTCTACACTTGACACAATGGTAGTGGAGTGGAGCTGTCATCACCTCTTAATCAGGGAACAGGAAGGGACTTAGCTGTAAATGCAAATAGCAGATACATTCCATTACAGCTGCGCCATCGTAGGTGGGGCAATTTATTCCCACCTGAGGCCTGGAGTTTTTCCTATCTGTTAACCTAACCAGAAAAACTCTGGACACTATAAAAAGGTATGACAGTGATTAATCAGCTTTAAAAAATGTTTTATATGGGCGACCTTTTAACAAAACATTTGACTAACCCTTGGTTGTGATGTACACTGAGTATAGCAAACATTAGGAACACCGAAATCGTTCCACAGGGTGTCACGATGCATGGTAAGGGAACGAGGCGCAGAACGAGAGGTACGTGCAGACGGTTTATTACACTCAAACAGAAAACAATAAACGCAAGACCGAGAACAGCACCGTGAACTGGTGTCTAGAACACTCAAGCACACAGACAATGATCCACATGCAGGTGGACGCAATGGGAACATAAATAGACTCCCCAATTAGAGACAACTCAAGACGGATGCCTCCGGGCGTGACGCAGGCTCTGATGGCAGCTCCTCCCTCGCCACCGCGTTGCACGCCCGGTCCTGTCTTGCATGCCCGTGATGGACCCCTCCTCCGTACTCCGTAGCCGAGTTGGGCTGATGACCGGTCCCGGACTGGGCACTGGACGCTGCGCCTAGCCTGGGCACCAACGCAGAGGGGGTTTCCAGCCACATAGCATACACTGAAATGTTACTATATTATGTAAAAGTAGCACAATATATACTCTATACACTACCGTTTAAAAGTTTGGGGTCACTTAGAAATGTCCTTGTTTAAAGAAAAATGTTGCCCATTAAAATAACATCAAATTGATCAGAAATACAGTGTAGACATTGTTAATGTTGTAAATAACTATTGTAGCTGGAAACGGCTGATTTTTTTATGGAATATCTACATAGGTGTACAGAGGCCCATTATCAGCAACCATCACTCCTGTGTTCCAATGGCACGTTGTGTTAGCTAATCCAAGTTTATCATTTTAAAAGGCAAATTGATCATTAGAAAACCCTTTTGCAATTATGTTAGCACAGCTGAAAACTGTTGTGCTGATTAAAGAAGCAATAAAAACTGGCCTTCTTTAGACTAGATGAGTATCTCGAGCATCAGCATTTGTGGGTTCGATTACAGGCTCAAAGTGGCCAGAAACAAAAGTACATTAGAGTGTCTAGTTTGAGAAACAGACGCCTCACAAGTCCTCAACTGGCAGCTTCATTAAATAGTACCCGCAAAACACCAGTCTCAACGTCAACAGTGAAGAGGCAACTCCGGGATGCTGGCCTTCTAGGCAGAGTTGCAAAGAAAAAGGACAGAAAGTATTACTTGTGTTTTATTGCAAACAGGATACATATTTGTATTTTGTACTGTCATGTTAGTATTGTGAAGTGACTACAATGTTGTTGATCCATCCTCAGTTCTCTCCTATCACACCATTGGACTGAAATCCCTGAGCGGTTTCCTTCCTCTACAGCAGAGGTAGGAAGGGCGCCAGTACCTTTGTAGTAACTGGGTGTACAGTCGTGGCCAAAAGGTTTGAGATTGACACAAGTATTGGTCTCCACAAAGTTTGCTGCCGGCAATTTGCATATACTCCAGAATGTCATGAAGAGTGATCAGATGAATTGCAATTAATTGCAAAGTCCTTCTTTGCCATGAAAATGAACTTAATCCCCAAAAAACATTTCCACTGCATTTCAGCCCTGCCACAAAAGGACCAGCTGCCATCATGTCAGTGATTGTCTCATTAACACAGGTGAGTGTTGACGAGGACAAGGCTGGAGATCACTCTGTCATGCTGATTGAGTCAGAATAACAGACTGGAAGCTTTAAAAGGAGGGTGGTGCTTGAAATCATTGTTCTTCCTCTGTCAACCATGGTTACCTGCAAGGAAACACGTGCCGTCATCATTGCTTTGCACAAAAAGGGCTTCACAGGCAAGGATATTGCTGCTGGTAAGATTGCACCTAAATCAACCATTTATCGGATCATCAAGAACTTCAAGGAGAGAGGTTCAATTTTTGTGAAGAAGGCGTCAGGGCACCCAAGAAAGTCCAGCAAGCGCCAGGACCGTCTCCTAAAGTTGATTCAGCTGCGGGATCGGGGCACCTCCAGTGCAGATCTTGCTCAGGAATGGCAGCAGGCAGGTGTGAGTGCATCTGCACGCACAGTGAGGCGAAGACTTTTGGAGGATGGCCTGGTGTCAAGAAGGGCAGCAAAGAAGCCACTGTATTGTGGTACACCAATCAATGTGTAATAACTGCACCATACTCAAAAGGGATATTCAATGTCTGCCTTTTTTACCCATCGACCAATAGGTGCCCATCTTTGCAAAGCATTGGGGAGACCTTATAGATAATTGTATGTGTGAGGTACTGTCACGTTTGTGTGTGTGGAGAGACCAAGACGCAGCGCAGGGATTGTAGTTCGACATGTTTAATATTACTATGTATAATTCCACTCACATGTACGAACTAACAAAACCAACAAACAAACGATATGACAAACATAATGATTTGCACACCAACCAAAAAACGAAACGCACTACTTTACCCGTGACTGGAGGAATAACGACCCACACCAAAGTGAAGGACATACAAACATATATAGTATCCCTAATTAGAGACAATGCGGTGCAGCTGCCTCTAATTAGGGATCCAACCCAAAACCCCACACAGAAACAGAAACAATAGAAACTGTCAGACTCTGACCATAGCTACATAGAGAAGCAAAAGGCTTCTCTATGGCCAGAGCCTGACAGGTACAGAGATGGGGTAGTCATTTAAAAATCATGTTCAACACTATTAAGTCCATGCAACATATGTATTTAGGCTTGCCATAATAAAATAGTTGAATACTTATGACTCAAGACATTTCAACTTTAAAATGTTTTATTAATTTCTAAAAACATAATCCCACATTATGGGGTATTGTGTGAAGGTCAGTGACAATCTCAATTTAATACATTTTAAAGTCAGGCTGTAACACCACCAAATATGAGTAAAGTCAAGAGGTGTGAATACTTTCTGAAGGTACTGTATGTGTTGTGAAAATTGTTTTCACTCAGTCAGCAGAATGTGCTCACGTACAGACAAGGATATGGTAGGATGTGAATTCAGTGGAGGTAAACCTAGGCGTTGAGTAAGGATGAGAGAGGTTGCATCTCTGGAGGCACCAGTTAAGCCAGGTGAGGTCTCCGCGTGTGTGGGGGGACAAAGGAGCTATCTGAGGCATGTTGAGCGGGACTGGTGGCTCTACAGTGAAATAAAACAATAAGAGCTAACAGAAACAGCAACAGACAAGGCATATTGACATGAGAGAGATGCATAAAACAATCACAGGTGTTCATTGAGAGAGCTAAGACAACAACAGGTAATGGCGATGAATGGACAGAGAGGGTCAGTTAGAGAAAATGTTATGCTACACACAGGACCTGAGTTTGAGGCTGAGGCTTAACAGATAAACAGAATGAGGTACCGTGTAAGGGAACAGTCCAGCAGGCATCAGCTGTGTAGCTGAGTGATATAAGGTCCGCTGAGCAGCAAAGAGGTGAGCCAGGGAACAGTTCAGTGGCCGCTGCTGCACTAGGCAAGCAGAAGGCACTGCGTAGAGAATGCTAGCGGGCCAGGGCTAGCAGATGGGTCTTTGGCGACGGCGCAATGGAAAAGCCTGTTGAAACCATATCGGACGATTACGTCGGTAGACCGGTCGTGATGGATCGGCGGGGCTCCGTGTCAACAATAGAAGGTCCAGGCCGGTTGACAAAGAGGTACTGTAGCCCGGGAATTAGCTAGTACACGTCGGCTAGCCGGGAGATGGGCCTAGCTCGAGGCTAGCTCAAGGCTAACTGGTGCATGCTTCGGGACAGTAGTGTTAGCCAAACAACCACTCGGTTGCAGCTAGCTAACTGCGATGATCCGGTGCGATGATCCTGTGATTTCGGCAGAAATCTGGTAGAGAAAGCAATGCGATATGCGCTAGGTTGGTAGCACGCTGTGCAGACTGGCCGATATTGTCTGAACTAAAGATGGCTGGTGCAGGCAGAGCAGTGGTGATTACCAAAACAAGTCACAAATTGCCCTGCTAGCAGTTCACACACCTAGTAGTAAACTACTGGGAACACAGGCAGCACTTAAAGTAGAGGGCCCTAGCTAGCAAAAATACAGATAAACAGATAAAGAGAAAAATTATACTTATCACACTCAGATCTTTTTTTTGGTCTGGAGCAGGAATCTTAGCTGAGAGGGACCGGAAGACCCAAAGGTTCAAAGACGAGCTATGTTTTGTTTTGGTTTTATTGTTAGCCAGCGCTGTGGCGCATTCTGTTTCTTTCCTGTTTCCCTGGAGATACGTTTTTGTTACTACACACTCTCATCAGTTGTTGGCCAGCTCACACCCCCCCCACCCCCCTCCATGACCGCTACAATTAGTTAATGCAAAGGCGAACAGGCTGATACAAGTGGCCAATAAACTTTATTGGTGACTAAACAGTGGCTACAAGTCTCTCAAACTAATAGAAAAAAAACCCACAAAGCAATTAGGACAATTTCTATCGATTAAATTGCAATATCTAAAATGGCTAAATCTACAATATAACTTTTGTTTATTTTGTCACATTGAGGGGTGAGGTGGTCACAAAAAGGACAGTCTGAATCCATGCATAAACTTTCTTGTTTGGTGTCATTCTATAGAATGATATCAGCCAACATGGGATCTAAGCAAGCCAGTCAAAGCCTGGGATGTTTAAGGTATTGGTTTTGTCAGGTAAACCGAGTCAGAATTGACCATGGATTTGGATGGCAAGGTCACATGTCCAATCATTCTTATTTGGTGTTGGTCTCATGATTATCTCCCTCTGTTAGGATGGAGTTGCATACAGTACAGTACCCTTTCCTTTAAAAAAACTACAACTAAACATACAGTAAGAATAGGGAAGAGTTCAGTCAATTGTGCAAAACCCAAAGCCTTATTTGGAGAGCACAAGTGATAGGACCCGGGATGTTTTGTCTGGGGATACAGGACTATGATTAAACAACTGAACAGAGCCAAAACATGTTTGATATTTGCCAACTGGGGTAAGGACCTGGACCCAGGGTTAGGGGTCAAAGGAAGTCAGTTTGTGGAAGGGCTACATGTGGGTTCCCCAACCCCGTTCGTCTTGTGGGGGAGGTGGTGGTGGAGGCTCAGATGTGTCCTCCTGTGTGGCAGGAGAGTCAGCCAGCAGGAAGGAGTCATTGGAGTGGGTGCTGAGGTGCTGCGGAGCCAGGCTGCGGAGGTTGCTAGGTGTCAAGGGCAGTCTCAGCTGAGACTTCTGAGAAGGGTCCACGGTGCTGCTGTCCACCTCGGCTTCAGCCAGCCATGGTGGAATCTGCTGCATTGGTGGAATCTGCTGCATTGGTGGCATGGGGTCCATCTCTGCCATGAAGGCTGGGTTCACTATTCTAGCTAGACCAGGAAGGTGATTTAAATAAATTTCAAAATATTTATTCAAATATATTAATATATATTTATTTATTGAAAGCACTCTAACAGGCAGGGACGGGCTGGGAATGAAAAACTGAAAATGTCCCTGGACATTTTGACCGGCCCACCAAAACCCCCCCAGCAATACACCACCACCCACACAACCCACTCCACACTTTATGTAAACAAGATTACTGAACAATATTTATAACAATAACTTTAGTAAAATAGAACAAGGGGAACGTGTTGCTCTTAGGAGGCTGGCTAGAAGGATCTCTGGAACCATCTGACCAGTAAAATAAATAATACAGGAAGAAATGTGTTGGTGAAAAGACTGGTGAGTAGGCAAGTCATAGAAGAAATTAAAAACAAACATATTTCCTACTTAAATTAGCAATTTCTGCAGCAGCTCACTTCTCTCAGCAATGCCATCTATAACCATCTCCCTCAGTAGCCTTGAGCATAAAAGCCTACAGGTGCTGTTGAGATAGAGTGCTCCTGAGCCTACTCTTGATGAATTTCAGAGTAGAGTAGCTACCTGGGTTACTGACAGGGTAAGTAGGAACTTGTAAGCAAGGCCAAGGATGTGGTATGCGTCGGTCAATATGTTGTACTAACTAAAAATACGGTAGCAACACACTGGACAGTCCTTGCAAGATTGTCACGCTCGGGTGTATAAATGGACCAAGGCGCAGCGCAGCGATAGTTCGACACCATTTATTTAATAACGTTAGAGACCGGATGTGAACTATACAAAAGAAACACGATATAACAAGAGTAAATACACTTACATGAACGGACATCAAGACAATGAACCACGCCTAAGGAGTGGAACAAACACATATAAGTAGGATCCCTAATTAGAGACAATGCATAGCAGCTGCCTCTAATTAGGGATCCCACACACAAAACCACACAGAAATAGAACTTATAGAACTGCCAGACTCTGACAAAGATGAACAGCTCTTGTTCAACATCTTCACCTTGTCTTCATTTCTTTCAGGTCCTTGACCCTCCATAGTCCTGGTTGTGTATTCTTCAAATCCCGATTGTTTTAACCTAGTCCATTGTTCTGCCAGACTCATGAGCTCACTCTGTAAATTTGCCAATGTTGCTCTTCTGTCAAATTTGATCAAACATTTGCTTAGTTCTTGAAGGGCTGTCTGTGGAAGGCCACTGGCACTGGATGTTAGCTGACTAAAGTTTTTAGGGTCCAGAAGAGCCGTGTCGGCATACAAAGTGCCATTACTCAGAAATCGCAGATGGATGCTATTTATAACTGTATCCTAACTCTCTGCCCCAGTAAAAGTCTCATCTTGTGCCATATCTCCAGGCATGGTTTTCTTCTTTCGAGCCCAGAGACAGCACTGGTGTCTTAGCAACTATAGAACACACAAGAATCCACAACCTAGGTGGAACACAATGGAACATAAATAGAATCCCCAATTAGAGACAACAAGACCGTTGCCTCTAATTGGGGATTAACCAAACTCAAAAGACTCCCTGAATACTATTGTCAAGTCCTGACTGAGGCCAGGTCTCTGGCTCCCTCTATTGGGAGTCGTATGGCCACAGTCAGGACCTGACAATAAAGAGAAAAAAAGTGTGGTCATCTCTGACCTGTTGTTTCTTTAGATGATTGGTTCTTGGGTGGAGCCTCACCAATTTTGGCTGACTTGAAGGACACTAGACGGCTCCTCATGGTTCTCTGGAAGATCTCTTGCACCTCATTCTCGTCCTTGTTGACTTCGAGGTGCTTCCGACTGTACCCGTGTCTGTGCTGTTAGGTAAAGTGATCAGAGGAAGAGAGTTAAAAAAACGGCTTGCTTTTTAGCGCCCCCTGAAATGTTGGGGGATCTAATTGTCTTCGACTAAGCGATACCTGTTTCTTGCCTCTGTACAAGTGCTGCTGCAGTAGATGGTGTGCATTTAAGTCCTCTGACTCCGTAATCTTCAGGTCCTTCTCATTCATGTCCAGGCAGACAGAGGGCACAATGCCTCGTCTAGAAGGGAAACATAAACGTTCACTTTTGGTAATTTGCTGGCCACTGGAGGGCCGACTCTGAAAATGTATTGGGACCCGGTTTCCCAAAAGCATCTTAAGGCAAAGTTCATTGTTAGAACCCTCGTTGGAGCATCATAAAATCTCGGAGCTATTTCGCAAAACCATCATTACTAAATGTACACTTGGCAGGTAGGGGGGTGGTTAAGAGAGTTGGGCCAGTAAGCGCAAACGTTGCTGGTTTGAAATCCCGAGCTGACTGGTTGAAAAATCTGTCGATGTGCCCTTGAGCAAGGCATTTAACCCTAGTTGCTCTGGATAAGAGCTAGAGTATGAGTGTGTGTGTTGTAGAGAGATGGTGTTGATACAGCACAAAATCCCAGTGGATGGTGGCTGCATTACATCCATTCAGAGGTTCCTGTCAGTCTGTCTGGATGGTGATGTATTTATTGGACGTGTCACTAATCCTTATGAAGGACTTCTTGGCAGAAGAGGTTACTCGACCAGTCAGCAGCCGATAAGCCAGTTAAATTGGTGAAATGTTGCTTGATTATAAATAGTTTAAGGTTAATATCAGTAGTGGGTAGTAATGTGTTTTACAAAAAGCCCTTTTTACATCAAAATAATAACCATATTGGTTATAGAGGGTGCAACAGTTCAACAATTCAGGAGCAAATGTCAGTTGGCTTTTCATAGATGAGTATTGATAGGTTGAGAGAGAGAGAGAGAGAGGAAACAGTAGGACTGGGACAAGGTAGTTCATTCATAGGTTGAGAGAGAGAAAGTGGAAACAGTAGGACTGGGACAAGGTAGTTCATTCATAGGTTGAGAGAGAGAGAGAGGAAACAGCAGGACTGGGACAAGGTAGTTCATTCATAGGTTGAGAGAGAGAGAGAGGAAACAGCAGGACTGGGACAAGGTAGTTCATTCATAGGTTGAGAGAGAGAGAGAGGAAACAGCAGGACTGGGACAAGGTAGTGTGTTGTTGTTGTTTTTTATTGTTGCACTGCTTTGCTTTATCTTGGCCAGGTCGCAGTTCTAAATGAGAACTAGTACTCAACTGGCTTACTTGGTTAAATAAAGGTGAAATAAAAAATAAAATAAAACATACAGTGCTTTCGGAAAGAATTCAGACCCCTCGACTTTTACCACATTTTGTTACGTTACAGCCTTATATAAAAAAAAAATTATAATTGATGTTTTCCCTCATCAATTGACACAGAATACCCCATAATGACAAAGATTAAACAGGTTTTTAGAAAATGTTTGAAAATGTAAAATAAATAAATAAAAGATATCACATTTACACATGTATTCAGACCCTTTACTCAGTACTTTGTTGAAGCACCTTTGGCAGCGATTACAACCTCTCAAGCTCTGTCAGGTTGGATGGGGAGCGTCGCTGCACAGCTATTTTCAATGGTGAGTCATTCTAGGCTGACAGGGACCATACCCCAAGAGAGCTTACTGTGCAGTGACATGTATAGTGTGCCCCAATTTTTGTGTTAAATTGATTAAAGAACATGTTTTTTTGTATTCATTTAGTTGAGGGTGCCACATGTTTCGGTAGCTAAGACAGATGTAGAAAGAGAAGCTACTGTGCCCTGTCCAGTCTCTCCCTGTAATAAATAATGTCAGAAAAAGCCTCAGGTGATTGGCGTTTTGTTAAAGATTCTCAGACCTGTTAACGATGCAGTCTGTTGTGCCAATCCCCATTACCATTCTATCTGCTGTGCCGGCGTTGGCTAAATGGTTTTCAGTTGTTAATTTGTCAAATTTTTTAGCATTCCCCTGGCATTTATGGCAGTGAGTACAATTCTTAAAAAAAAATGGGCTACACAATGTTTTCAGATTTTAGTCAGAGTGAGGATACAAATTCATTGCTTTAACTAATTATGACAAATGTTGATTATTTACGTCATTCTTAGCTTAACTAAATGGTATAGTCATTGCGCGTTCTTAATGGACATTGTTAAATCGGGTGCTTCGAAAATTTGCTTTCAGAGCACTCTCGTCTGAATGTGCCAGAGCGCAGAATAACTGTTTAATTTCCAAATGCTCAACACCCATTGAATAGGGCAGGTGTCAGTAAACGTTGGGAAAAAACAAAGTAATTCAATTGTTGCCATCAGCACAGTTTCAGTCACCAACGCTCTGGATAACATGAAAACAGCCTAACCAGCTCTGCTATGCGAGTAAAATGGTCAGAGTGAGGTGTTCTCTCGTTTGTATCTGAAGAAGCTAGCAAGCTAGCCAAATTTAACCAGTTAGCTCGGGTGCTTGGCTGCCTTTGTGAGGTCAGAGAGCTTGCATCAACCCTGCCCTCGGCCAGAGCGGGCCGTCATGCGCTCTAAACGGTTTGAATTTACGAAGACACCGTAACACAAATAAGCATCAACCAGTGGGTCTTGCGACGGGTATACAGAGATGGCCAGTTTACAGAGGAGTATTGAGTGCAGTGATGTGTCCTATAAGGAGCATTGGTGGCAAATCTGCTTGTTCTGGTCTATCCACCCTCGATGTTATGATGAAGGTGACCACAGATGGTGTCTAGATGCATGGAAGGGATCATTTGACCAAGAACAGTGTGAACCTCAACCCCCCCTTACCGGCTGAATTAATGGCGAAAATGACGTTCACTACGGGCCTGTCCTGCACCACTTCTACCATGAGACCTGAGTCCGAGCCAGCAACCTGTACACAGCATCCAGTCGAAGCTATAAACTGCCTTTTCTCTCATGCCTTTTCTCTCAGGAGTACGACAGGTCCATGTGGAGTGAGCATGGAGAGAGATCCGTCCAAACTTCTCTTATGTTGCTGGTGTACTGGTAGGATAAGACACAATGGACTGATAGATAGATAGATAGATAGATAGATAGATAGATAGATAGATAGATAGATAGATAGATAGATAGATAGATAGATAGATAGATAGATAGATAGATAGATAGATAGATAGATAGATAGATAGATAGATAGATAGATAGATAGATAGATAGATAGATACTTTATTTATCTCCGAGGGGAAATTTCTTCGTCAAGCAGCTACATCAAGCCACTTTGAACATGTGCCATTGGAAGGACAAACTGAAACGCTATCTGAAGAAGAAAATGAGACACGCCAGAAGGATGAGTGCCTATGGTCAACCGTGCACGTAATTGTTTATTTGGGGTATCAGGTTGATTTTGGAGGTCTGCACACTGCGGAATTTATAGTAATTTAGACTAAGAATGCATTGAGATACCGATCTGTCATTAACATGCCACTCGCGAGAAAAGTTAATACTGGTAATAAGTTGTACAAACTGTCTATATATGGTCCCCTGTTTGCAAATGTACATTCTAACTGTGTCGGTATATGCTAAGTTGAGGGTCTTGAATTTGTAGTGATAGACTCAACGTGGAGCACTGAAAACTGTCATTCTAAATTTGGGTTGTATAACATTGTCACGATTCGGTAGTGAGCGAGACCAAGGCGCAGCGCACTCATAGTTCGACATTGTTTATTTGTACTAATACTATGTATAACAAACAATCCAAACGTACGAACACAAAACAAACACTACAATCCAAAACGTCACGTTCACTTAAACCAACAGGAAATGAAACGGACGTAAACAAGACACACTTACTTTCACCCGTGACTGCGACATACATCGATAACAACCCACCCCAAGTGAAGGACAGACTCAACATATATTGGATCCCTAATTAGAGACAACGGGTAGCAGCTGCCTCTAATTAGAGATCCACCCAAAACCCACAAAGAAACAGAAAAGAACGACACTGTCAGACTCTGACCAAAGCTACATAGAGAAGCCTATTGCTTCTCTATGGCCAGAGCCTGACAGTACCCCCCCCCCAAGGCGCGGACTCCCGGACGCCAAAAAAAAGGCACACAATAACATGGGGGGGTTAATTTGGGAGGGAAAAACTAGTCCTTTGGGGGCGGCTCTGGCTCCGGCGACGTGGACAGTTTTTTTCCATGGCCCCTCCTTATCGCTGGGCCCGGACTGGGCACCGGTGGGGCCAACGGCTCCGGCCATGGAGCGGGGAAAACAACCGGGCCCGGACTGGGCACCAGTGGGGCAGACGGCTCCGGCCATGGAGCTGGGCAATTTACCGGCCCGGATTGGGCACCGGTGGGGTAAACGACTCCTGCCATGGAGCGGGGAAAACCACAGGGCCCGGACTGGGCACCGGTGGGGCGGACTGCTCAGGCACTGAGGCGGAGCAGACGGCTGGACCCGGAATGGGCACCGGTGGAGCGGACTGCTCTGGCACTGGGGCGGAGCAGACGGCCGGACCCGGATTGGGTACCGGTGGAGCGGACTGCTCTGGCACTGGGGCGGAGCAGACAGCCGGACCCGGATTGGGTACCGGTGGAGCGGACTGCTCTGGCACTGGGGCGGAGCAGACGGCTGGACCCGGAATGGGCACCGGTGGAGCGGACTGCTCTGGCACTGGGGCGGAGCAGACGGCCGGACCCGGATTGGGTACCGGTGGAGCGGACTGCTCTGGCACTGGGGCGGAGCAGACGGCCGGACCCGGATTGGGTACCGGTGGAGCGGACTGCTCTGGCACTGGGGCGGAGCAGACGGCTGGATCCGGAATGGCTACCGGTGGAGCGGACTGCTCTGGCTCTGGGGCGGAGCAGACGGCTGGACCCGGAATGGGCACCGGTGGAGCGGACTGCTCTGGCACTGAGGCGGAGCAGACGGCTGGACCCGGAATGGGCACCGGTGGAGCGGACTGCTCTGGCACTGGGGCGGAGCAGACGGCTGGACCCGGAATGGGCACCGGTGGAGCGGACTGCTCTGGCACTGAGGCGGAGCAGACGGCTGGACCCGGATTGGGTACCGGTGGAGCGGACTGCTCTGGCACTGAGGCGGAGCAGACGGCTGGACCCGGATTGGGTACCGGTGGAGCGGACTGCTCTGGCACTGAGGCGGAGCAGACGGCTGGACCCGGATTGGGTACCGGTGGAGCGGACTGCTCTGGCACTGGGGCGGAGCAGACGGCCGGACCCGGATTGGGTACCGGTGGAGCGGACTGCTCTGGCACTGGGGCGGAGCAGACGGCCGGACCCGGATTGGGTACCGGTGGAGCGGACTGATCTGGCACTGAGGCGGAGCAGACGGCCGAACCCGGAATGGGTACCGGTGGAGCGGACTGCTCTGGCACTGGGGCGGAGCAGACGGCCGGACCCGGAATGGGCACCGGTGGAGCGGACTGCTCTGGCACTGGGGCGGAGCAGACGGCCGGACCCGGAATGGGCACCGGTGGAGCGGACTGCTCTGGCACTGAGGCGGAGCAGACGGCCGGACCCGGACTGGGTACCGGTGGAGGAGGCTCCAGGCCTTGAGCTGTGGCTGGAGGCTCCGAGCTGCTGACCTTCGCTGGAGGTGGCGGGACGCTGACCTTCGCTGGAGGTGGCGGGACGCTGACCCTCGCAGGAGGTTTAGGGGCGCTGACCTTCGCAGGAGGTTCAGGGGCGCTGACCTTCGCTGGAGGTTCAGGGGCGCTGGGGAGGCGCACCAGAGGTCGGATGCGTGGAGTAGAGCAGAGGTCCGGACCCGGACTGGACATCGGTGAAGCGGACTGCTCTGGCATGGGAGTGAAGATGGCGACCAGACCTGGACTAAGCACCGGAGGAGCGGATTGCTCTGGTAGGGAGGAGGAGTAGATTACCGGACCCGGACTAGGTACCGGTGGAGCGGACTGCTCTGGCATGAGGGTGGAGTAGACGACCGGACCTGGACTGGGGATGCTCCTCTTGGGCACCTTTAGAGCCAGCTCCCTCCTCTCGCTCTCACACTTCTCCATATTAAGCCAACATAGCTCCATGATCATCTCGTACTCCTCCCTCCGTCGGTATTCCCCCACGTACTCCGTGTCTGGCGAATGCCACCTGGAAAGTGGGACTGTTGCCTCCTCTTCCACTCCTGACCAGCCCCATAGCCCCCCCCCCAAGATTACCTTGGGGTTGTTTGCGGGCGTTTCCTCGTCTTGCGCGTCGCGCATAACGCGGCGGCACCACCTCTCTCTCCCTCTCTCCCCAGTTACGCTGCTTGGTCTCATCGTGGTGGGTTGTTCTGTCACGATTCGGTAGTGAGCGAGACCAAGGCGCAGCGCACTCATAGTTCGACATTGTTTATTTGTACTAATACTATGTATAACAAACAATCCAAACGTACGAACACAAAACAAACACTACAATCCAAAACGTCACGTTCACTTAAACCAACAGGAAATGAAACGGACGTAAACAAGACACACTTACTTTCACTCGTGACTGCGACATACATCGATAACAACCCACCCCAAGTGAAGGACAGACTCAACATATATTGGATCCCTAATTAGAGACAACGGGTAGCAGCTGCCTCTAATTAGAGATCCACCCAAAACCCACAAAGAAACAGAAAAGAACGACACTGTCAGACTCTGACCAAAGCTACAGAGAGAAGCCTATTGCTTCTCTATGGCCAGAGCCTGACACATTGATAGTAGGGGTTTTGTTTTACCATGTTATCAGAATTCTAATGCTCGTATGCAATTTCCTATTAGGTTCAGACTAGTCTCAAAAGGGAGGATATGTGGAGGAAATTGATATTCATTACATACTAGACTGTTTAATTAGACATACTATGCTGTTTTTTACTTAAAGAATTGTCCATTGTTATATGCTAGTATTTGTACTGATAGAAACTTGTCTTGTGTGACTTAGTCATAAATATGAGCGTACAGATCTATGAGCCGCTTGGGTGCAACCTCCTGTGTTTACGATCGGCAGGAATTTAGTTATGTGGGAAGTGCAGGGACAAACAGAAAAGGGTGGCGATATTAGCTATACTGATCTACACATACAAGCTAAATAACTTTTTACAACTCTGTTTCCAGGGCCTGTTTCTGCACATCTGCTAACTGTCACAAAGATAAAAGGATGTATTTTCTATAAAAGTAGAGACACAGCTCTGTTCGTTGAGCTTTCAACTCTGAACTATTCTTAGTATTGGTTGATTGCTTAATTTTGGCTAATCTTATAATGAAGATGTTGTTTGCAAGAATCTGCTGTATGCCTTCCTATAGAATGTCTACCACATGTCGCTGTAACAGATAATTCCTCAGTTCTTCTGTATTGCACTCTTCCTAGACTAATACAGACGTCTAGCCTCCATATTGGAACAAAATGACAATGAAACCACACTCTAGCAGGTTGCTCTAAGTAGGGATCGAGTTAAACACGCAAAATGGGTAAGTAAGTGCAAGCAATGTCAGTTTCACCATTCGTGCCTGTATTTCACCCCAGGGTTGTCCAGGGTTACTTCAACCTAAACCCGTTTTTGTTTGTTTAAGTTTCTATGTGAAAATTGCCATAACAATCTGAGATAGCGAAAACATTTGAGATGCAGACTAAGTCAGGCAATGTAGCTAAGATAGAAGAGACTGGTACATGATCCATTGTGATGCAAATTAAGTCAGGAAATGTTGCTTACAAGATGGAGGAAACTGGAACATGATCCGGTCCCATATTTTCAGTCATTATGTAAGGCATCATCTCTGAGAAGTTGACACCAAACTTCTTATTGGTTTCATGCCGAACGAACACCAATGAGCCTCTGCATTCTCCCTATGATGATGGGATAAAAATACTTAATCAAATCAAATTGTATTGGTCACATACACCGTTTAGTTTAGTGTAGCAGTGAAATGCTTGTTGCTAGCTCTTAACAGTTCTAATAACACAACCATTTCACTGCACCCACTGTAACATCAGCTATAAAAAATTACCAGAAAAATTACATTTTGTTATAACATTAAAGTAAATCAGTGATTCATCTATTATGTAGCATTGTAACTACAGTATTACGTTGTCATGGTTTCCCCCGACCTTGTGAGTCGCTCTTACCTCTTTCACATAGCTCATGGCATCCTTGAGGTTGAGCTTGTGGAAGATGTTGAATATGTGGTCACAAGACTTCCTGGCAGAGGGGGTCATCAAGAGCCAGTGCAACCACCTCTCCTCAAAGTTATTCCACCTTAGAAGGATGTGAGAAGAGAGTAAAAAAACAAGACAATTCAGAGTTAAATTTAAACTTTCAATGTATGGTATGTAATACATTTATTTAAATAATAATATTGAATAACTTATTGAATTTGATAATATGACATACTTGTCCCGCATGTAGTTATCTCCTATTTGTCCAGAAATATCCTCTATGGCGACAAGCATGTGGCCGAAGGTCTGAAGAAAAAAATATATATATTTTGTCAAGGTTATATTTAGGTTGACCATT
The DNA here is from genome assembly GCA_023634145.1 of Thymallus thymallus. Taxonomy (NCBI): domain Eukaryota; kingdom Metazoa; phylum Chordata; class Actinopteri; order Salmoniformes; family Salmonidae; genus Thymallus; species Thymallus thymallus. The sequence goes on from CM042395.1 coordinate 2,512,562, forward strand.
TTCAACACTGTTAGATGAACTGGTTGATGTTTTATGAAAGAGGGGTTTAGCAACTGACACTCAGCCCTTTGATAAACACCCTTCATCTTCCAGACACACTCCCCTCTATACACCCCCCACTAACTGCTGTCAAGTTCGTGTTTTGGGTTGAGGTTCAGTTGACATGCGCACTACTGGACAAAGATTCCACAATGACCCTTATCCATCCTGACCTTCTGCCTCCTGGTGCTCAACCCCAAACCACTGGAGATCCCAGTAACTGGAGAAAGAGCTTCACATTCTGGGAAGGTGTGAAGTCTTGATACAGGTGGGTGGCTACACTGCACGTCACCCTGTCTGGGTTGCTGAAGTTAAAGAGCAATGTTTACAAGGCATGGCTTTCCTGTGTAAGGCTGAGGCAAAGCTGGACTTCCAGACAAATACCATTATGTTCCAAGATGATAAATCCATCCCCCTTTTCAGTGAGCAAACCAACCTTTGCAGAGTGCACATTCCCCCTCTCCAATGATAGCCCCACCACCATGGAGCCACAGGAGCAACTACAGCCCTTGCCTACACCAGTTATACAGACGGCAAGTGTCACCACAGATGCAGATTCGGCAGCAGTTTTCAGCTTCAAAGCCATGTGGTGACGACAACAAGTCTGGGACCTACTTTACACATTCTGGCACAGCTTTGCTGTCACCCCTAATGATGTAGGTCGAACCCACTTGGCGCAGCACACCATTGACACAGGCAACATGCCCCATCTGACAGCATCTACCGACATCATCAAACCGTCTGATAGGCCTCAAAAAGAGATGAAACCTATAGGTTCTCTGCCGACTATCAGCGACTGAAAGCCACTAGTTTTGGGGGTTGGGGGGGGGGGTCTGAGAGACTGAATGGGACACAATAACGTCTCCTCTGAGTTATTTGACAGCCAGATGATTTTATTGTTTTGGGCAACCCTTCTAACCCTCGGTTAACCTGTATTTCGAGGGCATTAAAACCTGGTTCGCCCGTTCAACTTGAGCTACAGTCTCTTCGTTCTTCTAGTTAGTTTGCTAGGGTGGGTCCGCTACTTCCACAATATAGCCAACTTTGACTTTGTGGCTGTGTTATCTAGTGAAAAGCATACCGGTGGGCTGTGGGTTGTGACATCAGAGATGGTAGAAAAAGCGAGGGGGAGAAGTAGCTTGGAAGCCGGTTGTGAGTGTATGAGCTGGGAGACAGGAATAGCTTATTCATTTTAAAGGTATTCGCTTTTAACATTAATGTGAATCAAGTCCATTTAATAATGCTGTTGAAATTTTTACATTTTACTGCAGTGGGCTAAATCTTGGTAGTATTAAATCTACTTTGAAACAAAAGTATACACCTCACACACATGGTTATGGGCTTAAAAAAATTAAACACCTGTACCATGTCAGATATAAATAGATTTTAAATGTATTACATTTAGAGTTTGCATCCCAATATTACACTTGATAATATACAGCTGGTGAAATAAGTATTGAACACGTCACCGTTTTTCTCAGTAAATATATTTCCAAAGGTGCTATTGACATGAAAGTTTCACCAGATGTTGGTAACAACCCAAGTAATCCATACATACAAAGAAACCAAAACAAATAAGTTCAGAAGTTAAGTTATGTGTATTAATGTGAAATGACACAGGGAAAAAGTATTGAACACATGAAGAAAGGGAGGTTCAAAAAGGCATGGAAAGCCAAGACAACAGCTGAAAACTATCAGTAATTAAAAAGCAATCCAGCCCCCTGTCAGTGTAAATTAGTATCAGCTGGTTCAGTCCCAACTGATGGCCTACAAAAAGGTCTCATTGCCAAGGTGTCACACAAGACACATCTCATGATTGGTAAAAGCAAAGAGCTGTCTCAAGACATTCGCAACCTAATTGTTGCAAAACATAATGATGGCATTGGTTATAGGCGCATTTCTAAGCTTCTGAATGTTCCAGTAAGCACTGTTGGGGCCATAATACGGAAGTGGAAAGACAATCATTTCACCATAAATTTGCCTCGACCAGGTGCTCCTCGTAAATTTGCCCATTCATCCTTCCTTCAATTATGTGAAGTTTGCCAGTACCATTTGCTGAAAAGCAGCCCCACACCATGATGTTCCCACCTCCAAACTTCCCTGTTGGTATGGTGTTTTTAGGGTGATGTGCAGTGCCATTTCTCCTCCAAACATGGTGTGTATTATGACATCCAAACAGTTCAATTTTGCTCTCATCTGACCACACCATATTCTCCCAGTATTTCACTGGCTTTTCCAAATGTTGTGCAGCAAACTTTAAACGAGCTTCAACATGCTGTTTTTTCAGCAATGGAGTCTTGCATGGTGAGCGTGCATACAGGCCATGGCAGTGGAGTGCATTACTTAATGTTTTCTTTGAGACAACAGTACCTGCTAATTGCAGGTCTTTTTGAAGCTCTCTACAAGTGGTCTTGGCTCTTGGACAACTCTTCTGATTATTCTTTTCACTCCTCTGTCAGAAATCTTGTGAGGAGCACCTGGTCGAGGCAAATTTATGGTGAAATGATTGTCTTTCCACTTCCGTATTGTCTTGGCTTTCCATGCCTTTTTCAACCTCCCTTTCTTCATGTGTTCAATACTTTTCCCCTGTGTCATTTCACATTATTACACATAACTTAATTTCTGAACTTATTTGTTTTGGTTTCTTTGTATGTATGGATTACTTGGGTTGTTACCGACATCTGGTGAAACGTTCATGTCAATAGCACCTTTGGAAATATAGTTACTGAGAAAAATGGTGACGTGTTCAATACTTATTTCACCCGCTGTACATCACAAAAGACTGAAGTATGGCAAAACTTTTTAACATAGAAACACCAGATTTTCAGCGTTTATGAGATTATTAAAAATATTAATCATATTCCAGTCATGAGGCCACTTGGTCATTTGACTGCAGGAAAGGACTACCAAAATATAAAAGTTTTTATACTGCTATTGTGTAAATGAGCCTGGGTTATAATTATGTTTTTCTTTTTCACAGAGCTTTTGGAGTGCTGTTCTTACTGTTGAGTTAGTTTGTGTCCCGGTAGGTAGGTTTTTGTTTTTTCTGTGTAGTCCGCCCTGGCAAATGAGCTGGTATCAGGGCAAAAGATTTGGGGTTGCCTTAGCGGGCGGATTAGTACAATTTTCTTTGGTTGTGTCACCACTTCCCTAGAGACCTGGGCTGGCTGTTCTTAGGAGGGAGCAATTTCATTCGAAAGCAGTGTGCATTCGCATGCCAATTACCACCAGTGTGTTATTATACCAATTACCACCAGTGTGTTATTATACCAATTACCACCAGTGTGTTATTATACCAATTACCACCAGTGTGTTATTATCCTATAAGAGTATTATCTCACAAAGAGTTTTTCATCATGAGTGTACTTTATTTAAAGTCTGCAAGAATCTCACCCTGCTACTAATTCATTTGTGTGTTCTCCTCTTAATATACCTTGTCGTTCATTTGACAGACCTGTGATTGACTTCTCCCGAGGACCTCCCCTTGTGTATAAAAAAGGTGGTGTAGTACAGTTTACAAAAAGTAAAAACTTTTTAGAGAGATGTAAGGTTTGTTGTCTGATTCTTTGGGGTTGATGGACAACGAAGACTTCTGACCAGATAGTTACCCGATTCTGTATTTTCTCAGCTAGTGTGCGTTCTGCCACTGCTGCCCTCTTCACTTTCAGCCAGTTGACCAGTGGTTTCATGGTTATTCCCTGCAACAAATAAGAAAATATAGTAAACTGGTGGCAAATTATATATATAATTATACCAGTCTGTTCAAGTGAAGACATATTACACTCTATGAAAGAAAACAACAAATAGACAAATATCTATGGACTGAAGTTTATACATTTTAAATGAGCCATTTTACCTGCAGCATGACAGTGAAGTACACCACTAGGAGGGTGGTGCTGATCATCAGATTCTTCTCCTTGAACTTATTCTCATCTAGCAAGATCACAAGGCCATAGGCTACTGCCCCTCGTAGGCCACCGTAGCCCATCACTAGCTGATCAGTAAAATCCAAGGGAACCAGTCGGTTCCGGTTGAGAATCCAGGTGAGTAAAAAGACCCCTGTGATATATACACAGACACAAACATACACACAGAGAAAGGCAGTATTTCTGTTACAGTGCCTTGCAAAAGTATTCATCCCCCTTGGCATTATTCCTGTTTTGTTGCATTACAACCTATAATTTAAATAGATTTTTATTTGGATTTCATGTAATGGGCATATACAAAATAGTCCAAAACGGAAAAGTGGTGTGTGTATATGTATTCACCCCCATTGCTATGAAGCCCCTAAATAAGATCTGGTGCAACCAATTACCTTCAGAAGTCACATAATTAGTCAAATAAAGTCCACCTGTGTACAATCTGTGTCACATGATCTGTCACATGATCTCAGTATATATACACCTGTTCTGAAAGGCATATGGAAGAAGGTACTCTGGTTGGATTCAAATGTAGGTTTTTGGCCATCAAGGAAAACATTATGTCTGGCGCAAACCCAACACCTCTTATCACCCCGAGAACACTATGCTGTGGGGATGTTTTTCATCAGCAGGGACTGGGAAACTGGTCCGAATTTAAGGAATGGTTACATCATCAAGTCTTCTTGGGTATGACACAGGTTGGATGGGGAGTGTTGGGGAGTGTTGCAAATAGAGATACTGGAGTGCAAAATTAGCGAAAATAATAAAATAAATATGGGGATGAGGTAGTAGGGTGGGCTATTTACAGAAGGGCTATATACAGGTGCAGTGATCGATAAGCAGGTTTGACAGCTGATGCTTAAAGTTAGTGAGGGAGATAGGAACCTCTAGCTTCAAGGATTTTTTGCAATTCGTTCCAGTCATTGGCAGCAGAGAACTGGAAGGAATGGCGGTCAAAGGATGATAATATGTACATGTAGGTAGAGTTAAAGTGACTATGCATAGATAATAAACAGAGAATCACGGGGATTTCGGCCTTGTCGGGTGTTTGAAGAACATCCTCTGCGTCGGACTTGTTGAAGAAAAAAAATGAGTTGAGTGATCACTGTCCTGACATCTAAAAGCTCTTTTCGGTCATAAGAGACGGTGGCAGAAACATTATGTACAAATTAAGTTACAAATAACGTGAAAAAACACACATAGTAGCACAATTGGTTAGGCGCCTGTAGAATCATGACAAGTCTCCAAGTCCCTGCCGCTGAAAAACGTCCCCACGGCATGATGCTGCCACCACCATGCTTCACCGTAGGTGCCAGGTTTCCTCCAGACGTGACACATGGCATTCAGGCCAAAGAGTTCAATCTTGGTTTTAGGTGCCTTTTGACAAACTCCAAATGGAGTTTTACTGAGGTGTGGCTTCTGTCTGGCCACTCTACCATAAAGTCCTGATTGGTGGAGTGCTGCAGAGATGGTTGTCCTTCTGGAAGGTTCTTCCAACTCCACAGAGGAACTCTAGTGCTGTGTCAGAGTGACCATTGGGTTCTTGGTCACCTCCCTGACCAAGGCCCTTCTCCCCCGATTGCTCAGTTTGGCCGGGCGGCCAGCTCTAGGAAGAGTCTTGGTGGTTCCAAACTTCTTCCATTTGAGAATGATGGAGCCCACTGTGTTCTTGAGGAACTTCAATGGTACAATTCCCCAGATCTGTGCCTCAACACAATCCTGTCTCGGAGCTCTATGGAAAATCCCTTCAACCTCATGGCTTGGTTTTTGCTCTGACGTGCAATGTCAACTGTGAGACCTTATATAGACAGGTTTGTGTCTTTCCAAATCATGTCCAATCAATTGAATTTACCACAGATGGGCTCCAATCAAGTTGTAGAAACATCTCAAGGATGATCAATGGAAACAGGATGCATTTGAGCTGAATTTCAAGTCTCATGGCAAAGTGTCTGAATGCTTATGTAAATAAGGTATTTAAGTTTTTTTTTCTTAATAAATTTGCAAAAAATTCTAAAAACCTGTTTTAATTTTGTCATTATGGGTATTGTGTATAGATTTCGAAGGAATTTAAAAGCAAAGGTGTCATTGTAAGCTGATTTCTTTCAAATCCACAATTTGGACTTCATAGCCTCATATAGATGGGTCTAGATGCTTTTTCTAATCTCTGGATTACAATCGAATTATGTACGATAAGTGTACGTATTGGATCACAAAAAATATATATATTTTACATTATTGTGTAGTTTACCAATAAAATGGTCTGACGGTGATGTGGACGTACTCGGCTGACAGTACCAGTCAAAAGTTTGGACACACCTACTCCTTCCAGGGTTTTTTCTTTATTTTTTATATTTTCTACATTGTAGAAAAATAGTGAAGACTTTGAAATAACACATGGAATCATGTAGTAACCAAAAAAGTGTTAAACAAATCTAAATATATTTTATATTTGAGATTCTTCATAGTAGCCACCCTTTGCCTTGATGACAGATTTGAACACTCTTGGCATTCTCTCAACCATAGAATTTTACTAAGGTCATGACTCATGACTGCCAGTGTGGCGGTAATATGGTCACCGCAACAGCCCTAGCCAGGCGCATCGGTTTGCGTGTGTCAAGAACTGCAACACTGCTGGGTTTTTCACGCTCAGCAATTTCCTGTGTGTATCAAGAATGGTCTACCACCCAAAGGACATCCAGCCAACTTGACACAACTGTGGGAAGCATTGGAGTCAACATGGTCCAGCATCCCTGTGGAACGCTTTCGACATCTTGTAGAGTCTGTGCCCCGACGAATAGAAGCTGTTCTGAGGGCAAAGGGGGTGCAGTTCATACAATACCTTGTAAAAGTATATTTGATTTGATTTTCCTACATTGGTCAGTCAGGTATTTTGTATTTAAAACAAGATACTTTTCGATGTATCTTTTGCCCATCCCTCCATACACACACATAGTGTCAGTGCTGGTAACGTGAAGCCTTCAACAAGAATCCTTGTGTAAAATATTGAGCTACACACACAGGGATTGTATGTTGGTAATTGTCCCTAAACTTCCAAACTACAATATTGAATCTCCATTGATTCCCTCTCACAAAATCATACTAAAGATTATGACCCAAACTCACCTATGAACCTGAACACAAAGATGAAGAGGAGTGTGAGAAGGACAAAGGCTGTGTTCCACACCCATATAGACGGATCTATGGCCGAGATGCCGAGGAAGACGAAGATGATGGTCTCTGAGCCATTTGCCAACATCTTCAGTACATATCGTACCGTGCTGACCGACCTCTCGTCCATGTTGGCATTGATATACTTCTGACAGCAGACGCCACAGAACGTACACCTATGGCACAGCAAGGAAAAGGTCATGCCACTTAGAATATAGACTAAGTCTTGTATATAATGGTATGTAGAGAGCTGTGCCATAGTTGGCCAGAGTCAACCTCAAGGGTCATACATGGCTCATACATACACTCTTAGAAAAAAGGGTTCCAAAAGGGTTCTTTGGCTGTCCCTATAGTAGAACCCTTTTCGGTTCCAGGGAGAACCCTTTTTGTTTCCACAAAGAACCTTTTGGGTTCTATGTAGAGCCCTCTGTTGAAAGAGTTCTACATGGAACCCCAAAAGGTTCTACCTGGAACCAAAAAGGGTTCTTCAAATGGTTCTCCTATGGGGACAGTTGAATAACTATTTTAGGTTCTAGGTAGTACACTCTTAGAAAAAAAAGGAGCTATGTAGCTGAAATACATACTGTATCTAAAAACTAAGCCAAGGTAAGTTGAATTATCATGTTAGGTTTTCAGTGGAATACCCCTTAATGGAAACATTGTAAAAGGCCTAATAAATCAACATAACACTCAGAAGGACTTACGACAGGATAGGGGATAGCGAGAGCATCTCGGCTGTGAGGTAAGACAGGTAGCCCAGGACGAAGATGAAGCCTGGCTCGATTATCTGGATGTTCTTGGTGTATCTGGTCAGGAGCGAGATCACCAGAGCAAAGATAACACCAACCAGGAAACCTCCGAGCACCACCACGAAGAACGAGACTACACAGGGCAGAGGACGAAGAGAGAGGACGGTGATGAGAGAGAGGGAGAAAGAAGAGGGAGAACAACTGAGACAATGGAGAGGCAAACAGGAAATAAAGATATTCATTATCATGAATAAATACAATACATACAACTTGTTCCTGGAGAGCCGCAGGTACCCCACCTGACTACCTGGTCTTTCAGGTTAGTTAAACCAAAAACAGCTCTCCAGGACCAGGGCTGCCTACCCCTGGGTTAGACAGATTACACACTCTATTGCTTGATACATTACCCTAGAGTTTGCTTCAAGTTGGCACCAGAAGCTGTCCCTGTTGACTACGTGACAGGGCTCTATTTGTTGGCCTGAGAATCAAACACTACGTCCCAAATGGACCCTATGGGCCATATTCAAAATAAGTGAACTATGTAAGGAAAAGGGTGCCATTTGGGACGTAGCCATGGTGTGGTGCTCTTACGTACTTATGCCTTTGATGATCTCTAGAGCGTCGATTTTGGCCCCTCCAAGCGACACAAATGCATTAAACACATTGAACAGCACCTGAGGGAACATAGAAATAAAGATTACCCGTCACTGAGGAGGTGCATTAAACACATTGAACAGCACCTGAGGGAACATAGAAATAAAGATGACCCGTCACTGAGGAGGTGCATTAAACACATTGAACAGCACCTGAGGGAACATAGAAATAAAGATGACCCGTCACTGAGGAGGTGCATTAAACACATTGAACAGCACCTGAGGGAACATAGAAATAAAGATGACCCGTCACTGAGGAGGTGCATTAAACACATTGAACAGCACCTGAGGGAACATAGAAATAAAGATGACCCACCACTGAGGAGGTGCATTAAACACATTGAACAGCACCTGAGGGAACATAGAAATAAAGATGACCCGTCACTGAGGAGGTGCATTAAACACATTGAACAGCACCTGAGGGAACATGGAAATAAAGATGACCCGTCACTGAGGAGGTGCATTAAACACATTGAACAGCACCTGAGGGAACATAGAAATAAAGATGACCCGTCACTGAGGAGGTGCATTAAACACATTGAACAGCACCTGAGGGAACATAGAAATAAAGATGACCCGTCACTGAGGAGGTGCATTAAACACATTGAACAGCACCTGAGGGAACATGGAAATAAAGATGACCCGTCACTGAGGAGGTGCATTAAACACATTGAACAGCACCTGAGGGAACATAGAAATAAAGATGACCCGTCACTGAGGAGGTGCATTAAACACATTGAACAGCACCTGAGGGAACATAGAAATAAAGATGACCCGTCACTGAGGAGGTGGGGAGGTTAAGCAACCAAATCCATTGAACATTATGTTATTTCATGTGTTACAATCAATTTAATCAATTGTGTAATGTAATCCATTAGATTAATGTAATCCATTAGATTACAATTGTATTCTTTCTAATAATTTCTACAGACAGCATTCCCAGATGTAAATCATGTGACTGACTGGTGCAGTTCAGTCAAGGTGTCTTGTCTTTGTACTTAATTTGGTCAGGTTTAGGTTCCTAATGATAAATATCATTACATTTGGAACTCGACATACTTCTCATTTAAAACATTACGGAAACTGTAATGTAAACATCAAGTCTGTGTCCCAAATTGCACCCTACTCCATACAAAGGGCGTATTCAGACTTATACAGTGTAACAAGATGTGTGGCTCCGTGGCGTACACTTATTTTGAATTAAATCCCAGAAAGAATACACCCACTGGGTGGCCTATCAATAAAAACTAATCAGACATTGTATTCCCATATGAACTTTGTTGTGCTTTTAAATGGTTGAAAGCACAGTGATGACACATTTAGATGATAAATAAACCAAAAAATCTGACATCGTTTTTCCATTGGAATTTGGTTGTTCACATTAGGAATTCAACAAACCTATTTTTGAGTGGGCGAATAAAGGTTTAAATCTCATTGATCAACGTCTCAACAAAATATTACCCAAATGTCCACACTGAAATGACATGGTGTGCCCAGTGGGATTGCACGGCCAAGTATTGCGCCATGCCTCAGTTTCAAACTGTTACGGCTTGGTCTGCGCTCGATAATGATTTAATTAGCCTGCGTGTAAAAAATGTTTTACATGAAATATGATCAACTATTACTAGTGATCCTCAGCAACAATGACAGCGATTACAGATTTAGGAAATGGAAAGAAATGGAAAGATACGAACTGTAGGCTGTAGACTACCAACTGAAGGGAAAATTATCAAAAGTGCCTCTGGGCCCTGATCAAAAGAAGTGCACTATACACAGTAGGACAGGGGTTTTCAAATACTATTTGAGAAGGTCCAATCACAAAGTCCGGATGGATATTGTCATTAGCAGCATAGTAACAAACCCCCACTTCTCTTTGAAATTTGGTGGAGAGAACATTTAGCCGTTTTAAAACTCATTTGCTGCAATTGTGCAATTGTACACGATATCTGAGCGACTCAAACATTACAACAAAATCAATGGGCTGAAAAACCTAGCCAAAAGACTGACATGGGCTGGTTGATCAACTGTCATAAATAGCTCTTTATTTAACCAGGCAAGTCAGTTAGGAACAAATTCTTATTTACAATGGCGGCCTACACAGTCCAAACTCGGACGACGTTGGGCCAATTTTGCGCCGCCCTATGGGACTCCCAATTACGGCCGGTTGTGATACAGTCTGGATTCGAACCAGGTTGTCTGTAGTGACGCCTCTAGCACTGAGATGCAGTGTCTTAGAACGCTGCGCCACTTGGGAGACCCAAGGTCAGCAATGACTGACATAACAAGAGTAAAACTGCTGAAGCACTGCCAAATTACAAAATCGCAGCTTGTGGATTCTACTGAAGAGTAAGTTGAAGCCTTAAAAAAAATAAAAATAATGTAGTCCCCCGTTTCATATTGACACCGTTCTAGGTCAGTATGGGATGATAAATGAGGATGATGAAGTTTGTGAGACTGACCACTGTGACGCCGTCGTTGAGAAGAGACTCCCCAAACATCAGAATGTACAGGACCTCGTTGACATGGACCTCCTCAAACACAGCAATCACAGCCACGGGGTCCACAGCAGCAATCAGACTCCCAAACAACAGCAACTGCAGGAGGCCAATGTCGATATCACCTACAGAGGCCCAGGGTAAATGGTGTTATGATCTCAGACCTTTCATCTACCTTACACATGAACTCTGATTGAGGACCTCACAAATGCCAGTTTCAATCATCGGAGAACTATAGAAGAACCAATATTTTTATGTTGATCTGCTCTACGGGCCCGCTGGTCATAAGCAATGCACTAGGAAATAGGGTGCTATTTGGGACACACATAATGGCTGCCTTACCCATGGCCCCGCCCAACCAGCACCCCCAAAGTGCGAGTCCCAAAGTGGCAGCGTTCCAGCAGGTGCCAATAACAGCGTAAACCAGAATGCCGCCCAAGTTGCTGAAAAACAGCTTGTTGGGCATGGAGTAGCCCGCGTCCAGGACGATCTGGGGCAGCAATAAATAGAAGAAGGTGAAGGGCTGCAGCCTGAAGGTCTGCACCTGGTCTGCCCCGTAGGCGATGCCGCCCAGGACCCAACCGATGCAGATGAGGAGGCCGCTCTCTGGGATCACACTGGTCAGGCTGGGGTTCAGGTGGAACACTGTTGGTGAACAGAGAGAGACAAGGACAAAAAGAGACACATTCAGAAATACGTAGAGTGAATGAGAGATTAAGAGGGTCAGAGAGTAGAATGATAACAGGGATAGTTTGGTAGATTCAGGTGCAGCGTTTTCAAGAGAAACTTTAGTATCGGTGGTTTTGGGAAATAACTCTCGAAGGTTCTAATGATGAATTTAGCCTTTAGATGCTTTTTGGGAAACCGGGCCCTGGTCCATAAAATGTCTCAGGCAACAACCCAGCCGCTCATACTTGCTTCATTACTCCAATGATTCCTCCGAGAGAAATAATGGCCCTTGTGCTCTGCTCACTGTCTGATAAACCTCTGAAGTAAACAGACAGTACATTCATAGACAAGTTGCTGCCAACATTTCAGATCATAATTAGCTAATTAGTTCAGGCCTCCTGACACTTTCTTGATCCCTGCGGCTGTATTCATAACGTGTCTTAGAGTACAAATGCTGATCTACTGTAGGCTCAGTTGTGCCTTAAAGATCATACTTAATATCACATTTGACAGCGCTCCCTGGAGTATGATTAACCAGCAATGTGCCATTTGTTTTCTTCTTCAGATTCCATGCTATCATTCAGGTTACTCCTTCTCTAACTTCTTCCACAGGCTCAATTGCTACCAAGCCGGTTGGTGGACAAGATTACTTATGTTCTATCTCAAAGTGAACATTTTCACTGACTGAACAGTAACCTCTTGATTTGTCACCCAGACGCAGTGCTCAGGGCTGTCTCTTTTGACAAGGTGTTTTAAGTGTTGACTCTGACAGCTGAAAGCTCAGTTAAAGATTAAGACGAAGATTCTCCTCCGCTATTTTTCTCCCACGTTGTGGAAGCTTGGCGAATTACAACAACAGTTAGACTACTGTATTTTCAAACAACTATTCCCCACCTCCCCTCCCCCGAGCCCTTTCTCAACAAGCCTAGAGTCACTCCCCCTTTCCACGCTCTCTCCCTTTTGTTCTGGATTTGTTTACATAGGCATAGCTAGCTAGCTAGCTAGTCTACTAGCTAACCACTGACGCACACATTTTGGTTTTTGGTATTTCTCCACACATACTACGTTTAATAGAAGCATTATCAAGTTTGAACAATTTGCAATAGAAACTAGTGTTTGAATTGGCTTTGGTTTGCTTATTCGTTTTCTTCTGGATATAACGTTTCAAAAGAAACAGTTTTACACATTTTAGACAACGTTTGCTTATATTGAAAATTGGTTACCATTATGACATAATCCTAGGGTTCAAATTTCACCCTCAAAACAATAGTTAATGACTTGGTCTATGCAGGTAAATGAGAACTTACTCCGAGCCTTACTATTCAAGGAGACATGGGATGTCCAGTGAAATAAGACGTAAGACAGAGACCTGCAATTATTAGGTTATGGTACTGATATTCCAGTGGAGTTTTCAACTGGGCTATAAAACACATAACTACCTCTGGACAAATGAACTCAATGACATATTTAAAGTGGTAATCAGCAAGTCGTCCATGACCCCAGGCTTCCCACCGCTTCTTGTGTTGTTTATATAAACAACCTATGTATGTGAGAGAGAGAGAGAGCGCACATGAGCGTTTTCGCGAGAGCGCTCGAATATAAACAGCATAGTAGTCAGCTGCTAGCTAGTTGTACAGTTTTCATAAATGTTCTACTGAACAAACATCGGCGTCATCATTAGTATCAACTCGAGTCAAAAAGAGAAGAAAGAGGTAAGTGTTGGGTTTCGTTCCAAATGAAATAACAAAAAAATAAATGCGTCCTGGGAGTCGCCACGAAAGACCTGCTGATTCCAGCTTTAAGGAGTTAATTAAGATGCAATGTGAACATGGTCAAATGCAAGTTAACCCTTAGCTACCTAGAAAAATGGTCAACCGATAAATGTATTTTATTTTTATTTATTTTATTTAACCTTAATTTAACTAGGCAAGTCATTTAAGAACAAATTCCTATTTACAATGACGGCCTGCGGTGGCCTTTGTTTTGGAGGTGTTCAGAACAAGGTTAAGGGCAGAGAAAGCTTGTTGGACACTAAGAAAGCTTTGTTGTAGACCGTTTAACACAAAATCCGGGGAGGGGCCAGCTGTATCATCTGCATATAAATGGATGAGAGAGCTTCCTACTGCCTGAGTTATGTTGTTGATTTAAATTGAGAAGAGCGTGGGGACTAGGATCAAGCCTTGGGGTACACCCATGGTGACAGAAAACACTAGACTGATACCTATCAGGATTATTTGTGAGGATAACGTCAAGGAGAGTAGCCTTTTCTGGGTGTTAGGAGTCATATGTCTTGCCTAAAAAGGTTATAACCAGAAAGGTTAACATCAGTGTTCAGAACACTCTTCCTTAACCACGTCTCAGTAATGACTATCTAGATTGGAGCTGTGAACCCACACTTTCAATTGATCAATTTTAGGTAATAAGCTTCTAGTGTTAACGTCCAGAAAACCCAGGAAGGCTTCAGTGAAGCAGATATCAGAGCACAAGTCAGAATTGGGACTAGCAACAGTAGCAACAGTAGATGGTCCAGGGTGTACATGCATATTACCAGATATCATCAACAGTAAAACAATCAGGACAGGGAGAGATCTGCACTGTTGATTTATGATGACATTTGAATGTGCATCAGATGGCAACAATATCATATTGTACAGCAATTTCATCAGAATACAAAGCCGGCGAGAGGTGGTTCGAATAGGATGGGAGGCCAAGAGTCTGTGTAACCAATAGAGAGTCAGAGTCCAGAGTGTGGGAACAAACTCCCACGGTCGGGTGAACAAGCAAGTTCATAGCATAAAGCACAAGAAAAAAATACCCCATTCAAATTAGCTCATGTGTACACCACCGATTACAATCTAAATAAAAAAAGGTGTGCAGCAAGGAATTTGTGGAAGGGGATGGTCTGCTCTGTGTGTTTCAATAGACTAGAATCACGTTGTCACTCCTATTTTGTCTTCTAAACCAAAGAAATGTTTGCAAGTTAGAAAGTGTGATGTCCCTTTTTGTGAATTTTTTACTTTGTAGAATAATAGTGAAGACATCACAACTATGAAATAACACATGGAATGTTTTATTTTACATATTTATTTTTAATTTTTTGTCATCGGCCAAACTCAGACAACGTTGGGCCAATTGTGCGCCGCCCTATGGGACTCCCAACTTTGCAAACTCTTGGCATTCTCTCAACCAGAGGAATGCTTTTCCAACAGTCTTGAAGGAGTTCCCACATATGCTGAGCACTTGTTGGCTGCTTTTCCTTCACTCTGCGGTCCAACTCATCCCAAACCATCTCAGTTGGGTTGAGGTCGGGTGATTGTGGAGGCCAGGTCATATGAAGGAGCACATCCATAACCTGAGTGGAAACCAGATTGCATACTAGAGAGAATACTATGGTCGAGGATGAGAACCACGGACTGGTCACCCGAATGCCGGAGGACCTGCTTTCCCGTCCTCTGTGGTTCCACGTCGGTTGAGAGTCATGCGGTTGCCCTTCAGCCCAACATCCCGGAGATATACCAGAACCTGCGGGAGGTATTTTCCAAAACCTGCACCACCTGTCTCCCTCCTCATCGCCCCTGGGACTGTGCCATCGACCTGCTTGCAGGCTCTGCGCCCCCATGCAGACGCATCTACCCTCTGTCAGTGGCTGAAACCAAGTCCATGGAGGAGTATATCCATGAGGGGCTCCAACAAGGTTTAATCCGTACGTCCACTTCTTCTGCGTCTGCAGGCTTCTTCTTCGTGGCCAAGAAGGATGGAGGGTTACGCCCCATGTATTGATTACAGAGGACTCAATGAGATCATCATCAAGTACCGTTACCCTCTCCCGTTGGTGCCGGGGCCATCGAACAGCTCCGCAGGGCCAGGTTCTTTACCAAATTGGACCTGCGGAGTGCATACAATCTCATCCGCATCCGGGAGGGGGATGAATGGAAGACTTCTTTCAGCATGATGTCTGGTCGCTACAAGTACTTAGTGATGCTCCATCGCTACTCCTCTCACCTCTCTCCTCAAGGGTGGTCCCCGTATGCTGCTGTGGAGTCAGCTGACGAGGCCTTCCACCTACTGAAGGGATGTTTCACCTCCGCCCATTGCTCAAACACCCAGATCCCACGATACCCTTTGTGGTGGAGGTGGACGCTTCAGAGGTGGGAGTGGGGTCAGTACTCTCTCAACGACAAGGTAATCCACAAAAATTGTATTCATGTGCGTATTACTCTAGTAACCATTCGTCATCCTCACCGACCATCGGAACCTGGAGTACATACGAACAGCGAGGAAGCTGAATCCGTGCCAAACCAGGTGGGCCCTTTTCTTTACGCTGACCTATCGCCCTGGCTCAAAGAACATACCCTGTCCCATCTCTATGATTTGGGAGAGGGTCCTTAATGCAGCCGTAATTCCTTCCTCTCGAGTCGCCTGTAGTCTGGGAAGTAGATGTAGACATTCGCCAGGCTATGGAGATGGAGCCCGCCAACTTCCTGCCCTCCTGAGTGCATCTACGTTCCCATGGGGATAAGGGATTGGCTGCTGACCTAGGGGCACACAGCTGTCATCGCTGGACATCCACGTATTTCTCGTACTATTCAATCTATCTCTAAAAAGTACTGGTGGCCCACCTTGGCGCAGGATGTCACTCGTTACGTTTCCGTATGTGCCCAAACCAAATCCCCCCTGCATGCTCCAGCAGGGAAACTTCCACTTCCCGTGCCTCCAGAGGAAGCTGAAGTTGCGGATTGCTGAGGGGAAGAGAGTGAATAAGGAGAAGATGGAGGACAAGCTGAGGCAGAGCCAGGTGAGAGAGGTGTGGAAGGGTATGAGAAATATCACTGGCTTCTAGTCTAACAGTGGGCTGACGGAGGGGACCCAGGAAAGAGCCAATGAGCTGAACCAATTTTTTAACAGGTTCGATACTGGCCCTGTCCACCTCCCCTCCAGCTTCCCAGGCCACACACCCTCACGGCTGTCCCACCCCCACTTTGCTCACAACACCTTGAGACAATCAGCGACCCCCTCCCCACCTCCGCCCCCGCTCCCTCTGGACTGATTCTCAACACCCCCCTTCCCCCCACCTCCCCACCTGGGCTGGCTTTCACCACCAACCAAGTGAAAAGAGAGCTGGAGAGACTACATCAGTGGAAAGCGGTGGGCCCTGATGGCATCAGCCCAAGGGTGCTTAGGGTCTGTGCTGACCAACTGTGTGGAATACTCCAGCACCCCTTCAACCTTAGCCTGAGCCTAGAAAGGGTCCCTGTGCTGTGGAAAACATCGGGTCGTGAGCAATACAGGGCCCCCCCACCCTCTACACCTCAGACTTCAGATATAACTCTGAAACATTCCACCTGCAGACGTTCTCGGATGACTCCGCAATTGTAGGGAGCATCAGGGGTGGGCAGGAGGAGGAGTACAGGAACACAATCAATGACTTTGTGGTGTGGTGTGAGCAGAACCACCTTCAGCTCAACATCAGCAAAACAAAGGAGATGGTGGTGGACTTCAGGAGAACCAAGGCACAACTGACTGCAGTCCCTATACAGGGGATGGATGTGGAAATGGTTGGTTCAAACAAGTTCCTGGGAGTCCACGTGGACAGCAGGCTGGAATGGGCTGGTAACACTGGGGCCCTGTACAAAAAGGGCAAGAGCCGACTCTACTTTCTGAGGAGGCTTAGGTCCTTCAACGTGTGCAGTAAACTACTGCATACTTTCTACTAGTAATTTTTGCATTGGTGTGCTGGGGTGCCAACATAAAGGCAGGTGATGCTTCTAGGGTAAATAAGCTGATCAGGAAGGCTAGCTCTGTCCTGGGGATGAGCCTTGACACTCTAGAGGAGGTGGTGGAGAGAAGGATCCTGGCCAAACTGCTGGCCATCATGGACAACGTCACCGACCCTCTGCATGCCATGGTTATGATGCAGAGGATGACTTTCAGTCACAGACTGATCCCACCATGGTGTGCCAGAGAGCACTACAGGAGATCCTTCCTGCCGGCGGCTATTAGACTATTTAATACCTCACCGGGGTGCCGTGCCGTCTGCAACATAGGCCTGGAACTGTTGGGGTGTTAGGACCTAGTTTAACAATTATGCATCCATCCGTGAGTAACTCTGGTCTGTAATCATTCATTCACTCAGGACTTATTCATTCAGCACTCATTCATCCAGGACTGTATATACATATTCATGTACAGTTGCTATATCATATCACGTGCAATAAGTCATTCTTGGACTGAACTTAAGTAGTCATTCACTCAGGACTGCATATTAGTATCCTGTCAGTTGTTTCTTTTTTCATTGCTTTTAGTATATCGAATGTGCAATACGTGCATTTATCTGTAATTAAACCCTGTACTAAGGACTGTATTTTAAGGGAATTATTATTATTACCCTAAATTATATCATACGCACATTTAGCTATTTAAGTATCTCTTCCTGTCATTTACTTGTACAGTTAATGTAACCATGCAAATATTCACTTATCTGTACATAGATAGATAGATAGATAGATAGATAGATAGATAGATAGATAGATAGATAGATAGATAGATAGATAGATAGATAGATAGATAGATAGATAGATAGATAGATAGATAGATAGATAGATAGATAGATAGATAGATAGATAGATAGATAGATAGATAGATAGATAGATAGATAGATAGATAGATAGATAGATAGATAGGTACTTTATTTATCCCCCGGGGGGGAAATTTCATTTACCGGTACAGTTAATTTAACCATGCAAATATAAATGTACCTATTAATTTAACCAGCATGTATATTAAGTAAACTATTATTACCCTCACTTATATCATACGCACTTTTAGCTATTTAAGTATTTCTCTACCATCGATCTGTATAGTATAGTTAACCATCCAACATCCACCAATGTATAGTGTACGTATTCAGCCAACCACCCATACTATTCAGTCAGTCTGTCAGTCTGTCTGTCTGTCTGTCTGTCTGTCTGTCTGTCTGTCTGTCTGTCTGTCTGTCTGTCTGTCTGTCTGTCTGTCTGTCTGTCTGTCTGTCTGTCTGTCTGTCTGTCTGTCTGTCTGTCTGTCTGTCTGCCTGCCTGCCTGCCTGCCTGCCTGCCTGCCTGCCTGCCTTCCTGCCTGCCTGCCTGCCTGCCTGCCTGCCTGCCTGCCTGCCTGCCTGCCTGCCTGCCTGCCTGCCTGCCTGCCTGCCTGCCTGCCTGCCTGTCTACTGCACCACTGCCCTCAGACACCACTGTGACCTGAGAGAGAGAGAGCTGAACAGTCTATAGTACAGATTATACCCTGTACCTCGAGAGCATAAGGAGGGCATCAGGAAAGGATTACAATGCCACTCTCAAGGAGGAAACGTCATACTAATGTCGCTTTTAAGCCGGATTAAAAGTTGTTGCATTTGATCTGTGGGTTTTGGTGTGTAATTTCAGTTCATTGTGTGCCAGAGACAGAGGGCTGTTTCATGCCCACATTCTCACGCAGGTGTGTATTTGTTAACGTTATTGATATACTGCACAACAGAGACTTGTGAAGTAGGAACAATGGCCTAACAGGTGGACTGTTAGGCCATTAACTTAAGAATGCATTTGCATAACATCTATTTTCACACATTAGAAATTATGTTATAAGTCAAATGTTATTTTAACATAAAATAGAGGTGGGTTTATTATTATCTACTTGACTTACAGACAAACGTTTAACTCCATAGCTAAACAGGAAAAATTGTATATTAATTCAGATTATTAACCATATAAATTAACTAATGTCCCAATGTATCATTTTAACCAGCTGTTTTGCCTTTTAAATGTTAAACATGACTATGGCCTTCAGACCCATGTTCCTCCAAGCATGTATAGTATAAGAATGCCATTTTTAACACCTGATTAGAAAGGGCTCAGTCTTGGCAAGATGGAAAGGTTAGACAAAGGGCATTTTTGGGCCTGAAGTTGTAGAAACAGTACATATTCTTGTGGAGTGTGTATATTTAACGTTTGCTTTTAACCCTTGTGCTTTTCTGCTGCTAATGACCTTCTAGGACCTTCCAACTTCTAGGAACACATCATGTTTTCAGAATACTTTTATGTGCTTTGTAAGGTTCTTTCATTTTCATCGTTGTGTCAAATTACGTTATGCATTTCCATGAGTAACCACTGCCAAATCTGTTTTTGATGTTCTACCCCATGTGAAAACCCTCTTTCTAAGGTCTCTTTACAGATTACTAATCAGGACTGCCAACCTTCCAGTTTGGACTGGAGTTACCAGAAATGGGCTTTCACCTCTTGCCAAACAGTGAAGCCAGTCCAGGAGATTTTTGTGATGACTGAATTACATGAATACAACAAATCTATAAACAATGTTGAAGGATTGTCTGAGTCCATTCCAAGTTGTCAACCCTAGGAGAGGCTAATCAGCCATTCCTCTTCTATCCATGCCTACCAGTGCTAGGCCAATAGGCTGAGCATTAATTTCAGAAGCCCTGTTTATACCTGCCCCTGGCATGCGTCCGTCGTTCTGATCTTGACCTAATCTTGCCTGTTTACACTTGATCGCAATCTGATCGCAATCAGATCACGATGCGTCTTTTAATCATCTACACCAATCCTGTCTAGAAATGTGTCCACAATCAGACAAGATCAGGACAAAGGATGCATGTTAGAACCAGGTGTAAACGTGGCCATAGCCTGGTCTACAGTCAACAGTTGATTAGATGAAAAGGGACCCTGATACAGCCCGTCCTAGGGTGTATCCAAAACTTTGCGGTTTTTAATAAGCACTCCTCAGTCACCATTGTAAATACTGTGCTTACGTTTTGAGGAGCACGTCAGCATACGGTAATTTGAAGGGAATAATGACCAGCTGAATATCAGTTAATCTGCCAGCAGAGCCATACATAGATCTATATGGAAGTCTATATCTGACAGGAATACTCATCAATGCTGAACATTTCCTCCATCATATGCATGAGAAACACACTATCTTAATTGTGTCTGTTGTCTCTCGCTACACTAATGACCAACACGTTACCACAACAAACGAGACCTAAGCGCAACACGACACTGTGGATGCTCCATACCTTTAAACATTCACCTTCTAAAGCTCACATCTGTACCTACGTACGCATATACATTAACACAAATTACATTATCACTTGCCAGACTCTACATAAGTTTACCTCAGCTTTCCTGTTGAAACATAAATAAATCCTGTACAATTTTACACTAGCACACAGTGTAAAGTCAGTTGTCTTAAACGGACACCAGCTTGGTTTATAACATCTGTTAAAACTCTCAGTGTGAACAGGGGACGGCGATTTATGCTACGATGAAGTGCTATAAAGATAAGTAGCCTTTGGAAGGGATGTACATGTATGGTACTCACCAAGTTTGCAGAGCCAGCTGACCAGGATCCAGAGTGCCACCAGGTATGGGGATTTAATTTCATGCCAATTCCAGGTGACGATGGGCAGGGTGGTGATAAGATTATCTGTTCCATTTCCTGCCCTCTGCTCTGTGCCTATCTGAAGGTCACCACTCCCTGCCTGAGATGCCAGGCTGGGCCTACTGATGGCAAGCAGCACCATCACCAGGAAAAACGTGGAGTGCCATAGAGCTGGCATTTTGGAACTGGATGCTTTTCAAATCTTTTGCTCTGTGATCGATAGTATCTGTCTCTCATTCCGTCCCTCTCTGTCCTCTCTCACTGTCTCTGGATTTTCAGTGCTGGCTCTCTGTCCTTGCTCAGGCTAGAGGTGAAAGCCCCTCCCACTCTTTAGCCAGACCAGCTAGTTGGGCCACTTCTTCAATGGCAGGGGCGGAAGTTCTGCCCAACCTTACCAACCTCTTGGTACTCACTGGCTCAGGACACCAGAGGCTTTTCTAAAGTCTACCAACCTTGCCAGCAGGCATACCAGCTAAGATAGTTAGACAAGCTAGCTACTCTTACTCAGATTGATAGCCTGAAATGGCTTTTTGGTAGCTAGTTATGAGGTTGGGAGATTGGGAACCTATCTGGACTAGCTAAAGCCAACTTCATAAAATTCTTATTACAGTATATATTTTTTAACAGGACAAATCTGAGGGGGCATGTAGCTCTGTGCCCCCAATGGGGCATGACGCCTCTGATTGCATCCCAGTCAATCTCTACCATAAAAAAACCTTTGAAGTGTCTGACAAAATACTGTTTTTATTGGGACACTGTCAAGTCATTATTAACAAAGAGCAACAAACCATGATGAAAATGTGACTCTCCCCTAGGAGTAAAGACAAGGTCTCTGTCATCAAAGAATCAAACACCTTTCAGACAAAAGAGATCTATTGGTATCTTCCTCCTTCCTATGTACCTGGAGGCAAGGGGGCTTTGTGTGTCAAAATATGCCAATTATAACTGTTTAGCTTGTCGACATGTCCTATACAGAATGGATGAAACTCTAAACTTAGCTTAAATAAATAATGTTTTGATTTAACTTGTTAAGTCAGTTAAGAACAAATTCTTATTTACAATGACGGTCTACCTACAGGGTCAGCCATAGTAGTACGGCGCCCCTGGAGCAAATTAGGGTTAAGTGCCTTGCTCAAGGACACATCGACAGGTTTTTTCACCTTGTCAGCTCAGGTATTTGAACCAGCGACCTTTTGGTTACTGGCCCAATGCTCTAACTGCTAGGCTACCTGCCGCCTCTATACAGCGTGTAGGAGGCTGACCATAGCACCCGGTTCCAATTCAATGCCGTTTAGCAAACTCCAGGTGTTTACATTTGTTGGCGTCACTTGATCTGTTTCACCTGTCTTTGTGATTGTCTCCACCCCCCTCCAGGTGTTGCCCATCTTCCCCATTATCCCCAGGGCGCCGGAGCAAGGAGAGGCTCCGCCCCCGGAGCAGGACAGGGCGCCGGAGCAAGGAGAGGCTCCTCCCCCGGATCAGGACAGGGCACCGGAGCAGGGAGAGGCTCCGCCCCTGGATCAGTACTGGGAACCAGCACTGGAGGTACCGGGGAGCCAACAGTCGCTCTGCCCACATCTTCCTGCGGCACTCAAACGACTCCTCGTCCTCCCTCCGACTGGTTCTTGCTCCCTGGTTGGGCGGTCTCAGCGCCAGCCAAGCCCTCCACCACCTCGCCTGTTCCTCCAGGGGATGGTCGTAAAACCCCTCTGGGGGCAGCCGATCTTCCCTCATTGGAGGTCGCAGCACCTCACCGTTGTCCTCCTCCTCCACCCATGGCTCCTGACTCTGCAGGGGCTCGTCCAACAGCCCTCACGAGTTGGGAGACAGGAGCACCTCGTTGTCCTCCAAAGACGACTCACCGTACTCCCGCTCCCATGGCTGTAGGGGCTCTTCGACGAACCCCCACGAGTGTAGCGGCAAGGGCTCTTCTTCAAGTTTTGAATTGTGTTAAACCCATGCTAAAGGCAAGAAATGTCCTTCAGTACTGAGGTGACACAGCAGTAAATAAGTATTAACTTAATGCTGAATGTGGTGACAGAGAGACGTATATTGTAATCAAGATAAAAAGAGAATCAAGATCAAATAAATACTCACATACTGTATGGGATGACTTGTGTGTTTTTAATTCATTCAGGTTCAAATGATCACACACAAAATAATTCTCAACAGAACACATTGTACATAACATTTTCTACACTAGGAACAACATCTTAAAATTAAATTAATTCAATATATTGTGCTGGTTCAAATAATACACAAATTGATTTACATAGAAAACACCTACTATACAAGTAATTGCCTCCAATAGGGGTGACATGTCTTCTGAAATGTATTCAGATTGCACATACTATACAGGTTCAGGGGACCAGCAGATCTTTGTACTTCACTTTTTCCGATGGGCAGAGGACTCTCATATGCTCTAGGGTAGTGGCTTGCAGAATAGGGAGGTTGAGGTGTCGCTCCTTGTTTTGGTTTGGAGATCAGCCACGGTTTCCATCCCTCTAATAGACAGTGTCTCTGTCTGGCGTACAGATTCCAAAGATCCTCAACTGAAATTAGAACAGAACAATTGTAAGTTCCTGACATCAATAAACAACTTTCACAGTCAAGCATTAGGATATTTTTTTGTCAGAGCAACATGTTGCGTGTTGATGGGATGTTGGTCAACTATTATCTGTGCAATACCTGTGACTTTTAACCACCTCATTGAGGTGATCTGTAGTCCAGCTGGTCGCTTGAGGACAGAATCTGGTAGTTGCCTGAAGTCTTCACATTGCATCCTCATCACCTTGAATGTTTTTGCTGGTTGTGCTTCGAGTATCATCTTTGAAACAGCATCAGGTGTATGAAGGACTGACACCTTGCGCCTCTTCTCCATGGTGGCAAAAGATCGATCACAAGGAAGAAAATAATAACCAGAGACCATGAACTTCTGCTCAACTTGGGTAAAGTAACCATAGAGACGAACATCGCCATCAGATCGAGCATCCGCCAACTCGTCATCATGCAAGCGGTCAGACAAGTGAAAATGATGGGCAGAAAAGAAAACTTTAAGAAAGTCTCTCAATTCAAAAAAACGTGTCAATACTTTTCCCCTTTCTGGAGCAACTGCTTGCACGCGTGTTACCCCTCCACTATGTCTCCCTGTCATGGATTTTGCGCCATCAGTACAGATACCAACACATCTTGACCACCAAGTCCATTTGATGTCACAAAGCTGTCCAGTACTTTAAAAATATCCTCTCCAGTTGTCCTGGTTTCCAGTGGTTTGCAGAAGAGGATGTCTTCCTTAATTGAACCCCCATAAACGTAACGGACATATACCAGGAGCTGTGCCAGGCCCGCAACATCTGTTGACTCATCCAGCTGCAACGCATAGAATTCACCTATAGGGAGGAGGTCAGAGACCTGGCTGTGTGGTGCCAGGATGACAACCTCTCCCTCAACGTGATCAAGACAAAAGAGATGATTGTGGACTACAGGAAAAGGAGGACCGAGCACGCCCCCATTCTCATCGACGTGGCTGCAGTGGAGCAGGTTGTCAGTTCTGATGGTATGGAGCGGGAGGATGAGGGTCAAGGACCGGAATGGTCGGTAGTGGACAGACACAGGAAGAAGAGAGATCATGATACAGGAAGCAGTGGAGCGTCTAGTAAAGAGAAAATAAAGAGGGCCAAGGTAGGAAGCAAGAGTAAGGATGTGTTGGAGTAGAAAGTGGTCATAGTATTTGACGAGACCACAGGGCCTCACTTACACCCTATCCGACTAATGCTGTAGAGAAAGAGGTAGGGGAAGTGAAATTAAAGGTTAATTGGAAACGGTAGATTGTTAATATTGTGTGGTAGCCAGGTTCAGCAAGAGAAGATTCTGAAAATGAAAAAGCTTAATGGGAAGAAGATTAAAAGCCATGTCCCTGGTGCTTATGTCAGATTGAGGGGTCATCACTGGGGACCCAATATCATTGTCCACAGACGATATTAAAGAACATGTGAAGGGAGTCAGAGTGATTAAGGCCAAAGGGTTGATCAGTAGCAAAGATGTTCAAAGAAGGTTTGAGAAAGTATTGCAGGGAAAAGGTACAGGTAGGATTCCTTAGTTTCAGTGTTAGAGAAAGGAAAGAAAAGATGTGCGGAGTGTGGAGGGGCACGTGACTATGGTGAATGTGGAAGCAACGTTAAGGATTACGGTGAATGGTGGAAGCAACATGAAGGATTACGGTGAATGGTGGAAGCAACATGAAGGATTACGGTGAATGGTGGGAGCAACGTGAAGGATTACGGTGAATGGTGGTAGCAGCAACGTGCTGCAGTTGGTGGTGTTAGGGATTTCTTTGGTTAAGGATAGTATTTCCATGGTAGTACATCACTGGGTACAGATTGATTGATAGTACATTCCAGCACAGCAGGGGGCGGCATGCCCTTTAAACGATTGTTTTGGACCGCCGTGACGTCACAGTAGAAGGAGAAGAAAAAGAAGAAGAAGACTATGAAGAAGGAGGCGGAGGAGGCGACCATGTTGAATTAGCGTTTGATTTTTGGAGTGAATTTAACCGAGCAGTAAAATAAGGGAACATTTGCAGCGAACATTTATGACACATAACATGAAAGCGACAGAAAGGTGAGCGGTTCGTGGCGTCATATTTAATTAAGCACGAGGAACATTTGGTGAAAGTCGACGTTAACCGTCGGCTAACCGCCTGACGTGGGAGACGACACAACCTCACCAAACTGACTAGTTATTTACAAGAAACCCCCTTTCGCCAGGGATGTAACGCCACCCAGATAGCTAACCGAGTATATAAAGTAGTTAGTTAGCTAGTTAACACAAGTGACCAGAGTGTTTATGTCTAACGTCACTGGATAGCTAGCCATCTAAGTCAACTGGCTAGCTAAATATATTCCTCTCAAGTTGGCGAGATCAATGGCCCCTGTGGCATTACATCGCTATTAGTTAGGTTTTAATCACCTTTTACCAAGTTGGCACAACTACTACTGACTGCTAACATTGCTAAAGTATGAACTGTAGCTGACTTTTCACCTTTTATTTGGTCGACGAGGGCCTCCCAGTTGTTAGTTAACGTTGTTTACCTAGAACATTAACTAGGTTGCATTGATTGCATCCAGGAGAGCAACTAGTTGACTAGTTAGTTGGTTAGATCCCATGTAGCTCGATTATGTAACTAGCCAGTTATGTACCTAACTAGTGGCGTGTGTGTGGTTCGTACATTGGTTTAAATGCAGATTCTTCTACCTAACTCTGGGTCATTTCCACCAAGTAACTTCAAACTTCGCACTTGATTTCGGCTATAAAGTAGCTACGAGTCCCACATAGTTGCCATTGTAACCTGACGTTACTCTCTGGTCCCATACTGTATGCGTTGGGTTTGTGTTCATGCCATTCACACATTGGTTGGAATACACTACAGACTGATCCACCAAGCCAACACTAGAAAGTCCATTTGACCTTGTCCCTGCCTGCCAAACACATCTTTGACATGATGTAGCTGGGGATTTGAATATAACTTTTGGGCATTCATTCTACATTTGCATTATGTTGTTTTAAAGCAAAGGCTGAGGCTTATATAGTCTCCACTCTGACTTTACTTCTGGAATAACGTTCTCCCTCTTCTCTCCTTCCTTTCAGGTGGCCCAGGTTTGAGTTGCTGTGTACGAAATGAGCTGAATATACCCTCACTCACACGCATAGCTACACACTTTGACAGAAGACCTGAAAGAGGAGGGAGACTCACCTGGAGACGAGGGGACAGACTGAGAGGAGCCCAAGGGGAACTTAAAGCTGTTTTGCTTTTGGACTACAGTTGCCCTTTGTTTGATTTTCAACGTCCTGAAACTACTTCAACACGTGGATGGAGATATACACACAGTGGAAAACAAATGTTGAACAATAAGGACCTATTATTTTGATGAAATATTTGTACCAAGGTTTGAAAAACCGTTTCCAAGGACATCGATGTGGAGTAATTCAAAGTTACATTTTAACGTTTGAACAAAGATTCTATTACAGGTTCTATTCCCCCGGTTCAAAAAGTCTTAGCAGTTCTATTGCAAGAATTAAACTCCTTGATACTTGTTCACATATAATTTTCTATATTGTGTGCAGGTACAGTATATTTATGCATTTGAATGCATATATCTCTTCATTTGGAAGAGCTCTTGTATAAATACTTTTTTTTCTTCTTCACACGTCAGTAAACTCTGTTGAAGGGGACCGAACTGCACGTGCGTGTATATTTAAAAAGTGCAAATAGACTTCTGTTGTAAAAGCTTTGGACTAAAAATAAGAATATTATTTTGTTAATGCTTTATTAGACTCCTTTGAAGAGGCTTTTTAAGGGACAAAAACAGAGGGGTAATAAAAACAAAGGAGCAAAAAAAACAACAACAACAAACGGAGGACAAATGGCAACTGCCAGAACAGAGAACCTCGGCCCTGTCGTCATGGGACTGAACAAGCAGAACGGGCAGCTTAGGGGGCCGCCGAAACCGGCCTCTCCCCTATCAGGACCCCAAGTTTTGGACTCTCTTTCAGACAATGCCACAGGGGCACCCCAGAAAGCGGGTGCTGCCAAGGAGGGAACTGGGGTTAGGTACACATTTCTCTCTTACACCCCTGTTTCACCCAGTGACTAAAACAATTGTGTTCTGCTCATATAGCTTGTGATACTTTCGTACTAGGTTTTAGAAGTGATGACCCAGCAGTTTTAGTTTTAGAAATCAGCAGTGAATGTGTGCAGATGTTCTTCTTTTAATTGCTCTCTTTGCTGCGTTTACGTCAGGTTTGGGGATGACTGGAAGAAGAACCTTCAGCTCCCTCCCAAAGACACCCGGGTCAGAACCTCTGTAAGTCATGCTACAATGCAGCATTGCTTTTCCAATAGCTCACAGGATTTTCCCAGTGTCCTTCTAATCAAGTCTGTTACTTTCTTGCTATGTCCCAGGATGTAACGTCCACTAAGGGGAATGAGTTTGAGGACTACTGTCTGAAACGGGAGCTCCTGATGGGCATCTTTGAGATGGGCTGGGAGAAGCCCTCCCCTATCCAGGTACGACACTCACCGGAAGCGTCTCTGCCCACAGGTCACCTTTTGAAACTGGGGGGGATTCACTGGCTGTAAATCGGCTCCTGACACCTATAACCTAATAAAGCTACCTTAAAGTGATGCTCCAGGACTTTTGTAGAATTTCAGCCAGTTTTGAAAGTGGTGCTCATGAGCCAAACGGGTCCCTGTTTTTTGTGTCCTATGTCATCCAAAAGTCCTGCAAAAATGAGTTAGATATGTTGCGAATTTGTTGAGCTTAACATCCCGGACTGCATCTTTTAAGTTATACCCGAACAGTCTTCAGACATAGCTTTTGTAGTTTGTCATAGTGATAGTTACATATTTGGTAATAGCCAAGCGGTATTTGTTAAAAAAAAAACATTAAACCAGAGTTTGTCACTTTCAGGAGGAGAGCATTCCCATAGCCCTGTCAGGGCGAGATATCCTGGCCCGAGCCAAGAATGGAACAGGGAAGAGTGGGGCCTACCTCATCCCCATGCTGGAGAGAATAGACCTGAAGAAGGACTATATACAGGGTGAGACAAGTAGAATATGCAGATCTCACTGACGCCACCAACAAAACATTTTTAAAGTAACTGTCCAGTGAAAATATCATACCCAAATAATGTTGTTGACTCATCCTATACTCGTATTTGTGGCCAAAGCATAAATAAATATAAAATAAAAATCAAACTTGATTTGGCCAGCTCGTCCTCCTCAGGACTATTAGACCTTTGGGCTCCTGAGTGGCACAGTGGTCTTAAGGCACTGCATCTCAGTGCTTGAGGTGTCACTACAGACACCCTGGTTCGATTCCAGGCTGTATCACATCCGGCCGTGATTGGGAGTCCCCTAGGGCGGCGCAAAATTGGCCCAGCGTCGTCCGGGTTTGGCCGGTGTAGGCCGTCATTGTAAATAAGAATTTATTCTTAACTTATTAAACCTCGGGACGATCCTTGAGGCCGATACGTAAAGCTTAATAAAGGGCAGTGATGCAGTGCGAGTTTCTTCTTTTTTCTCATGACTGGGATTCGCCCATACCATTCCAATACAGAAAAGCTGCTTTTAGCATACCTAATTACCATTGTAAGTCATTCTAGGTCATATTTATGTGGCTATTTGATCATAATGTAGGCCTACCATCAAAAACTAGAGAATGCATCCCATAACATTTTAACTTGTAAATAACTGTTCTTTCATTCAGCCTATATTGGCAGCTAATATCTGTTGTTCAATGTAGGCCTACATTCAATGAGACTTGAAAAAAAAACATGCAGTGCTTGACATGAACCTGTTTATCCACTTATCCTTCAGACAAGGAAGTGACTGAAAATGTTTGATGCAGGAAACCACTTTACAAAATACAATGCATCAGACCAATTATGCTACCCTCTGCCTACTGGCTACTTAGCTTATTCAAGGCTGTCTCAAAATACAACACTGCCCATTTTAAGAAAAAGCTCTTTACCAGACTCGCTTTTTCAAAGATGTCTAGACATTTTACACGTTTTGTGCTTTTGTAAGAAGCCATCACGCCCCAATTGTTGACTACAAATATCTATAACTGGGCTAATAACTCACTAACTACCTGAGTCTGTCAATGCAATAGAATATTTACAAAATGTGCACGAGGCTACATCTCAAAAACAAGCGTATCTACTCAGGACCACTCCAGTTCAATGTAAATGGCACAGATCCTTATATGGTAAGGGTCTATTTGTATATAGGCCTACTGCAGCTCTGATTGGTTAAGCCACACTGGTCTGTGTAGAGTATTGGCTGAGTCTTGTCAATGCAATAGAATCCTATTCTGATGCATTCTGCCTACATCAAAATCTCTTGCATGGTTAGTTTTGCATGCTTAGTCTTTTCATAGTTTGTTTTGGTATGTTGATGGGGTTAACGGGGAACACTCAACTTTCTAGAGTTAAGTTCAATCTGGTGCTTTTCTCTGCTGCAGTCCCGGCAGTCTCTGAAAGGGAACATTGACTGGACAGTTACTTTAACTCAGGCAAGTCAAAGGGTTCGCAAAATGCGACTTCAGTGGTCGCTGTCTGGAGCCTACTACTGTTACTCTAAAACTCTTACTTCCTGTCATCCTTCTTAATACTTTCTCTTCCCCTCTGTCAAACCACATTGTGTATTTATACCTCTCCCTCTCTCTCCAAAGCCATTGTGATGGTCCCCACTCGTGAGCTGGCTCTGCAGGTGAGCCAGATCAGTATCCAGATCAGTAAGCACCTGGGCGGAGTGAAAGTCATGGCCACCACGGGCGGCACCAACCTGCGAGATGATATCATGCGCCTGGACGAGACTGGTAATGGCAGCATCGCATTCACTTACTTCAAAATGGTACCTTGCGATAAATACAGTGCAGTCGAAAGTATTCAGACCCTTAACTTTGTCCACATTTTACGTTACAGCCTTAATTCTAAAATGGATTAGAAATTAATCGCTCCTCTTCAATCTACACATGATAACCCCATAACGAAAATGCGAATACAGGTTTTTCTAAATGTATTCAAAATAAAAAAACATCTTATTTACATAAGTATTCAGACCCTTTGCTATGAGACTCGCAATTGAGCTCAGGTGCGTGCTGTTTACATTGATCATCCATGAGATGATTCTTCAACTTGATTGGAGTCCACCTGTGGTAAATTAAATTGATTGGACATGATTTGGAAAGGCACACACCTGTCTATATAACGTCCAAGAGTTGACAGTGCATGTCAGAGCAAAAACCAAGCCATGAGGTCGAAGGAATTGTCCATAGAGCTCCGAGACAGGATTGTGTTGAGGCACAGATCTGGGTAAGGGTACCATTGAAGGTCCCCAAGAACACAGTGGCCTCCATCATTCTTAAATGGAAGAAGTTTGGAACCACCAAGACTCTTCCTAGAGCTGGCCACCCAGCAAAATTGAGCAATCGAGGGAGAAGGGCCTTGGTCAGGGAGGTGATCAAGAACCTGATGGTCACTCTGACAGAGCTCCAGAGTTCCTCTGTGGAGTTGGGAGAAGCTTCCAGAAGGACAACCATCTCTGCAGCACTCTACCAATCCACCTTTATGGTAGACGTAAACCACTCCTCAGTAAAAGGCACATGACAGGCCACTTGGAGTTTGTCATAAGGCACTTAGAGACTCTTGCCCTGAATGCCAAGCACCATGTCTGGAGGAATCCTGTCACCATCCCTACGGTGAAGCATAGTGGTGGCAGCATCATGCTGTGGGGATGTTTTTCAGATTCTTGATGAAAACCTTCAGAGCTCTTAGGACTTCAGACTGGGGCGAAGGTTCACCTTCCAAAAGGACAGCGACCCTTCGCACACAGCCAACGCAGGCGTGGCTTCAGGACAAGTCTCCTGAATGTCCTTGAGTGGCCCAGCCACAGCCTGAACCCGACCCAACATCTCTGGAGAGACCTGAAAATAGCTGTTCGGAGACGCTCACCATCCAACCTGACAGAGCTTGAGAGGATATGCATTGAAGAATATGAGAAACTCCCCAAATACAGGTGTGCCAAACTTGTAGCTTCATACCCAAGAAGACTTGAGGCTGTAATCGCTGCCAAAGGTGCTTCAACATAGTACTGAGTAAAGGGTCTGAATACTTATGCAAATGTGATATTTCAGTTTTTTTTATTTGTAATAGATTTACTTTTTTGCTTTGTCATTATGGGGTAATGTGGAGAGATATATATATATATATATATATATATATATATATATTTTAACTAGGCAAGTAAGTTAAGAACACCGGCCAAACTCCGACAATGCTAGGCCAATTGCACCGCCCAATAGGATTCCCAATCCCGTCCAGTTGTGATACAGCCAGCTCTAGGAAGAGTCTTGGTGGTTCTAAACGTCTTCCATTTTAGAATGATGGAGGCCACTGTGTTCTTGGGGACCTTCAATGGTGCAGGAATGTTTTGGAAGAGTGTTCGCTGTTTTGGTACCCTTCCCTGGATCTGTGCTCAACAGACAATGCCTTTGACCTCATGGCTTGGTTTTTACTCTGACATGCACTGTCAACTGTGGGACCTTTTTAATATAGACAGGTGTGTGTGTGTGTGTGCCTTTCCAAATCCTGTCCAATCGATAGAATTTACCACAGGTGGACTCCAATCAAGTTGTAGAAACATCTCAAGGATGATCAATGGAAACAGGATGCACCTGAGCTCAATTTCAAGTCTCATAGCAAAAAGTCTGAATAATTATGTAAATAAGATTTTATTTTTTTTGTAATACATTTGCAAAAATTTCAGGAACTGTTTTCCCTTGGTCATTTATTGGGTAATATGTGTAGATTGAGGAACATATTTTTTTTATTTGATCCAATTTAGAAGGCTGTAACGTAACAATGTTTAAAGGGAAGGGTTCTGAATAATTTTTGAATGCACTGTATGTTTGTATATAGCGTAGCTCCGTATTTGAATAATTTATTTGATAGTCAGTTTTGATCGTCGTCATCAAGGGAGTCAATCATTTTGGACCTCACTGTACGCTACAAACAAGTCACAACCTCAAAGCTGTACAAAAATCCACATCCGTTTCTGATTCTCAGTGCATGTGGTCATAGCCACTCCCGGCAGGATCCTGGACTTGATAAAGAAGGGCGTGGCCAAAGTGGATAGAGTCCAGATGATGGTGATGGATGAGGTGAGTGCGTGAATACCTGGTACCTGAGTCCATCAACCACTGACTATAGTAAACAACTGTAGGTGACTCCAGAGAATCAATCCTCTTGTTTCGTTACGAGTCACTCCCTATTTTTCATCAGGGCCTTCAAATCTCTTCCGGTTCGTCATTTTCCTCGGCAACCAGCGCCAAATGTCAGGGGTAAACGTCCCTATTAAGCCCATGTACCATATAAGCCCAACAAAGTACAACAAAATCAAAAAACTACGTAATTTTTTGCTGTGTGATGTTTCTTCTTTTGAAGCTGCTTGTTACATAAATGACACTTATTGTAAGCAATGTGCCTGCTGATCCCAGAAGAAGTTGCAAAAAACTCTTGATGATTTTGGTACCTTCAAAAGAGAACATTTTTTGCATATTTCTACTCCTGTTTTTGGTAAGTACTAATTTGTTCTCAACCTTTAAGTGATTTAGTGTTTTGAATAAGACATATGTTAGAATATTACTTGAATTATAAATATTGTTTCTTTTGAAATCAAAATATTTAGAGGGGGCGGCAGGTAGCCTAGTGGTTAGAGTGTTGGGCCTGTAACTGAAAGGTTGCCGGATTGAATCCCCGAGCTGACAAGGTAAAAATCTGTCATTCTACCCCTGAACAAGGCAGTTAACCCACTGTTCCTAGGCCATCATTGTAAATAAGAATTTGTTCTTAACTGACTTGCCTAGTAAAATAAAGATAATGTAGCATGCTAGCAAACAGACCACATGCTGCATCAATACAGTAGCTGCATAGTATGGTTCATTGCAATGAAGCTGGATAAGCAGGTATAGTTTACAATTTTGTTTGCAGTTTATATTATTTTACTGTTAAATAGACAACTGTGTGCATCTTTTTTATTTATTAAATTATTTACGTCGTGGGCTTAAAGGCGACGGTAGCTAAAATATCACACTGCCTGGGGTGGATGTAAATAAGTTTAGCTAATTACTTCTCTGCATGATACATTTATACTTGTCATGCTATGTTAGTGCACCATATATAGATTTATTTCATATAGTTGTTTTTTTAATGTCGTGGGTAGAATAAAATATTCTGTACTTTAACCATAAATTCACTGATGTTTCCTTTAAGCCCACCTGCTCCCATTAAGCCCACTTTACTGTGTTTTTAAATGGGGATTTTCTTTCTTTTGACCTTTGAACCATTTTCATCCCTAATCATCAGCTCCATAATTCAGATAATTAATACCCATAGGCTCCTCTGGAGAAGGCACATGCACTGGAGGCAGTGAGCAAAGAGGCAAATGAGAATACAGAAACCTGTACCACAGCCTTCACAGTGGAGAGGCGTGTACAATGCTGTCATGTTCATGAAACCAGCGTCATATTACATCGCACGATCACTTAATGAGTCAGCACCATCAGAGGGTGAACGGTATGTGATGAAGTTCCTAGACAGACGGCCAAACAACACATTCTTCCTCCCATCCAAGGACAAGACTGAGGATGTGGAGCTCAGGTTTCTCTGCAAAGCAGAGCTGGAGGAACCTGGACCGTTCTATTGGCACAATCATGAGGTCATTGAAAATCTGTACAAAAACAAGATGAAAGCCATCAAAGACTTGTTAGCGTAAGATTTGCAAGCAAAGGCAACCACAACTTGGGCAAAAGATTTAAACAGAGACCACCCTATAAACTGTTATGTTACACTAAGATAACTACAACGATAAAATCACATCAAAGAGCACAGGCCTACGTTTAGACTAGGAGAAGGTAGAAATTGCAGAATTTATTTATTTTGCTTAAGTTATAGGCTAATGATACATGAGCTTCAAGAAGTTATGACTCATGTCTCCTCAAAATGAACTGTGTGTTTTAATGTTGCTCCACAATGAACTGATATGGTTTTAAAATGTGTTTTTTACAATGTTTTTAAACTACTAGCCTAAATGTTGAAAATCAATTAAACTTATTGTTTTAAATCTAAATCTTGAAATTGACTCTTACTATCCTTAGAACATTAGTATTGAACCTGCAAACAGTTTTTCTTTTAGTCAGTTGGTCTTCAGAAATCTTCATAAAAACATCTGACATTTTGGCCAATTTTCAAATGCCAACAGCACACCATAGGATAGAGAGAGACAAACATATATATATATATATATATATATATACAGTGGGGAGAACAAGTATTTGATACACCGCCGATTTTGCAGGTTTTCCTTCTTACAAAGCATGTAGAAGTCTGTAATTTTTATCATAGGTACACTTCAACTGTGAGAGACGGAATCTAAAACAAAAATCCAGAAAATCACATTGTATGATTTTTTAATAATTAATTTGCATTTTATTGCATGACATAAGTATTTGATCACCTACCAACCAGTAAGTATTCCGGCTCTCACAGACCTGTTAGTTTTTCTTTAAGAAGCCCTCCTGTTCTCCACTCATTACCTCTATTAACTGCACCTGTTTGAACTCGTTACCTATATAAAAGACACCTGTCCACACACTCAATCAAACGGACTCCACACACTCAATCAAACAGCTGTGTAAGGACATCAGGGATAAAATTGTAGACCTGCACAAGGCTGGGATGGGCTACAGGACAATAGGCAAGCAGCTTGGTGAGAAGGCAACAACTGTTGGTGCAATTATTAGAAAATGGAAGAAGTTCAAGATGACGGTCAATCTCCCTCGGTCTGGGGCACCATGCAAGATCTCACCTCGTGGGGCATCAATGATCATGAGGAAGGTGAGGGATCAGCCCAGAACTACACGGCAGGACCTGGTCAATGACCTGAAGAGAGCTGAGACCACAGTCTCAAAGAAAACTATTAGTAACACACTACGCCGTCATGGATTAAAATCCTGCAGCGCACGCAAGGTCCCCCTGCTCAAGCCAGCGCATGTCCAGGCCCGTCTGAAGTTTGCCAATGACCATCTGGATGATCCAGAGGAGGAATGGGAGAAGGTCATGTGGTCTGATGAGACAAAAATAGAGCTTTTTGGTCTAAACTCCACTCGCCTTGTTTGGAGGAAGAAGAAGGATGAGTACAACCCCAAGAACACCATCTCAACCGTGAAGCATGGAGGTGGAAACATCATTCTTTGGGGATGCTTTTCTGCAAAGGGGACAGGACGACTGCACCGTATTGAGGGGAGGATGGATGGGGCCATGTATCGCAAGATCTTGGCCAACAACCTCCTTCCCTCAGTAAGAGCATTGAAGATGGGTCGTGGCTGGGTCTTCCAGCATGACAACGACCCGAAACACACAGCCAGGGCAACTAAGGAGTGGCTCCGTAAGAAGCATCTCAAGGTCCTGGAGTGGCCTAGCCAGTCTCCAGACCTGAACCCAATAGAAAATCTTTGGAGGGAGCTGAAAGTCCATATGGCCCAGCGACAGCCCCGAAACCTGAAGGATCTGGATGGAGGAGTGGGCCAAAATCCCTGCTGCAGAGTGTGCAAATCTGGTCAAGAACTACAGGAAATGTATGATCTCTGTAATTGCAAACAAAGGTTTCTGTACCAAATATTAAGTTCTGCTTTTCTGATGTATCAAATACTTATGTCATGCAATAAAATGCAAATTAATTATTTAAAAATCATACAATGTGATTTTCTGGATTTTTGTTTTAGATTCCGTCACTGACAGTTGAAGTGTACCTATGATAAAAATTACAGACTTCTACATGCTTTGTAAGTAGGAAAACCTGCAAAATCGGCAGTGTGTCAAATACTTGTTCTCCCCACTGTATATATTGAAAGATTAATTATTGACGAGTAATTTCCACTATAGTTTTGATTTTGTTCATAGTTTTTTAGCTACATTCCGAAGAAGACCGTTTAGCTTTTTCTGCTTTGACAACAAATAGGCTGGTCATCATCTACTGTCTGTCTGTCTGTCACGCATATTTCAAATGCTATTTACAGGCAATAGGAGTGGAGACAAAATGAAAATAGCTATTGATACTTAAGAGATTACAGATTTGAATAGAACAAGTTCATATTGTTAAGATTATTTTTTTTTTTTGGGAGAGAGGGACTACTTACACCTTAGCCAAATACAGTTTTTCACAATTCCTGACATTTAATCCTAGTGCACCAGTCCCTCCTGCAGCAAAGCACCCCCACAACATGATGCTGCCACCCCCGTGCTTCAAGGTTGCGATGGTGTTCTTCGGCTTGCAAGCCTCCCCCTTTTTGGTCATTCTAGCCAAACAGTTCTATTTTTGTTTCATCAGACCAGAGGACATTTCTCCAAAAGAGTATGATCTTTGTCCCCATGTGCAGTTGCAAACTGTAGTCAGCCCTTTCAGGTTATGTCGATATAGGACTCGTTTTACTGTGAATATAGATACTTTTGTACACGTTTCCTCCAGCATCTTCACAAGATCCTTTGCTGTTGTTCTGGGATTGATTTGCACTTAAAGTACTTTTATCTCTAGGAGACAGAATGCGTCTCCTTCCTGAGCGGTATGACGGCTGCATGTTTCCATTGTGTTTATACTTGCGTACTATTGTTTGTACAGATGGAAATTGCTCCCAAGGATGAACCAGACTTGTGGAGGTCTACTATTATTTTTCTGAGGTCTTTGCTGATGATGTCGAGCAAAGAGGCTTGAAGGTTGGCCTTGAAATACATCCACTGGTGCACCTCCAATTGACTCAAATGATGTCAATTAGCCTATCAGAAGCTTCTAAAGCCATGACATAATTTTCTGGAATGTTCCAAGCTGTTTAAAGGCACAGTCAACTTAGTGTATGTAAACTTCTGACCCACTGGAATAGTGAAATAATCTCTGGAAACAATTGTTGGAAGAATTACTTGTCATGCACAAAGTAGACAGATTATTTCACAAGTGTGTATGTATATGTCCTTATTTGGAACACCCATGGGATTAAAGGGTACATTACATACCCATAATCCCTCGCCAGACTTTCAACATATTTGGACTAATTAAACAGTAAAACATTACAAATTGGTATTATTGACCCTTCAAATGAGATTAGACTTTTTCATTTTAACTCAAATGTTCTCTTAAATTTCTGAAAAGCGGGTTTGGTTAATAGGGACGTTTACCCTACCAGTATCAGCAAATTAATAAATGACCTACCAGTAGTAGCAAATTAATAAATTACATACCAGTATCAGCAAATTAATAGAAATACAGGAGAGTAAAACATACTTTTTAGAAAGCTGTGTGACTCTGCTAATGTTCCATTGAATGTTTTCTCTTCTCAGGCGGACAAGCTGCTTTCTCAGGACTTTGTGGTGCTCATCGAGGATATCATCAGCTTCCTGGCCAAGGGCCGTCAGATCCTGCTCTACTCTGCCACCTTCCCCATCAGCGTGCAGAAGTTCATGGTGAGTAATGCCTCATGGCCCTGAGCCACATGTTGGCAGCCGTGTTGTATCACCATCAGGCCAGTCTGTTTTATATACTTTATTGTCCATTTACATGGAAAATGCTCCTTTTTTTTCTTGAACAGTGGAACCCTTGGTCTCCTTCCTGAGAGCAGCAGCTCAAAACATTGGGCTAGATTGTGTGTGTGTGTGTGGGTTCATCTGATGGGCTTGGCCTTCTCCCTAGTCTGTTTATCATAGTGGCCCTGAAACCCCCTGCACTGCAGTCCACAGAGCTTGGACCCCAGGTTCACAGTCCGTCTGAGGATACCCTTATTAGCCACTGACAGCCCACCG
Organism: Thymallus thymallus; assembly: GCA_023634145.1. NCBI lineage: Eukaryota > Metazoa > Chordata > Actinopteri > Salmoniformes > Salmonidae > Thymallus > Thymallus thymallus. The sequence goes on from CM042395.1 coordinate 2,551,090, forward strand.
CACCAGGCCAGGAAACTGAAAGTCGGCACACTCTCTATATGGCAGGTGTAGTACATTGAACACGAATCGAAATGCAATCATTTCGAAGAGTTAGTCAGGGCATAACATTTGCTTTTCTGTCCTCCAGCCCAAAAAATGTTCACCTGCTAAAATGACACCAACACAACTAAAACAGACCAAAATATCACAATTTTCACCTGCCCTTTCAAATGCGTGACTCAAGTCATGTTTGTGAGATTGATCCTGAAGCGTTGCCTTCTCTTCCCTAACAGTTGAAACTCAGACATAGAAAAACAACCCAGCTTGTGAACAAAATAATGTAAATAGCCAACGAACAAAGTCTCACTTCAGTAGACTTGGGTTTCAAGTAAATTAGACTAACTTTTATGCCTGTGTGTAGCACTTGTCTTTCACTCTGCTCTTCACGTGGCAGTGTTGCAGGCAGTGTTGCAGGCAGTGTTGCAGGCAGTGTTGCAGGCAGTGTTGCAGGCAGTGTTGCAGGCAGTGTTGCAGCGTGAGGTGAAACAGGCTATATAGTATAGTATAGATAGATAGATAGATAGATAGGTACTTTATTGCTCCCCCGGGGGGGAAATTTCATTGTCAAGCAGCTACAACAAAACACAGGGCAGGTGCAAAATGCCACAACGAAAAGTACACAAAAGACAGATACACGGTACATGATACATAGAGCGGCAGTATGAAAAAGTATAGAAATACAAGATATCTGGAGTGCAAAAAAATAAAAGCTGTGGTTGGCTGAATATGTACACTATACATTGGTGGATGTTGGTGTACAGTTAGGTATACAGTTATATTTACAGATAAGTGAATACTTGCATGTTTACACAAACTGTACAGGTAAATGACAGGAAGAGATACTTTAATAGCTAAATGTGTGTATGATATCATTTGGGGTAATAATAGTAATTCCCTTAAAATACAGTCCTTAGTGCGCAGGGTTTAATTACAGACAACTGCACTTATTGCACATTCGATATACTAAAAGCAATGAGAAAAGGTGCAACTGGCAGGATACTAATATGCATTCCTGAGTGAATGCCTACGTCCAATAATTACTTACAATATTGCATGTGATATAATATAACAACTGTACATGAGTATGTATATACAGACCTGTATGAATAAATAGGTCCTGAGTGGATGAGTGCTGACGGACCAGAGTTACTCACGGATGGATGCATAATTGTTAAACTAGGTCCTAGCACCCCAACAGTTCCAGATCTATGTTGCCGACGGCACGGCACCCCGGTGAGGCATTATATAGTCTCATAGCCGCCGGCAGGAAGGACCTCCTGTAGCGCTCTCTGGCACACCGTGGTGGGATCAGTCTGTGACTGAAAGTGCTCCTCTGCGTCATAACCATAGTGTGCAGAGGGTGGGTGACGTTGTCCATGATGGCCAGCAGTTTGGCCAGGATCCGTCTCTCCGCCACCTCCTCTAGAGTGTCAAGGCTCATCCCCAGGACAGAGCTAGCCTTCCTGATCAGCTTATTTACCCGAGAAGCATCACCGGTATTCGTAGTTCTTTGACTTTGTGCAATTTAATTTACCAGCTGTGAAACAAAACTGCAGAAATAATTTAAACTGCTTCTGTAGCTTTTATTTTACTATAAATGTGATCATACTTGACTTTTTATTCACAAATGCTAGTGAAAGGCTTGCACTGTGGAGTTCTGACCACCCACCATTGTGGCTGGTGAAATAGACCTACCAATGCCAAAATCGACCTGCAGGTGCAGGGTGTTAATTTTAGGCCCTGGTTAAAGTTCATATAAGGAAATCAGTCAATTGAAATCAATGTAGGCCCTAATCTACGGATTTAACATGACTGGGAATACAGATATGCATCTGTTGTTCACCAATACCTTTAAAAAAAATAAAGGTAGGGGCGTGGATCAGAACCAGTCAGTATCTGGTGTGGTCACCATTTGCCTCATGTAGCTTGACTCATCTCCTTCACACAGAGTTGATCAGGCTGTTGAATGTGGAATGTTGTCTCACTCCTCTTCAATGGCTGAGCAAAGTTGCTGGATATTGGTGTGAACTGGAACACGCTGTCGTACACGTCGATCCAGAGCATCCCAAACATGCTCAAAGGGTGACATGTCTGGTGAGTATGCAGGCCATGGAAGAACTGGGACATTTTGTGTCCATATTTTTGCAACATGTTGAGCTTCCCTGAGACTGTTTCTGACAGTTTGTGCAGAAATTCTTCGGTTGTGCAAAACCCACCGTGTCATCAGCTGTCTTGGGCTGGTTTGGTTACACGTTGTCTGCGGTTGTGAGGCCAGTTGGACGTACTGCCAAGTTCTCTAAAACGACGATGGTAGAGGAATTAACATAATTTTATCTTGCCACAACTTTGGTGGACATTCCTCCAGTCAGCAGCCAATTGGTGCACTTGTGGAATGAGCATGCTGTTTAATCAGCTTCTTGATATGCCTCGCCTGTCAGGTGGATGGATTATCTTGGCAAAGGACAAATGCTCACTAACAGGGATGGAAACAAATTTGTTCACAAAATTTGAGATTCTTTTTGTGCGTATGGAAAATGTCTGGTGTTTTATTTCAGCTCATGAAACATGGGAACACTTCACGTGTTTTATACATTTGTTCAGTGTAGTTGGCGAGTATCGTGATGTTGACATTCCGTTGTCTCCGTCTGCGCAGGAGGCACTTTTGTTATTGGCATTAAGACAGTACTTAAAACACCCCACTCACTCTACTGCTTCACCACCCAGGAATAGGTGACTCACTGGATCTGCCTTCCTCGGGAAATCATTGTGCCGTTGTTTTGTTGTTGATTAGTGTAAGGTAGTTATTGCACCATGAACCCTGTTTACTTCTGTTTGGAAATTCATTGTGCCATCTGCATATTTCACTGCCAAGCAGTCCCCGTCGGAGCCTCTCAGGTCATTGGTGTATATGGCGAATAGCACTGGAGAGATGCCAGTTCCTTGAGGGGGAACCGGTAGATGTACACGGAGGATGGATGTTGAACAAATGAAATCCTTTTTGTCACATGCGCCGAATACAACAGGTGTAGCCCTTACAGTGAATTCCTTACCTACAAGCCCATAACCAACAATGATTTAAGAAGTTTTAAGAAGAGAAAAAAAGATTGTCACATACATACACTACATACAGTTGAAGTTGAATGTTTAAGTCTTTCAAAATCATTTTATAACCACTCCACAGATTTCATGTTAACAAACTATAGTTTGGGCAAGTTGGTTAGGACATCTACTTTGTGCATGACACAAGTAATTTTTCCAACAATTGTTTCCAGACAGTTTATTTAACTTATAATTCAATATATCACAATTCCAGTGGGTCAGAAGTTTACATACACTAAGTTGACTGTGCCTTTTAAACAGCTTGGAAAATTGCCTTGGCTTTAGTAGCTTCTGATAGGCTAATTGACATCATTTGAGTCAATTAGAGGTGTACCTTCAAACTCAGTGCCTCTTTGCTTGACATCATGGGAAAATCAAAATAAATCAACCAAAACCTCAGAAAAAAATGCCTGAAGGTACCACATTCATCTGTACCAACAATAGTATGCAAGTATAAAGACCATGGGGCCACGCAGCCATCGTACCGCTCAGGAAGGAGACTCTTTCTGTCTCCTAGAGATGAACGTACTTTGGTGCGAAAAGTGCAAATCAATCCCAGAACAACAGCAAAGGACCTTGTGAAGATGCTGGAGGAAACGGGTACAAAAGTATCTATAAAACAAGTCCTATTTCGACATAACCTGAAAAGCCGTTCAGCAAGGAAGAAGCCACTGCTCCAAAACCACTATAAAAAAGCCAGACTACGGTTTGCAACTGCGCATGGGGACAAAGATTGTACTTTTTGGAGAAATGGCCTCTGGTTTGATGAAACAAAAATATAACTGTTTAGCCATAATGACCATCGTTATATTTGGAGGAAAAAGGGGGAGGCTTGCAAGCCGAAGAACACCATCCCAACCGTGAAGCACGGGGTGGCAGCATCATGTTGTGGGGTTGCTTTGCTGCAGGAGGGACTGGTGCACTTCACAAAATTTATGGCATCATGAGGAAGGAAAATTATGTGTATATATTGAAGCAACATCTCAAGACATCAGTCAGGAAGTTAAAGCTTGGTCGCAAATGGGTCTTCCAAATGGACATTGACCCCAGGCATACTTCCAAAGTTGTGGCAAAATGGCTTAACGACAACAAAGTCAAGGTATTGGAGTGGCCATCACAAAGCCCTGACCTCAATACTATTGAACATTTGTGGGCAGAACTGAAAAAGCGTGTGCGAGCAAGGAGGCCTACAAACCTGACTCAGTTACACCAGTTCTGTCAGGAGGAATGGGCCAAAATTCACCCAACTTATTGTGGAAGGCTACCCAAAATGGACCCAACTTAAACAATTTATAGGCAATGCTACCAAATACTAATTTAGTGTATGTTAACTTCTGTCCCACTGGAATTGTGTTTATAGTGAAATAAGCTCTGTAAACAATTGTTGGAAGAATTACTTGTCACCAATAAGAAGAATTGACTTGCTTGGGCCAAGAAACACGAGCAATGGACATTAGACGTGCATGTAGGTAGAGTTAAAGTGACTGTGCATATATAATAAACAGAGTAGCAGCAGTGTAAAAGAGGGGTCTGGTGGCCCTTTGATTAGCTGTTCAGGAGTCTGATGGCTTGTGGGGTTGAAGCTGTTAAGACTTTAGGACCTAGACTTGGTGCTCTGGTACCGCTTGCCGTGCGGTAGCAGAGGGAACAGTCTATGACTAGGGTGACTTGAGTCTTTGATCATTTTTAAGGCCTTCCTCAGACACCTCCTGGTATAGAGGTCTTAGATGGCAGGAAACTTGGCCCATACCCTCTGTAATGCCTTGTGGTCGGAAGCCGAGCAGTTGCCTTACCAGGCAGTGATGCAACCAGTCAGGATGCTCTCGATGTTGCAGCTGTAGAACTTTTTGAGGATCTGAGGACCCATGCCAAATCTTTTCAGTCTCCTGAGGGGAATAGGCTTTGTCGTGCCCTCTTCACAACTGTCTTGGTGTGTTTGGACCATGATATTTTGTTGGTGATGTGGACACCAAGGAACTTAACTCTCAACCTGCTCCACTACAGACCTGTCGATGAGAATTGAGGTGTGCTCGGCCCTTCTTTTCCTGTAGTAGGAAACAAACGATGCCAGTCAGCCCAACTCCACTACACCTAAACTAATTTCACGAGTTAGCCTATAGACAATCTGACGAGTTACAATATTAGGCCTTATCAGTTGTCAAATTGTACATGAAGAGATGGGCGCAATTTGTAATTTACATTTGCAGGGAAAAGGAGCGTCACTTCAGGTAAAACATTTTTGATTTCTTTATTATGAGTTGGAGTCAGAGGATTGGATGTGGAGTGTTCCTTTGATTCTGATGTTGACTTGGAGCCTCAGAAAATCCAGAACAGAGACGTTGATCCCAACTGCCACGGTGAGTCTGGGACAGATGGCACGGTTTGGGTAGAAAAGAGTGAGTTTGTTACATGCAGATCTTGCAGCACATAAGAGATTGTACTCATGTGCACAGAAAAGGAAACCGTACATGGGACATGTCTATGGTTGAACTCAAAGCATTTATTGTACTCCTGTATGTCCACTGGGCATTCGGCGGATAGAGCATGGATGTGGAGTCATTTTGGTCTGATAGGTACAGTGCATTCGGAAAGTATTCAGACCCTTTCACCTTTTTCACATTTTGTTACGTTAGTCTTATTCTAAATTTGAGTAAATAAAATCCCCAATCTACACACATTACCCCGTAATGACAAAGCAAAAACAGTTTTTTTGTATCACCGATACCTTATTTACACAAGTATTCAGACCCTTTGCTATGAGACTCGAAGTTGAGCTCAGGTGCATCCTGTTTCAATTGATCATCCTTGAGATGTTTTTACAACTTGATTGGAGTCCACCTGTGGTAAATTCAATTGATTGGACATGATTTGGAAAGGAACTCACCTGTCTATATAAAGTCCCACAGATGACCGTGCATGTCGGAGCAAAAGCGATGAGGTCGAAGGAATTGTCCGTAGAGCTCCCAGACAGGATTGTGTCGGCACAGATCTGGGGAAGGGTACCAAAAATCGGGGGAGAAGGGCCTTGGCCAGGGAGAGATGATTATTTTAGATTCTTCAAAGTAGCCACCCTTTGCCTTGACAGCTTTACATTCTCTCAACCAGCTTCATGAGGTAGTCACCTGGGATGCTTTTCCATCAGTCTTGAAGGAGTTCTCACAAATGCTGAGCAGTTGTTGGCTGCTATTCCTTCACTCTGCGGTCCGACTCATCCCAAACCATCTCAATTGGGTTTAGGTCAGGTGATTGTGGAGGTCAGGTCATCTGATGCAGTACTCCATCACTTTCCTTCTTGGTCAAATAGCCCTTACACAGCCTGGAGGTGTGTTGGGTCATTGTCCTGTTGAAAAACAAATTATAGTCCCACTAAACCCACTACTTGAACTCTGTGAAGCATTTATTTGGGCTGCAATTTCTGAGGCTGGTAACTAATGAACTTATCCTCTGCAGCAGAGGTAACTCTGGGTCTTCCTTTCCTGTGGCGGTCCTCATGAGAGCCAGTTTCAAAGTTCTTGGCATTTTCCATATTGACCGACCTTCATGTCTTAAAGTAATGGACTGTCGTGTCTCTTTGCTTATTTGAGCTGTTCTTGCCATAATATGGACTTGGTCTTTTACCAAATAGTGCTATCTTCTGTATACCACCCCTACCTTGTCACAACACAACTGATTAATTCCAGGTGACTACCTCATGATGCTGGTTGAGAGAATGCCAATTGTGCAAAGCTGTTATCAAGGCAAAGGGTGTCTATTTTGAATAATCTCAAATACAAAATATATTTTGATTTAACACATTTTTTATTATTATTATCATTGCATGATTTCATATGTTATTTCATAGTTTAGATGTATTCACTATTTCACAATGTAGTAAATAGTAAAGAAACCCTGGAATGAGTAGGTCTGTCAACGCTTGACTGGTACTGTATGTAAATGTCATTTCAGTTTTCTTTGTTTTAATACATCTGTGTTTAGCTTTGTGATTATTGGGTACTGTGTGTAGATTGATGAAGGAAAAAACAAAGTCTGTAAAGTAACATAATATGGAGAAAAAAAAATCAAGGACTGAATACTTTCCGAATGCACTGTATGGGGTGGATCTTTTCCCAGAGACCATGCCACTCAACCACTTCAGTCACATTCTGCCACACCTGCGGCAGGTGCACACAAAATAAGGCCCAGTAAAACTGTGTGCAGTGCAAGTGATTTTGTTTGTACCAGAGGCATAAAGAGAAGACATGATTGTTCATGTTAAATGCAGGCGTATACAATAGTGTCCAATACACTCAACAAATTACTATTTTTGTCATGAATATATTTCCACAAATACTTATTTATGCAATTAATCCTTTACAATAGTTTATGCACTATTTATCAAGTGTTGGCGAATATGTTTGCTGCACCTTACGGGTTAATATGCACCTGATTCATATGTTAAAGGAGGAACGTTGTCTAGCAGGTTCTTACAGGCTGAAAGGCCAGGCAGTTGTAGTGTTAGAGAGAGTGCAGAAGACCATCCAAGGCCTGGGAGTCCGGTTGTTCCCTCAGGCTTTCTGTTACAGCGGAGAAGTCGTGATTATCAAGACGACAGTAAAAAGTGGGGTTCATTGACAAACTGTTCCTCGTCCTTTTTGTTTCCCCATGGGGTTTCCTTCTCGACTTGCCCAGTAAGATTTGCCTGCCTTAGATTCCCTGTGTGGCTATGTGTTGTTTTACTGTCCTCTGCAGGGTTTTCCCTTCCTCTTGGTTGCCCTCAAGAAAAGGCTGTCCGTTTCATCTTACGTTGCTGCAAGGGTCTAACCGTGTGTGCGGCCGCCCATGCACAGACGTGTAGTTATCCTAGCATTGATTTACTCAGGACCTTCAATAACCCTGCCTCCTTTTTTCTCTCTTTCTGTCCTCCCCCTCTGTACTCCCTTTCTGTCCTCCCTCTCTCCTCCCTCTCTGTACTCCCTTTCTGCCCTCCCTCTCTCCTCCCTCTCTCCTCCCTCTCTGTACTCCCTTTCTGCCCTCCCTCTCTCCTCCCTCTCTGTACTCCCTTTCTGCCCTCACTCTCTCCTCCCTCTCTGTCCTACCTTTCTGCCCTCACTCGCTCCTCCCTCTCTGTCCTCCCTTTCTGCCCTCACTCTCTCCTCCCTCTCTGTCCTCCCTTTCTGCCCTCACTCGCTCCTCCCTCTCTGTCCTCCCTTTCTGCCCTCACTCTCTCCTCCCTCTCTGTCCTCCCTTTCTGCCCTCACTCGCTCCTCCCTCTCTGTCCTCCCTTTCTGCCCTCACTCATCCAACAGGCCAAGCACCTGCAGAAGCCCTATGAGATCAACCTGATGGAGGAGCTGACTCTGAAGGGTATCACCCAGTACTACGCCTACGTCACAGAGAGACAAAAAGTCCACTGTCTCAACACTCTCTTCTCCAGGGTAAGGCTTGGCAACATTGAACACACACACACACACACTCTTATGTGAATGTACATGTAGTCTGGTATGTGGGCACAGATTAGTGTACCACAGAGCCTACCTCTACTTGGTCTCCTTCCCTTCACATTTCTCACTGTCGATCGTGAATGATAACTCTTAAAGTTTTACCTGTGAAGATTCGTAGCATCTGCACACCAACTAGGGCTGTCATGGTGACCGTATTACCGTCACGCCAGTGGTCATGACCATGTGACCCTTTAGGCTGCTTAAAATCTGCGCTGTGATGCCACTGATGGGCTCTGACGGCCCGTCGTTAATGGCCTCGTACGCAGCACTCTTTTCTCTCTATAATCACTGAGACATCAAATGCAATCCAAAGTAAAGTATAACACTTAATGAGAGCTCATGTTGCGCAACATTTCTTTAGGCTATGCAATTGCATGAGAAGTTAATGGCCTCTACTAAAGAGAGGAGGATCAGCTTTCTATAGGCTAGGCCTACTATATTTATTTCTCAACTGTCCTCATATTAAGCACGTTGCTTCTCTTTACAGCAAGAGTATAGTCTACCTGGCTGGCATGAAAATGAACCATGGGAAAAGTGTCCTCGGTTCGCTATTTAAGTTAAATTGAGAATAGTCTGATGGGTGACAATATTATCACTTGTGAATTATGTATTATCATTTGTGAATAATGTTTTTATAAGGTTTGTATCACTAAAGTGGAAAAATAACTCCAATAATGGCTTATAAGTCTAGGATCCCTGAAACACTGTTGGAGAGCACATAGTGAAATGTGTTCTTGACTGGCCACTATTTAAGAGTATCCCAGCTTTCTTTTGCTGCTATATTTATTGCTCAATTGTTAATGTTAGAACATTAGTCCGCTTTGCAACCGGTGTAGCCTACCTGGCATACATATGCGGGGGTTGAGTTTCAAGTTTGGGGAAGCAAATTTTCACTATAAAAGTGCACCTTTTTAAAAAATAATAAAGCATTCCATGCATCATCGCATTTGCAGGCTTATGTAAGATGGCCTACTAGGTCCGGGAAACGTCTGATCCGCAGCCACTCTGGTCTTTCAAACCCACTTCAGAAATGTTTACATTCGTGTGAAACCATCGCCGAAGACCTGCCAGAACTGTTTTTAAAGCATTTCAAGCTTTGAGATTCTCATGAAAAGCGCCATATAAAGCACATCTTGTTAGTGTTTGTTTTAACATTTCCTTTCTCTCGTGGTTTGTTTCTCACAGTTGCAGATTAATCAGTCCATCATCTTCTGTAACTCCACCCAGCGAGTTGAGCTGCTGGCCAAGAAGATAACCCAGCTGGGCTACTCCTGCTTCTACATCCACGCCAAGATGATGCAGGTGAGCTATTTTAGATTCACGCCTATTGTCCTACATGAGGAAAATCTGCATCCGCCTGTAAGGAGGAAAACATTACTAGCGTTCCATTCTACTGTTCCGACCAGCAAAATAAAGTTCTGAACGGGTTGGTACAAAAAACATGTTTATATAGCTCCTTTCTGTTACTTTTTAAACCTCTGAAGTAAAAAAAAAAAAAAAAACATTTACAGTGACTTCAAAGGATTCACGCACAGTGGTGTTATGTGGGCTGCGTCAATGTGCTTTCTATAGGAAGTGCACCCCTATTGCATGGTTGTATTGGACATGTGAAGCATGCACTTCTATGTTTCCGTTCCGTTCTCTGGATGATTCAGACTGCGTATCTCTCAACCCTGATAACATGGTCTTTAACCTGTTTAGATATAAATGAAGTAAACAATGCATATAATGATTGTGTTGATCCAGATTCACATTTCCTGAATTTTACTAGAGGTGACTTGTGACTACTATAATGTTAAAAGATATAACAACCTATTGCAGTTGATCTAATTCCAAGGCAAGCTTATTTTCTTCCTAAAAATCACGACCAGGGTTTTCTAATGATCAATTAGCCTTTTTAAAATAATCAACTTGGATTAGCTAACGCAACGTGCCATTGGAACACAGGAGTGATGGTTGCTTATAATGGGCCTCTGTACACCTATGTAGTTATTCCATAAAGAATCTACCGTTTCCAGCTACGATAGTCATTTACAACATTAACAAATGTCTACACTGTATTTCTGATCAATTTGATGTTATTTTAATGGACAAATTACTTTTCTTTCAAAAACGAGGACATTTCTAAGTGACCCTAAACTTTTGAACGGTAGTGTACAGTTGAAGTCGGATGTTTACATACACCTTAGCCAAATACATTTAAACTTAGTTTTTCACAATTCCTGACATTTAATCCTAGTAAAAATTCCTTGTCTTAGGTCAGTTAGGATCACCACTTTATTTTAAGATTGTGAAATGTCAGAATAATAGTAGAGTGATTTATTTCAGTTTTTATTTCTTTAGTCACATTCCCAGTGGGTCAGAAGTTAGTATCTGGTAGCATTGCCTTTAAATTGTTTAACTTGGGTCAAACGTTTCAGGTAGCCTTCCACAAGCTTCCCACAATAAGTTGGGTGAATTTTGGCCCATTCCTCCTGACAGAACTGGTGTAGTCAGGTTTGTAGGCCTCCTTGCTCAAACACACTTTTTCAGTTGTGCCCACAAATGTTCTATAGGATTGAGGTCAGGGCTTTGTGATGGCCACTCCAATACCTTGACTTTGTTGTCCTTAAGCCATTTTGCCACAACTTTGGAAGTATGCTTGGGGTCATTGTCCATTTGGAAGACCCATTTGCGACCAAGCTTTAACTTCCTGACTGATGTCTTGAGATGTTGCTTCAATATATCCACATAAATTTCATCTATTTTGTGAAGGGATATTCAATTTTTTTTTTTTTTTTTTTTTTTTTAAACCAATAGGTGCCTCGCTTTTTGTGGTTGAATCTGTGTTTGACATTTACTGGGGGACCTTACCAGTGGAGGCTGCTGAGGTGAGGGCGGCTCATAATGGCTGGAACGGAGCAAATGGAATGGCATTAAGCCATGTCTTTTGATGTATTTGATACCATTCCACTGATTATGGTGCCACCAGCCTCCTGTGGACCTTACAGATAATTGTATGTGTGGGGAACAGAGATGAGGTAGTCATTCATAAATCATGTTCACTATTGCACGCTGAGTGAGTCCATGCAACTTGTGACTTGTTAAGCACATTTCTGCTCCTGAACTTATTTAGGCTTGCCATAACAAAGGGGTTATGGCATGCCTAAGCCTTCAGGTTATCATTTTAAATTAATATGTTAACATATCATCTTGTTGTTATGAATTATACCCATGGAGAAGTGGCTTCTTTGAAGGAACTTTTAATGTCTTTGAACTTCAGAAAGTTGGCTTAACGTTGGACTAGTTAGAGCGGCACCAGAATTCAAATAGTTCACAAATCCAATGTGAAACTATAGTATCCTTAACTAGCATTGAAAAGGTTAATCCATTCTTATCTAATGAAAAATCCCTCTCCCTAACGTCTGAATCACACTTGTAATGTCAGTAGGCTACTAACTATTCTTAAGAGGGAGGGGGGGGTAGGTTGCCTACACACTTAAGAGGGAGGGGTAGGTTGCCTACACACTGGCAAAGATTTTCTGTCAGGCAGACATTGGAATACGTTTGTGAGTGACAGAGTGAGGGCTTTCAATTAGCCCTCACTCTGTGGGAATGGGGGGAAAATGCCTGCAACGTAAAAGAACGTTGTCAACCAGTTCCCATGGTTTTAAAATAAGAGTTCTGTTCCGGAACAGTATAGATTATTTTTGTGTTTGGTTCTGATTCTGTTCCTCTGAAAGTGTCGTTATTTTCCAGTTTTTGGTTCTGTTCCTTAAACCGGTTCCAACCCATTTATTATTATTATTATTATTATCGTTATTATTAACATATTTAGTGGGTCTACAAACCATACCAGATTTAATGATTCATGTTTATTTTCCTTCAAGAAAAACCCTGACCAGAGAGGAGACAGACCTCTGGGCAGAAATATGGGGAATATGATTTTCTGCTAGTCAATGTATGGGAGCCATTAGAAGAGATGCTTTTCTGAGGTTGTGTGTTTAGTGCTCTCATGCAGTGTGTTTTTAATCCTCACAGGAGTACAGAAACCGTGTGTTCCACGACTTCAGAAATGGACTCTGCCGAAATCTTGTCTGCACTGGTACGTGTCCACGGGGCTCTAAAGTGTGACCATTTTGGTTGCATATTCTTCTACATATTTATCTGTGTGACCTGTAATATTAATTTGGGAGCACCCGTGCGCCTAGAAAACAAAAATCGCCCAGATCACAATATTAGAGACGAGTCAATAATATACCGTGATGAATTTAATTATTTTTAAATATTATTTTATGATGAATTTAAGTAAACGTGTAGTGCCATCCAGCTACTAGCTTTCTATGGCTTTAAGCCACACAGTGTTACCTTTGGTCCTCAGAGGCTGTGGTGTGTGAAGAGACAAAAAGCTGCGTAAGACTGGTAAGGTAAATGGAGAAACGTGCAATATCTCCTCTTTCGCTCTCTCTCGCTCTTTTCTTAACCCACATTTATATTTATAAGTTAACTTGGAACAATTAAAATAGTGCAGTCAAATTTTGACATGGTCAATTCATAAAGCACGAATAATAATTAAATTGAAAAGGATACTTTTTCAAATGGAGAAAGTTTCTATTGCGAAATTACGATGTGCATCTCGCGTGTGAGCGCTATTTCTCAAAACAAGTGATAATTCGTTAGTCATTCGGCTCAATTTTGAGTATTATAAACTTTAAAATATCTGTTTTCTAGTAGAATACAGAATTAGACATGGGCTGTTTCTCTGAACCTCAGGCAACCCTCTTTCTCTCCCCAATCAGAGGAAGCCTGCGTCTCAGACTCGGACCATTAGCACCAACCTATTTCATCCTTACAATACTTCCAGAACCAACTTCAATTTGAGAAAATCGACAATAGAAATTGGCCAACCCTAGTATTCATTGATAGGGATGCGGGACATTGATTTAAAACGTTTTCTGGTTTACTGTTTGAAACAGATCTGTTCACCAGAGGTATTGACATCCAGGCCGTCAATGTCGTCATCAACTTTGACTTCCCCAAGAACGCAGAGACATACCTGCATCGCATCGGAAGATCAGGTATGGAAACTTTCTTGTGGTGTTTATGTGTTTCTTGTGGTATTATGTCAATGCGTTTTATCATCTTGTAATATCTGAATGCTCTGTTTTGCAAACCTGGCCACATGTCCATTCCATCCCTCTGTGGTATTGTCTCTCTCAGGGAGGTTTGGTCACCTGGGCCTCGCCATCAACCTGATCACCTCTGAGGACCGCTTCAACCTGAAGTCCATCGAGGACCAGCTGGTCACTGACATCAAGCCCATCCCTGGCAGCATCGACAAGAACCTGTACGTGGCAGAGTTCCACGCAGCCAACCTAGACTGCGAGGTGGAGGAGCTGAAGGAGACCGGCTGTCAACAGGGGGAGCCCTAGAACCCCTGAACTGGTGAGTCATTCGTTCTGACATGCTACTGAGCCCGTCTAGCAATATGGCAAATTCCTCAGAAGACACGATGGACCCAGTACTTTATTGTGCCTTTGGAAAGTATTCAGACCCCTTGTCTTTTTCCCACGTTTTGTTACATTAGTCCTATTCTAAAATGTATAAAAAAAAATGTAAAAAGAATCCTCAGCAATCTACACACGATACCCCAATAATGACAAAGCGAAAACAGGTTTTTAGAAGTTGTAGCAATTTTTTTACAAATAAAACAACATAAATACCTTATTTACTTAAGTATTCAGACCCTTTGCTATGAGACTCGGGTGCATCCTGTTTCCATTGATCATCCTTGAGATGTTTCTACAACTTGGAGTCCACCTGTGGTAAATTGATTGGACATGATTTGGAAATGCACACACCTGTCTATATAAGGTCCCACAGTTGACAATGCGTGTCAGAGCAAAAACCAAGCCATGAGGTCGAAGGAATTGTCCGTAGAGCTCCCAGACAAGATTGTGTCGAGGCACAGATCTGGGGAAGGGTACCATAAAATGTCTGCAGCATTGAAGGTCCCCAAGCCCAGCCAAACTGAGCAATCAGGGGAGAAGAGCCTTGTTCAGGGAGGTCACTCTGACCGAGTTCCTCTGTGGAGATGGGAGAACCTTCCAGAAGGACAACCATCTCTGCAGCACTCCATCAATCAGGCCTTTATGGTAGAGTGGCCAGACAGATGCCCCTCCTCAGTAAAAGCACATGACAGCCTGCTTGGAGTTTGCCAAAAGGCACCTAAAGACTCTGACCATGAGAAACAAGATTCTCTGGTCTGATGAAACCAAGATTGAACTATTTGGCCTGAATGCCAAGCGTCACGTCTGGAGGAAACCTGGCACCATCCCTACGGTGAAGCATGGGGCTCCCGGGTGGCACTGCATCTCAGTGCTAGAGGTGTCACTACAGACAACCTGGTTTGAATCCAGGCTGTATCACAACCTGCCGTGATTGGGAGTCCCATAGGGCGGTGTACAATTGGCCCAGCATCGTCCGGGTTTGGCCGATGTAGGCCGTCATTGTAAATAAGAATTTGTTCTTAACTGACTTGCCTAATTAAATAACAGTTAGATAAATAAATAAAAATGGTGGTGGCAGCATGATGCTGTGGGGATGTTTTTCAGCTGCAGGGACTGGGAGACTAGTCAGGATCGAGGCAAAGATGAACGGAGCAAAGTACAGAGAGATTCATGATGAAAACCTGCTCAGGACCTCAGATTGGGGCGAAGGTTCACCTTCCAACAGGACAGCGACCCTAAGCACACAGCCAAGACAACGCAGGAGTTGCTTCAGGACAATGTCCTTGAGTGGCCCAGCCAGAGCCTGGACATAAACCTGATCGAACATCTCTGGTGAGACCGGAAAATTAGCTGTGCAGCGACGCTCCCCATCCAACCTGACAGAGCTTGTGAGGATCTGCAGATAAGAATGGGAGAAACTCCCCACATATACAGCTGTGCCAAGCTTGTAGTGTCATACCGAAGAAGACTCAAGGCTGTAATCGCAGCCGAAGGTGCTTCAACAAAGTACTGAGTAAAGGGTCTGAACACTTAGGTAAAAAACGGAAATATTATATTTACATATCAGTCTGACATGCCAATGAGAATACCTCATATTTTAGTTAGACCATAACTTAGATCTGAAAGGGTCGAATAGGTGTCAGCATTATGGTGAAGTCCTTTCTTACGTCTATCAAATAATAGTGGTTCTACACAAGAAGGGATATTTTCGAATAGGGCACCAGTCTTGTGATGTGCATGAAGTGTGTGACCCATCTTTTTAATCCTTGCCACCTTATCTTCCATCCAGGACAATAGGACTTCTGCACAACATTCAGCTCTTGCACACGGGCTTCAGGCACCTCTTCAACTTTTCTTTTCTCAACCTTCAGAACCTGGCACTTGGATGTTAAGGTCGATTCTAGTTTTTTTTCTGTTATTCCCACTTTTTATTTCTTTGAGATTTTTATTTTTTTACTTACATTTACTTAACCATGTTGTTTTGCACTAAAGGTAACTTGCCCAAATCACACTGAATGAGATCCATCAGTCCTTTTTTGACTTAAGACATGTAGGCTAATGTTTTTTGTTATCCTGGTACTACAAGGTAATAATCAGCTGAAAAAATTCAGAGATGGGTGAGGAACATTGTCTTTAAAAAAAAAACTTAAGAACCAAGCAAAATATTGATGAAGTTGTATTGTTTCCAGCTGAATATGCCGTCCACTTTCATGGCCAGCTTTGGAAGAAGACGGGTTTGTGTCATCAATGCCATTTGTTAACCTTAGCCGTGTCCACTAAAGGGTAAAGAAAGCTTCAGAATGTTGGGAAGCTCATTCACTTGGAATTAATATATTTTCTGGTTTAAACGTATTCATAAATTCACATTGTTGGATAATAAAATCCTTTGCTACAGCACTACTAATATCCAACTTAAACGTAAATAGTGTCTCTTCTGTACAACATACACTGAGCGTACAAAAACATCCTAATATTCCGTTGCTGGATATTCTGACCCTTGTTGACGCCAATGCTTCCCACTGTTGTGCCAAGTTGGCTGGATGTCCTTTGGGTGCTGGACCATTCTTGATACACACCGGGAAACTGTTGAGTGAGACAAACCCTGCAGCGTTGCAGTTCATCACACACTCAAACCGGTGCGCCTGGCACCTACTACCAAACCCTGTTCAGATTGTGTATGTGTGCCACCCTCTGAATGGCATTCATACACAATTCCTGTCTCAGTTTAAAAATCCTTTATCTTGTCTCTTCCCCTTAGTCCACTCCTCCCCTTAATCATCCCTCCAATAAGGGATCGTACAGTAAAACTCGCCTGGATTCACCTGGTCAGTCCGTCATGGAATGTTTTGTACACTGTGTATATAGCTAGCTGGGTTATCAAACGAATGCCTGTATTGGAAAATAGCTACACAGCTTGATGGCTTCAGGTTGCTTGAAAGTGGTCATGTTAAAAAAATGATCAACAGCTGTCTAGTTCAGCTGCTTGATTCCTGCTCACTTTCAGCGGCGCAGTCTGTCCCAACCGTAAAACAAATGTTTACGGTAGGTTATTCAAACCTGATTTGTTATCCATGACAACGAGCTGGCTCAGGCCTTTTGAATTTCACACAAAGTGAGGTTTTTTTCAACAGTATTTCTGCCTTGCCTCAAGCTAGCTATTTTTAGTTTACCTCAAATTACGCAGGTGCAAACGCCTGTGGTAGTGTTCCCACTAACACTAGATACAAACCCACCAAGCGTACGTTTTTACAGTGGCACACAACACCGTTGTTCATGCAGTTGTATTGAATTGCTAGTATTTCACTGCCTTTGCTTCGTAGCTTGAAATGAGTGGTCAAAGTTATTTTTATTTTTTAAATTTGACTAAGGCTCACACATCAGACATCAACTCGATTATAGGTAGAATCCATGATTATATTAAAATATGAAATGTTTAGCCATGTACCACTACAATTAATGCATTTCAGTGACTTTCCTAATTTAATACTAAAATTAATGCATTTCAATGAGAGATTTCCTTTTTCTTTACCCTTTGTGGGCTGGACCGAAGCGGTTGCCATTGATGCAAGGCCCGACCACGTTCAAACATTTAAACCGGTCTTCTTCCATTGTAGAGACGAGGGACTCTTATTTAAAAAAATAATAAAAAATGACTCATTCACACTAGCCATCTTGCCCACTTACATTCACACGCCTTGTCACTCGAGTGCCTTAATTACTCTCCCACATGCACGCTTATCAGTTCATCCGTCTGTATTTTCTTTCACACAACAGACAGAATACAAACACAATTAAGCTGAATTGTTACATTGGTTGAACCAGATATCCATTATGCAAGTAGAACGTTTGTACTCTCCTAGGGAATCTTCTTCACGTCCTACATGTTCAATAACCAAGGCTCCAACTCTGACTGCCATCATCTAGAATGTGAAAGTACTTTTGATGTACATTTTGCAATAAAAAAAAAAAAGGGCAACTTTAGACGCAACGTGACTGTTTTCCTGTCACTATGAAGAATCAATCGTGTGAATAAGATAGAAATATGATATAACTACTTAAAGAAGATAAGACTGGGCCCGTTGTAAAAACTGAATGGTAGCTAATACAGCAACACTGTAATACGGACAAGAAATCCCCTATGTATGAACGATATCAGACAATACAAGTCACAGTAGCATCCAATTACAGTGCTGCATTTTACTAGTAAAACCATTTTCTGACCTTTTCATACTTATGTTGCAGTGGCTCGTGATCTGACCCCATAATGTTGTTAATGTGATGATAGGTCAAAATGTCACCCTATTTCCTGTGAAGTGCACTACCTTTGACCAGGACCCATAAAGTAGTGCACTATATATGGAAAGAACTGGTGTAATTAACCATCTGATCAGTCATATGCATCCTATTTCTGAAAGATGCACAGGGTGTTGTTTGAGATTCCGATCAGCAGGGTGTTGTTGGAGATTACGATGAGCCGGGTGTTGTTGGAGATTCCGATCAGCAGGGTGTTGTTGGAGATTACGATGAGCCGGGTGTTGTTGGAGATTCCGATCAGCAGGGTGTTGTTGGAGATTCCGATCAGCAGGGTGTTGTTGGAGATTCCGATCAGCAGGGTGTTGTTGGAGATTACGATGAGCCGGGTGTTGTTGGAGATTACGATGAGCCGGGTGTTGTTGGAGATTACGATGAGCCGGGTGTTGTTGGAGATTACGATGAGCCGGGTGTTGTTGGAGATTACGATGAGCCGGGTGTTGGAGATTACGATCAGCAGGGTGTTGGAGATTCCGATCAGCCGGGTGTTGTTGGAGATTACGATCAGCAGGGTGTTGGAGATTACGATCAGCAGGGTGTTGGAGATTCCGATCAGCCGGGTGTTGTTGGAGATTCCGATCAGCAGGGGCATCCTTTTTAACCACTGTCTCTTTCGTATATGAGCCCTGCATGAATACCTCAATAAACAACATTTACACTATAAATATCTATATACAAATCTATTACAGAAAATATGAAAAGCAAAACACAATCAAAGGAAACAAATGCATTCTTCAGTAAAAAGGCCCTTTAACATCAGTCTGAATTACCCTAGAGGCCATCTTTGATGTTTTCTTTGTACAAAACAACATGGTTCAACATATTTTTAAGACATTATTTTTCTTCCTCAATGTGAGGGTCCCTCAAAGTAATGTGTATTTTATTTTTTGATGTAGACATTTTAATGTTGGTAACACTGGGCCAGTTTTGTGGGTATGTCCTTTGGGTTAGGGTCTAATTTGAATCAATCTAAATTACTAAAATTTAAAAATGAGATCTCAAAAGTGTTGCGAATGTATTAATTGCCCATATGTACTGTGCAGCCCAATGGTACATGCCAAGGCCACAATATAGTGTATATTTAGACAAAAACTAACAAGAAACCAAGCTTTTATTTTAAAACCCTCAGCTCTTGGGCGATGTTCCTCACCCTGGCTCCAAGAGAGAAGGGAGGGTGTTTTGATTTGATACTTGGCAGAACTCTCATTTCTTCTCTCTGTTATTCATTAGGTTTGGAAGACCCTGAGTTTTTGTTCTGTTGGGGGTGGGGTGTACAGTTTTGTTATGATTGTGAAAAGCTGAGGGACTATTCTTGTGTGTGGGGTGGGTTGGCTTACATCAGAATTATATTTTAAAAGCTAATTGTAGCATCTTCAAACTGGCAGCTGTGATCTTTTTTTTTTTTTTTTTTGGTCCCGCTAAAAATGATAGCTGATGATGAAAGCATTCTTTTAAATTATTTTGACAATGCTTGCTTAGCAGGGAGGAGGGCAGAGCAAGGGTTTGGGGCACTGGGTTTGTGTGGGTTTGCGAGTCCCCTAGTCTTCAATATGGTGCGCTGAGGCATCTTGAATCTTTTCCTCTCTCTGGTACTTAAGCACTCCAACACATCAGTGGATCGACCAATATGGTTTGCAACAGATCTGAAACTCAACACATTTGTCATTTTTTCTCCCAAGTACAAAAAATAATATTTTGACCATTAGTTTGCCTATTTTAAGTACTGGAGAGAATGCTACCCAAGCATACTGGTTAGCTAGGTCAATCTTTTTACGAGGTGGTTGGTATCATTTTGAGGAAATTGGTTTGTAAATGATTCGTCATTTACACAAGTCGTTTACAATAACAAAAAAATATGAATTTGCTTCATGGTGGAGGTAGTTTTGAATATTTTTTTTTATTTTGTTTGATTTAAAATACTGACTTTCAGGATTTATATTGAACTGAAACCAAAAAAAGTGTAATGTCACATTATGGCATTGTGTGTGCTTTGAACGAGTGACTGTCAGTAAGTGTTTTATATGTGTGTGTCTGTCATAGAGAAACTTGATGTGAGAAAAAAGGTTGATTGGTGTGTTTTAAGAGTAAGTTAGCGTCTCATTTGTTTGATTGCCTGTGCGGCTGTATATGAATGGCTGTTCTGTAAGATTGTTTGGTTGGGTGTTCAACTGGCTGAAATGTGAATGTTTCTGTATGCTTGTTTGTCTGAGTGACATACAATGTGTTATGGCTGTTGTCCCTGGCCTGTTTTCCGGTCTACTTTGTGACCTATACTGTGCAAAGACATAATAGGTCAACACTAGCCCATAGAGTGTAAACCCCAAACTAGCCGAAGGTAGCGTTTGCCTCAGATTCCCTTCACATAATGTTCTTTCTGATCAGTGGTCACGAAGGGACTATGAAACAGGTTAAGAGGGTTGAGATGGAATAGTGGATAAATGTCTGTACACTCGGTGGCCATTTTATTAGGTACTCCCTCCAGAACAGCCTGAATTCTTCAGGGCATGGAAACGTTGCTCAATTCCCATGAAGGGACCTAATGTGTGCCAGGAAAACATTCCCCAAACCATTACACCACCGTCACCAGCCTGTACCGTCGACGCCAGGCAGAATGAGGCCATGGACTCATGCTGCTTACGCCAAATCCTGACTCTGCCATCGGCATGACGCAACAGGAACCGATTTGTCGAGCCAGGCGACGTTTCTCCGCTCCTCAATTGTCCAGTGTTGGTGATCGTGTACCCACTGGAGCCGCTTCTTGTTTTTAGCCAATAGGAGTGGTCGTCTGCTGCAATAGCCCACCCGTGACCAGAATCACTGAGTCGTGCGTTCCGAGATGCCGCTCTGTACACCGCTGTTGTAACTGCGCCGTTGTTTGCATGTCTGTGGCCCCGCCTGTTATCTTGCATGATTATTACTCCATCAACCTTTCATCAACGAGATGTTGTAGCCAACAGGACTGCCGTGGGCTGGATGGTTTTTTTTGTTTGTCACACCATTCTCAGTAATAACCTAGACACTGTCGTGCGTGAAAAGCCCAGGAAGACTTGAACAGTTGCCCCCCTTGCACCGATGATCATAACATGCCTAGGTCACTCATTTAGCCCATTTCCCACGTGACTCGCTGTCCGTAGGAGCGAACCATTGTCGTTAGCGGTGGCCACTGAGTGTATGTCACTGTTTAATCCTGTGTGTGTGTGCTCTTGGCCATTGAGTCAAGTTATGACTGTGAATGAATGAGTAGAAATGGGGAGGGGGGGGGGGGGGCGGTGGAGGGAGGAGGGAGGGTTCACTTGTTGGTAACTCTAAGTTGTTTGGAAAAGGTAGTCATGTTCATACTCTTAAGAACATGAGTGAGAGCTAGCCTATAAGCATGTATAAATGTGCTTATAGACTAGCTCTCAGACCTTATAGGAGAGAGAGATATATATATATATATATATATATATATATATATATATATATATATATATATATACATATACACATACACATACACATACACATACACATACACACACACACACACACACACACACACACACACACACTGGGGGCCAAACGTTTGGAATATTACTCATTCAAGGGTTTTTCTTTATTTACACAATTCTTTTTTTACATTGTAGAAGACATCAAAACTGACACAACACATGGAATCATGTAGTAACCCAAAAAGTGTTAAACAAATCGAATTCTTCAAAGTAGCCACCCTTTGCCTTGACAGCTTTGCACAATCATGGCATTCTCTCAACCAGCTTCATGAGGACCGCCACAGGAATGGAAGTCCCAGAAATACCTCTGCTGGATAAGTTCATTAGACTTACCAGCTTCAGATTGCAGCCCAAATAAATGCTTCACAGAGTTCAAGTAACAGACACATCTCAACATCAACTGTTCAGAGGAGACTGTGTGAATCAGGCCTTAAGGTCGAATTGCTGCAAAGAAACCACTACTAAAGGACACCAATATGAAGAAGAGACTTGCTTGGGCCAAGAAACACGAGCAATGGACATTAGACCGGTGGAAATTTGTCCTTTGGTCTGGAGTCCAAATTTGAGATTTTTGGTTCCAACCTCAACCAACTTTAGATGGTTTGGGATGAGTCGGACAGCAGTGAAGGAAAAGCAGCCAACAAGTGCTCAGCATATGTGGGAACTCCAAGACTGATGGAAAAGCATTCTAGGTGAAGCTGGTTGAGCCAAGAGTGTGCAAAGCTGTCATCAAGGCAAAGGGTGGCTACTTTGAAGAATCTCAGATATATTTTGATTTGTTGAACACTTTTTTTGGTTACTACATGATTCCAAATGTGTTATGTCATAGTTTTGATGTCTTCACTTTCATTCTACAATGTAAAAAATTTAAATAAGAAACACCCTTGAATTAGTAATATTCCAAACTTTTGGCCCCCAGTGTATATAGATCTCCATCTCTTAAGTTCTAAGAGCTAGCCTATAAGGTCCAGGCTGTATCACATCCGGCCGTGATTGGGAGTCCCATAGGGCGGCGCACAATTGGCCCAGCGTCGTCCGGGTTTTGCCGGGGTAGGCCGTCATTGTAAATAAGAATTTGTTCTTAACTGACTTGCCTAGTTAAATAAAATAAAATAAAAATGGTGGGAAATGTAAAAGGGGGTTGGGGTATAATGCAACTAAGCAAACACGAATTATGGTATTGCAGCATGGGAGAAAATAAACATCAAATGGTACCGATCATTTTGAAACCAGAATACCACTGATCCCCACATTGCAATACGGCGAAGCCTCTTAATGGATCTCAAATTCTGAATTGCATGAATGACGGTTGTGTGCTTTTCTAATGCAGACTCCTCTTACATGCTCAGACTCTGCATTCAATAAGCTGAGAGACTGAATTCTGCAAGAGCTGGAAAGAAAATTATTTGTATTCTGTTCCTGGAAACTGGATGGATGACTGGTCCTGAAATTCACACCCATAAATGACCCGTCTTACATGCAAAATGACTTAAATGTTTAAACATAACCACGGTTAAATTTGTCACTTACAACATACCTTGTATGATGAGTAAAACATTTTCTGTAGTCATTAAGGAGGGGGGGGCATTTCAGAATTCAGTTTTCTGTTATTGTACAGTGCCTTCAGAAAGTATTCATACCCCTTGACTTTTTGTTGTTACAGCCTGAATTTTAAATGGATTCAATATATTTTTTTCTCACCCATCTACACACAATACCCCATAATGACAAAGTGAAAACATGTTTTTAGAAGTGTTTTCAAATTTATTGAAATGCATAAATATCTAATTTACATAACTATTCACACCCCTGGGTCAATACTTTGTAGAAGCACCTTTGGCAGAGATTACAAGTATTTCTGGGTCAGTCGCTAGAGCTTTTCCACACCTGCAACATTTACCCATTTTATTATTTTCAAAATTATTCAACATCTGCCCAAATTTTATTGGTCATTGCTAGAAAACATTTTCAGGTCTTGCCATAGATTTTCAGGTGGATTTGAAGTCAAAACTGTAACTCAGTCATTTTTTTGCAGTATTACTTTAGTGCTTTGTTGCAAAAAGGATGCATGGAATAGTTTTATGCTGTACTAATTCACTTTGTCAATTAGATGAGTATTGTGGAGTAACGTTGTTGATCCATCCTCAGTTTTCTCCTATCACAGACATTAAACTCTGTAACTTGTTTAAAGTCACAATTGGCCTCATGGTGAAATCCCTGAGCGGTTTCCTTCCTCTCCGGCAACTGAGTTAGGAAGGATACCTGTATCTTTGCGGTGACTGGGTATTGATACACCATCCAAAGTGTAATAACTTCATCATCCTCAAAGGGATATTCAGTGTCTACATTTTTATTATTATATTTTACCCATCTACCAATAGGTGCCCTTCTTTGAGAGGCATTGGAAAACCTTCTTGGTCTTTATGGATGAAATTCACAGCTCGGCTGAGGGACCTTAAGGGTAAATGTATGTGTGAGGTACAGAGATGAAGTAGTCATTAAAAAAAAAATCAAGGTAAACACTGTTATTGCACACATTGAGTCCATGCAACTTATGTGACTTGTTAAGCAAATGTTTTACTCCAGAACGTATTTATTCTTGACATAACAAAGGGGGTTGAATACTTATTGACTCAAGACATTTCAGCTTTTCATGTGTAATTTGTCAAACAATGTAAAAAAAAAAAAAAAAAAAGTTACACTTTGATGATAAAATGTGGGAAAAGTCAAGGGGTGTGAACACTGAAGGGACTATGTGGGAATGTACACACCTTGGTGGCTATTCCTTTTTCTTTCTCATTTATTTTTTTGTCTTACAAATCAAGACAGCTGTAGTCAGCCACTATATTGAAGCATACATGTATACTTGATCTGGTTCTAGAGAAAGTCAATGGGAAAAGTTGCGCCATTGATTTGCTTACAATATTGACATTTTTAAAATGCAACTGTCAATTTGGCTTATTATTCCCCTCGGTAACAAGCAGTGCAAGACGTGTACTTCAATGATATACTATCACTGCCCTAATCTGTACTTTAATGACATTGGCATTAATGCAGGGGGTAATAAAATGTAATAAAAATGAACTCAAATTGAAAGTGTGGTGTTTTTCATTCTTGCTGTCTTTGAAGACTTGTGTACATGCCAGGTAGTGTACATGCCAGGTAGTGTACATGCCAGGTTGTGTGCTTTTGTGACGCTTTTACACATAGCTGTCTGCACTCGGGTGTGTGTAGGCCTACATTCTTACATTTAAACTAAGCAGATGCTCTTATCCAGAGTGACGTTAAGTTAGTGACTGCTCATGTCAATAGTGTAACTTGAAGGTTAAAGTTTCCATAGATATTGATAGATAGTTACTTTATTGATCCCCGAGGGGACATTTCTTTGTCAAGCAGCTACAACAAAACACAGGGCAGGTGCAAAATGCCAGAACGAAAAGACAGATACATAGAGCGGCAGGATGAAAATACAAGACGAATCGAGTGCAAAAAGCTATAAAAAGACACTGCATAGTATGGGTGGATGGCTGAATATGTACACTATACATTGGTGGATGGTCAACTATACTATACAGGTCGATGGCAGAGAAATACTTCAATAGCTAAAAGTTTGTATGATAAAAGTGAGGGTAATAATAGTTTACTTAATATACAGTCTGGTTAAATGTACAGGTAAGTGAATATGTTGCATGGTTACATTAACTGATGGAAGTGTGTCGGCACAAAGGACATCTACAACACTTGTGTTTGTTAGTGGTGGAATATTGTTGCAAGTTAAGTCCCCTCGTTTTGCAATGATGCAGATAGAAGAATGTGCCGTTTTATGATGCTATTCTACACATTGTCATGAGGCTACGAGAACATTTAGCCGTTTTTAAAGCAAATTGTCTGCAATTCTATACTTTTTTTCCCCTGTTATGCTTTTGTTCCCAATTTGCCGTTAGGTTGAGAGAGAATTTTGCAGTTTTAAAGAAAATGTCCTGCAATTCTATACATTTTGCTATCATATGCCATCTGAAACCCCCTTCCCTCCCCCAACCCCTGGGGGTCAGGGGACCCTAGTGCACGTGGTGTAGGAGCCATTCTCATGCTGCCACTGACCTTCACAGGCAGCACTTCTTTATTTTACATCCCTGAACTGCAACCAACCTCGATGACTCCCCTCGTCCACCAATCAGCAGCATCCAAACTGTGACGACCCTACCTTCAGCCCAAATCAGAAAAGGCGTGCATTTTACAATCTTATCAACAAGCATTGGTTGGGTAAGTCGGATATTGTATTTGTCCAGTCTTATTGCAGCTACCTTGTAACTGAAACGTCTAATAACCAATTGGCTACAAGTG
Organism: Thymallus thymallus; assembly: GCA_023634145.1. Taxonomy (NCBI): domain Eukaryota; kingdom Metazoa; phylum Chordata; class Actinopteri; order Salmoniformes; family Salmonidae; genus Thymallus; species Thymallus thymallus. The sequence goes on from CM042395.1 coordinate 2,577,343, forward strand.
TGGGGTTGTGGTCGAAATAGCAAAACCAAGCATGGAAGTATCATGCTTATAAGTACTTATAATACCTCAGTGGTGTCCATGCTGGTTGTTTACGATAAGATTGACATGTATTTCTGCCACACGTTGTTCAGAGGGGGGCTCATTTGGCCAATCCAAGCGCCACCTTCAAGTAAGTAGGCGGGTCTTAGCTTTGACTCATGGCTGTTTGAGGTCTTATGTTGCTGCCGGGTGTTGCATAGTCCTCTGGAAACGTGAGTAGCAATTTTAGCGAGATTTAATTGAAAATAGACAGCCTAAAGATTTGTAATTTTTGCATTGCTGAGGATCTTGTGAAGCGGGCTTTTAATTATTCCGAGAAGTTGTAACATCCGTGTTTTCTATAAGAACATCAGGATAGATGTGGAGAGCCAGCTAGCTAGCTAGCTAACGTTAATTAGCTTAGCTACTAACTAGCTAACTAAATTAAGTAATTGCACAACATACCTCGTACACCATTAGTTAGTTAACTACCAGTTACAGCAGACCAGTTAGCTATCTATTGGGCCATCAAGCTACATGTTGTTAGCCGATTGATTGAATGAATGAACTTGCTAGGTGTCGCTGGCTGCCAGCACCAGTACTAATGGCCACAATGAATGAATCACCACATCACTGGGTGAGATGGTAACCTTTAATTGCTGCCATGGTTTTTGAGTTACCCATTCAGTGATGACCATCACGTAAATACCAGCTGTGTAGCTAATATGCATGTTATGTATATAAACCTCTAATGTACCAAATCATATATACAAGTCGGTTAAGAACACATTTTTATTTACAATTACGGCCTACCCGGACGACGCTGGGCCAATTGTGCACCGCCCTATGGGACTCCCGATCACAGCCGGTTGTGATACAGCCCGGGATTGAACCAGGGTCTGTAGTGACGCCTCTAGCACAGAGATGCAGTGCCTTAGACTGCTGCGCCACTCGAGGAGCCCAATCATTGGGAATATGTAATCAAACTCATGATCAGCATTCATGGCTAGGCCACAGTTGTAACTTATAAGCGTTCCCTCTGTAAGTTGAACACTACAATGTAATCAATGCTGACATGTAAACAATTGGTGCGCTTTTGTTGTCATTACAGGTTGTCTTGGCTGTTCTTTTGACAAACAGCCCCATCTCTTCCTGTACCAGTTTTCTATCTCTCTACTGATCCACTGTCCAGAGTTAGCTAACCCTCACTGAATACACCCAGCAACCTCCAATGAAAACCTTCACCTCTATCCTCCCCCTTTCCACCTCCACCCCTGCCTCATTCTCTCATCTCCTTCTCTCACAGAATGGGAAGTGTTTTGGCTGCCAGCTCCCCCAACCCGCCACCGGCCCCTGCCGGTGGTAGTCCCGGCGGCCCAGGGATGACTGTACCCCCAGGCTTCTCAATGCCCCCTGTATCACCTGTACTGCCTTCAGGCAATGTGGCCCCCGGTCAGCAAGTGGAGGCAGAAGGCCGTCTGCCCAACCCTGGCACGTTTGAGGAGTGCCACCGCAAGTGCAAAGGTAAACAGAGATGATGTCCTTGAAATATCTAGAGAAAGTCCTCCACCATGTAGATGAGATGAAATATCTAGAGAAAGTCCTCCACCATGTAGATGAGATGAAATATCTAGAGAAAGTCCTCCACCATGTAGATGAGATGAAATATCTAGAGAAAGTCCTCCACCATGTAGATGAGATGAAATATCTAGAGAACGTCCTCCACCATGTAGATGAGATGAAATATCTAGAGAACGTCCTCCACCATGTAGATGAGATGAAATATCTAGAGAACGTCCTCCACCATGTAGATGAGATGAAATATCTAGAGAACGTCCTCCACCATGTAGATGAGATCTGTGAATGTAGTATCTTTAACACTAGAACCGCCATAGACTGACGTTTGATTTGGTAAATAAATGTCCTGCCCCTGACTTTTCTTAAATGTTTGTATTTGACACTGCTCATTTGTCAGAATTTTTTTAATCAAGTATTTAGAGCCTTTTTACTTGTTTTTTCACACCTATTCCCAATTTAATACACACAATCACAAAGACATCCATAAATATTTTGTTTAGGAAGGTCATAAAAAAACGAAACTAAGTATTTTCTTTTCAAAATAACAGAAAAGCATGTTTTAAAATGTATTTCTCTGTGCTGTAGTAGCTGAGGCTATGGTTTTATTGAAGCCTTTATTTGATTCATGTCAACCAAATTAATTGACTTGTTATGCTCTTTCAGATAGTGTATAGCGATCAAAACGTCTGGCCTGCATGGATATCTGTACTGTAGGATTACAAGCTTTATAAAGACGCCCTCAAAGATGCCCTCTGGTGGTTTCAACAAGCATTAACGGCAAAAATGGCAGACAGTAAAATACTATGCTGTCCCATACCGGAGCGTCTTGCAAGCCATGCTGCAGTATGCTGTAACTTTTAAACGAGCAACAACTGTATAGTGATGCAGGTCTTTACCAAATAGGGCTATCTTCTATATACCAACCCTACCCTGTCACAACACAACTGATTGGCTCAAACCCATGAAGAAGGAAAATAAATCCTCAAATTAACTTTTAACAAGGCACACCTGTTAATAGAAATGCATTCCAGGTGACTACCTCATGAAGCTGGTTAAGAGAATGCCGAGTGTGCAAAGCTGTCATCAAGGCAAAGGGTGGCTACTTTGAAGAATCACTTATTTTTGCTTAATACATGATTCCATAGGTGTTATTTCATAGTTTTGATGTAGAAAATTGTGAAAAAGTAGGTGTCTAAACTTTTGACTGGTCCTGTGTGTGTGTGTGTGTGTGTGTGTGTGTGTGTGTGTGTGTGTGTGTACAGTGGCAAGAAAAAGTATGTGAACCCGAAAGGTGCAGCAAACATATGCGTCAACACTTGATAAATAGTGCATAAACTATTGTAAAGGATTAATTGCATATAGAAATAGTGGAAAATGTTTATATATATATATATATACACACACACACACATACAGTGGCAAGAAAAAGTATGTGAACCCTTTGGAATTACCTGGATTTCTGCATAAATTGGTCATAAAATATAATCTGATCTTTATATAATTCACAACAATAGACAAAAAGTCTGCTTAAACTAATAACACACAAATTATTGTATTTTTCTTGTCTATATTGCATACATAATTTAAACATTCACAGTGTAGGTTGGAAAAAGCATGTGAACCCCTAGGCTAATGACTTCTCCAAAAGCTAATTGGAGTCAGGAGTCAGCTAATGTTGTTTAGAGCTGCCCTGCCCTATAAAAAAACATTCACAAAATGTGAGTTTGCTATTCACAAGAAGCATTGCCTGATGTGAACCATGCCTCGAACAAAAGAGATCTCAGAAGACCTAATATTAAGAATTGTTGACTTGCATAAAGCTGGAAAGTGTTACAAAAGTATCTCTAAAAGCCTTGATGTTCACCAGTCCACGGTAAGACAAATAGTCTATAAATGGAGAAAGTTAAGCACTGTTGCTACTCTCCCTAGGAGTGGCCGTCCTGCAAAGATGACTGTAAGAGCACAGCGCAGAATGATCAATGAGGTTAAGAAGAATCCTAGTGTCAGCTAAAGACTTACAGAAATGTCTGGAACATCTCTGTTGATGAGTCTACGATATGTAAAACACTTAACAAGAATGGTGTTCATGGGAGGACACCACGGAAGAAGCCACTGCTCCAAAAAAAAACATTGCTGCACGCCTGAAGTTCTCAAAAGAGAATTTTAAAATATTCTGTGGACAGATGAAATTAAAGTTGAGTTGTTTGGAAGGAACACGCAACACTACGTCTGGAGAGAAAAGGCACAGCACACCAACATCAACCTCATCCCAACTGTAAGTATGGTGGAGGGAGCATCATGGTTTGGGGCTGCTTTGCTGCCTCAGGGCCTGGACAGCTTGCTATCATCAGTGTAAAAATGAATTCCCAAGTTTATCAAGACATTTTGCAGGAGAATGTAAGGCTATCTGTCCGCCAATTGAAGCTCAACAAAAGTTGGGTGACGACCCAAAACACAGAAGTAAATCAACAACAGAATGACTTCAACAGAAGAAAACACTCGTTCTGGAGTGGCCCAGTCAGAGTCCTGACCTCAACCCGATTGAGATGCTGTGGCATGACCTCAAGAGAGCTGTTCACACCAGACATCCCAAGAATATTGCTGAACTGAAACAGTTTTGTAAAGAGGAATGGTCCAAAATTCCTCCTGACCGTTGTGGGTCAACCAGTTATTAAAACCAAGGGTTCACAAACTTTTTCCACCCTGCGCTGTGAATGTTTACACAGTGTGTTCAATAAAGACATGAAAACATACAATTTCATAAAAAATTTTAGGGGGTAGATCATCTTTAATATTGCATATAGATTGTTTCTTACATCAATGTAATTGTCTGCGTCATTTGATATATATATATATACACACACACACACACACACACACACACACACACATACTGCGTAAACTGGCTCTAACCAGAATAGAAAGAGGAGTGGGAGGCCCCGGTGCATAACTGAGCAAGAGGACAAGTACATTAGAGTGTCTAGTTTGAGAAACAGACGCCTCACAAGTCCTCAACTGGCAGCTTCATTAAATAGTACCCACAAAACACCAGTCTCAACGTCAACAGTGAAGAGGCGACTCCGGGATGCTGGCCTTCTAAGCAGAGTTGCAAATATCCATATATACAGTTGAAGTCGGAAGTTTACATACACGTTAGCCAAATACATTTATACTCAGTTTTTCCCAATTCCTGACATTTAATCCTAGTAAAGTGTCCCTGTCTTAGGTCAGTTAGGATCACCACTTTATTTTAAGAATGTGAAATGTCAGAATAATAGTAGAGAGAATGATTTATTTCAGTTTTTATTTCTTTCATCACATTCCCAGTGGGTCAGAAGTTTAGATACACTCAATTAGTATTTGGTAGCATTGCCTTTAAATTGTTATACTTGGGTCAAACGTTGTGGGTAGCCTTCCACAAGCTTCCCACAATAAGTTGGGTGAATTTTGGCCCATTCCTCCTGACAGAACTGGTATAACTGAGTCAGGTTTGTAGGCCTCCTTGATCGCACACGCTTTTTCAGTTCTATCTATCTAATTTTCCACTATTTCTACATGCAATTAATCCTTTACAATAGTTTATGCACTATTTATCAAGTGTTGGCGAATATGTTTGCTGCACCTTGCGGGTTAATATGCACCTGATTCATATGTTAAAGGAGGAACGTTGTCTAGCAGGTTCTTACAGGCTGAAAGGCCAGGCAGTTGTAGTGTTAGAGAGAGTGGTTCACTACTATAGAACCATATCTATATTGTTAACGTAAATGGCATTGTTATAGAAGGGTCCAGACAATGTTGTTTTGATAAATGTATCGCGCCCACAATAGACTTCCTCATTGCTCATTCTGCCTCAGGAAAAACACCCAATCACGTCCTTTTAGAAACGGCAAAGCTGTCAGTATAGTGATGCAGGTCTTTTTAGATGTTGTACACATGAAATTGGTGTAGTTCCGAATTTTATCTACAACATTTATATAAAATATTTGCCACTCGAGCGGTTTTCCTTACCAGCTGTGCTCCCTCTCTGTGTAGCCTGCACAACACCGCCAGGAGGGGAAAACCTTGTTGTACAATATGGACTATAACGTTGCGGATAAAGTTTAGTTTTGCTCAATTTAATGTGTACAACATCTAAATACCTGCATCACTATTGGGTGTTTTTGGAAACTTTATTCATGTTTTTCCAGAGCCCCCATACTGCAGAATGAGAAAGGGAGGTTAGTTTCTCACAAGTGTCTGGACCCTTCTAAAACATTCCATTTACATAAAAAATAAATAGTGAACCACTCTTTTTAAAGACTCTGTCTTCATGACGTAGACCTACACTTAATCTCAATCAGTTCCTCTTTTTATCTGTCTTTCCAGAGGTGTTCCCCATGCAGATGGAGGGTGTAAGACTGATCGTTAACAAGGGCCTGAGTAATCACTTCCAGGTCAGTAAACGTCACTACATCTGTATTTTCTACTGTTAAAAATGCTGTGAATGTCCTTTGAAGATCCTGTGCCTCATTTCATCATTTCTGCTAGAGAAAGATCTTAATAAAAGTTTACAGACTTTGGGTATAATAACAAAGATGTAGTATGAAGATATGTAGAAACTGCATCTCCAATAGAAATCACGCTTGTAGTTTATGTCATGGTGACGTTGGCTAGCTAGAAACATGCGCAGAAACACGCAGCCAGGTCTAACGTCTCGCGCCAAACTGCGCATATGCAGGCAGTCAAATCAAATGCACTCCTTCGATACACAAATTTAAACTTTGTCACTTTCATGAGGTTGGAGTGATAACATGTTTAGCTACTTAAGACATTGGCTCATCTAAGTTGTGCCTTTGGTTTAAGAGAGAATTAACAGCTAAGGAAGAATTTTTCACTTCTCAAATGCCGGTCTGGTCTGCCGAGTCTTGCGATGTTGAGCCTCTGGGTTTAGAAACTTTGTGATAATACTGTGTTAAGATTAGTTCTGGTCCTGCTCTCGTAACCAAATAAAGTGAATAACCAAACTCTTGGAAGCTTCTCATAATAAAATGGTTGTTTTGGCTACTGGTCATCCCTTCTAGTCTTTTTTTCCATTTACTCAACACACTTACAGATGTTTGCTTGAGGAGCTTTTGCTGACAGAAACATGAAAGGCCTGTTTGTTGTGACTAAACAAAACGTGTTGTCCTCCCTCTGACCGACCCCCATCAGGTGAATCACACGGTAATGCTCAGCACCCTAGGCGATTCCAGTTACAGGTTCGGTGCCACCTATGTGGGAACTAAGCAGATGGGTCCAGCAGAGGTGAGTCAGAGCCACTTAACTTATACCACAGCCTGAAGATTTGTTTGTGGTACACTAGCCCTGTACACACTACAGCTATATAAAGTTGGCACCCCTCATTTGAGTGCTTAAAGGGATACTTCAAGATTTTGTCAATGAGGCTCTTTATTTACTTGCCCAGAGTCCAATGAACTCGTGGATACCATTTTTATGTCTGCAGTTCCGTAAGCCAATGGTAACTAGTGTTAGCGCAATGACTGGAAGTCTGTGGGTATCTACTAGCATACTACCATTAAATATAGTATCCATGAGTTCATCTGACTCTGAGGAAGTAGATAAAGGGCCTCATTGCCAAAATAAATATTATTATTTTATACACACTACCATTATGAATGAGAATGACAACTGTATTACAGAGTCCTGCAAAAAGCAGGACAGTTATTGTCGCTGGTATTTGTGAAATTAGCTTAATCTGGAAGAGTTTTACCTGTACTTTTGTGTAACTATCGTTTTCTGTCTGCAGTCCTTCCCAGTCATCGTGGGAGACATGGACAACAGCGGCAGCCTCAATGCCCAGGTCATTCACCAAATCTCCAACAGAGTCCGCTCCAAACTAGCCTTCCAGGTACAGATATTTGGTTTTCTATGGTAGTTTTTGTTTAGTTTGCCATCAACCTCGGCAGTTGAAATGAGGTCATAATAAACAACTCCTGGACCTTCCACTGACACCGTCACCAAAATGTATATAGCCCATTTGAGTTACTACATCAGACTAATTAATGACATGTTTATCAATGCGTGTCCTGCCATCAGACGCAGCAGCAAAAGTTTGTGAACTGGCAAGGAGATTGTGAGGTCCGGGGAGAGGACTTTACTGCTGCTGTTACCCTGGGCAACCCAGATGTCCTTGTAGGCTCTGGTAAGCTTAGTGAAGGGAGGTATTTTGGAATACTGAAATGTAGCACGTACTGTAACGCAATCTTACGCTTATCGTCTTCCTTCTTTTTTCCCTTACTTCTTCATCTTTCAGGTATTATTGTAGCACATTACATCCAGTCCATAACCCCATCCCTGGCTTTGGGAGGGGAGCTAGTTTACCATCGCAGGCCAGGAGAGGAAGGCACAGTCATGTCTCTAGCTGGCAGATACACGGGTGAGGCATTGGCCACAATCACACAGAAGTATGGGAGCAACTCTCTGCCACCCTTAGATTTTCAGGAGTTAATGCGTATTCTAAACCATGTAAGGGAGTGTGTATACGTATTACTGTAAAATAGTTAATTATAACATTCTGAAGGCAATTAAGTTCTTAAAATGACAAGGCAATGCATTCTTGGAGACAGTAGATGATTTGTGTACCACTGGATAGCATGAAAACAGCCTAACTAGCTCTGCTGGTAACAATTTCATTACTCTTTTTTTTTTTTGCCAACATTTTCTGACACCGGTCATATTCAACGGGTGTTGTACACTTTTTAGCTTAAGACATGTAGCTAGCTAGGTAAACAATAAACCTAGCTAGGTAAACAACGTGTAAGATCACACACGTAATGTTAGCTAACGAGCCAACCAGCTAACGTTAGCTAGTTAAACAACAATGAATAATAACCTCATACACGTAACGTTAGCTAGGGAGCCAGCCAGCTAGTTACAGAACTCGATCCTCCAGAAAGTGGAGAGCAACACTTATGCAGCTCCACTACATGATACATTTTTTAAAAAGCCATGTTCGACAGGATTACCAACACAGACTGACCAGTTGGAGGAACAGAACGTAATGCTACAAATTAAAATAAAATGTTTAACACTTTAGTTTGACCTCATCTCTTGGGAAATTCCCCTCCTGATCTTGAAGAGGTCCTTGTGCGTTTTTTAAAACCAGCATTTCTTGCTTTTTCAGGCAGTAACTTCATTGCCACGTTGACACTAGGAGGAGCAGGGGCACATGCCTCCTACTACCACAAAGCCAACGACACGGTATCTCTCAATTCCATTATTTCCTTTCTGTGTCTGACTTATTCCCATGTGTTGGTGTTACTATCTGTTCAGCTCTATCATCACCCATGTTTTTCTCCCACAGTTGCAGTTGGGTGTTGAGTTTGAGGCTAGCACCCGTATGCAGGAGACCAGTGTATCATTTGGCTACCAGCTAGATGTGCCTAAAGCCAATTTGCTCTTCAAAGGTATGGCTTCCGCTTGTATGGACACTCATTTTAAAGTCAATGTACAGTTAAAGTCGGAAGTTTACATACACCTTAGCCAAATACATTTAAACTCAGTTTTTTACAATTCCTGACATTTTAATCCTAGTAAAAATGCCCTGTTTTAGGTCAGTTAGGATCACCACTTTATTTTAAGAATGTGAAATGTCAGAATAATAGTAGAGAGAATGATTTATTTCAGCTTTTATTTCTTTCATCACATTCCCAGTGGGTCAGAAGGTTACATACACTCAATTAGTATCTGGTAGCATTGACTTTAAATTGTTTAACTTGGGTCAAACGTTTTGGGTAGCTTTCCAAAAGCTTCCCACAATAAGTTGGGTGAATTTTGGCCCATTCCTCCTGACAGAACTGGTGTCAGGTTTGTCGGCCTCCTTGCTCGCACACGCTTTTTCAGTTCTGCCCACAAATGTTCTAAAGGATTGAGGTCAGGGCTTTGTGATGGCCACTCCAATACCTTGACTTTGTTGTCCTTAAGCCATTTTGCCACAACTTTGGAAGTATGCTTGGAGTCATTGTCCATTTGGAAGACCCATTTGCAAACCAAGCTTTAACTTCCTGACTGATGTCTTGAGATGTTGCTTCAATATATCCACATAATTGTCCTTCCTCATGATGCCATCTATTTTGTGAAGTGCACCAGACCCTCCTGCAGCAAAGCACCCCCACAACATGATGCTGCCACCCCCGTGCTTCACGGTTGGGATGGTGTTCTTCGGCTTGCAAGCCTCCCCCTTTTTCCTCCAAACATAACGATGGTCATTATGGCCAAACAGTTCTATTTATGTTTCATCAGACCAGAGGACATTTCTCCAAAAAGTACAATCTTTGTCCCCATGTGCAGTTGCAAACCGTAGTCTGGCTATTTTATGGCGGTTTTGGAGCAGTGGCTTCTTCCTTGCTGAAGGATGATCAAAGCACCTGCACCTGAGCTCATTTTGGAGTGTCATAGCAAATACTTATGTAAATTAGATTTCTGTATTTCATTTTCAATGCATTCGAAATAATTTTCTAAACATGTTTTCACGTTGTCATTATTGGGTATTGTGTGTGTGTGTGTGTGTGTGTGTGTGTGTGTGTGTGTATATGGGTGAGACATATTTAATCGATTTTGAATTTGGGATTTAACAGAACAAAATGTGGAATAAGTCAAGAGTTAATATTTTCTGAAGGCACTGTTATCTAATTTTCAGTTTCTCTCTCCCCAATACTCCAGGCTCCATAGACAGTAATTGGGTGGTGGGGGCCACGCTGGAGAAGAAGCTGCTTCCTCTACCTCTTTCTTTGGTCCTGGGGTCCTTCCTCAACCACAAGAAGAACAAGTTCCAATGTGGTTTTGGCATCACCATCGGTTAGACTTACCAGAGTGGGGGAAAGCCTTTAGGCGGTCTTCACAGAATGGATGGACAAACCGACAAAGCCTGGACTCACATCACTTAAATATGTCTCCATCTGACTACTAAGAAGTTCATTGTTGTTGTTGGTTACAAAGGATCATGTTTTCAAAATAATGTGTTAAAATATACACAAAAGTATGTGGACACCCCTTCAAATTAGTGGATTTGGTTATTTCAGCCTCACCCGTTGCTGACAGGTGTATAAAGTCGAGCACACAGCCATGCAATCTCCACATGACAGATTGGCAGTATAATGGCCTTCCTGAAGAGCTCAGTGATTTTCAACGTGCCACCGTCGTAGGATACCACAAGTCTAGGAGCAACAATGGCTCTGCCGCAAAGTGGTAGGCCACACAAGCTCACAGAACGGGAGCGCCGAGCGCTGAAGCGCGTAAACATTGTCTGGCCTCGGTTGTAACACTAACATGTTCCAAACTGCCTCTGGAAGCAACGTCGGGAGCTTCATGAAATGGGTTTCCATTGGCCGAGCAGCCGCACACAAGCCTAAGATCCCCAAGCGCAATGCCAAGCGTTGGCTTGAGTGGTGTAAAGCTCGCCCCATTGGACTCTGGAACAGTGGAAATGCATTCTCTAGAGTTAGAAATCACGCTTCACCATCTGGCAGTCCAACAGACGAACCTGGGTTTGGCAGATGCCAGGAGTACGCTACCTGTCCCAATGCATAGTGCCAACTGTAAAGTTAGGTGGAGGAGGAATAATGGTCTGTGGGTGTTTTTCATGGTTCAGGCCTCTTAGTTCCAGTGAAGGGAAATCTTAACGCTACAGCATACAATTACATTCTAGCCGAGCCCTGACCTTTAACCCCGTCGAATACCTTTGGGATGAATTGGAACGCCGACTGCGAGCCAGGGATAATCGCCCAACATCAGTGCCCGACCTCGCTAATGCTCTTATGGCTGAATGGAAGCAAGTCCCCACAGCTATGTTCCAACATCTAGTGGAAAGCCTTCCCAGAAGAGTGGAGGCTGTTCTAGCAGCAAAGGGAGAACCAACTCCATATTAATCCCCTGGATTTTGGAATGAGATGTTCGACGAGCAGGTGTCCACATACTTTTGGTCATGTAGTCTATAATCATTGAAGGTTAAACTAAGATATGTAAATAAAGTGCATATTTTAAGACTAAAATAATAAATCAAATTCTCTAAATTAGGGTACAAATGCATGGGTCAGAGATTGAGGACAATGTAATGATGAGACTGGACAATGGCAATATACTTTAGAGACTAATGTACAGAGACCAACATAGCAGACAGCAGTAAAAGAGGACTCAGTTAAACACGTTTGTTAAGAAATTATCAAATTACAGTTTTGTTTTTAGGTTCTGTTTTGCGCTGTTCATTTTTATTTATTTTGTACGGTCTGTCCCATCTTTTCTTGTTTTTTTAGGTTTGTGGCAGGGTTGAAATCTTTTTCATAATGGTACATATGAAACCGTATATATATTTCCTGTATATATCCGTTGGGGATGAATACCATTTCTTACAAAATATGGAGAGAATTCTCTACTCATAGTTGAAGCCTGTATTAATTGATTGAATTGTTTCAATGAATGAAAAGAAGCTGAATGCTGTTTGTGAGTTTCATTTATTTAAATCGCACATCATTCTTGCAAGTAAATACGCTGAGATGTAAGAAAGTTTGCTTGAAGAAATTGAGACCCGTCTCAAGGTGGGCAACAGTAAATGTGTTCATTCTATTGTTGATAGAATCCTGTGTTTTCTGTACTCAATCTGTAGTTACATGTAGGTATTGGTCAGTAGATGGAGCGTCCGATAACTGGTACGTACATCTACACTGAACAACAAACACAACATGGAAAGTGTTGGTCCCATGTTTCATGAGCTGAAATAAAAGATCCCAGAAATGTTCCATACCACAAAAAGCATATTTCTCTCAAAATGTGTATACATCCCTGTTAGTGAGCATTTCCCCTTTGCCAAGATAATCCATCCACCTGACAGGTGTCGCATTTCTAGAAGCTGATTAAACAGAATGATCATTACACAGGTGGACCTTGTGCTGGGGACAATAAAAGGCCACAAAAATTTACAGTTTTGTCACTCAACACAACGCCACAGATTACTTTTGAGGGAGCGTGCAATTGGCATGCTGACTGCAGGAATGTCCACCAGAGCGTTACCAGATAATGTAATAATAATTTCTCTACCGTAAGCCGCCTCCAACGTCGTTTTAGAGAATTTGGCAGTACGTCCAACTGCCCTCATAACCGCAGACCATGTGTATGGTGTTGTGTGGGCGAGGAGTTTGCTGATGTCAACACTGAACAGAGTGCCCCATGGTGGGGTTATGGTATGGGCAGGCATAAGCTACAGACAACGAACACAATTGCATTTTATTGATGGCAATTTGAATGCACATAGTGTGACGACATCCAGAGGCCCAATTTCATGCCATTCATCCACCACCATCACCTCATGTTTCAGCATGATAATGCACAGCCCCATGTCACAAGGTCACAAGGATTCACACAATTCCTGGAAGCTGAAAATGTCCCAGTTCTTCCATGGCCTGAATAGTCACCAGACATGTCACCCATTGAGCATGTTTGGGATGCTCTGGGTAGATGTGTATGACAGCGTGTTACAGTTCCCGCCAATATCCAGCAATTTCGCACAGCTATTGAAAAGGAGTGGGACAACATTCCACAGGCATATGGTCACACCAGATACTGATTGGATTTCTGATTGACACCCCTACTTTTTTTTTTAAGGTTCTGTGACTAACAGATTCATATCTGTATTCCCAGTCATGAAATCCATAGATTACGGCCTAATTTATTTACTTCAATTGACTGATTTCTTATATGAACTGTAACTCAATAAAATCTTTGAAATTGTTGCTTGTTGTATGTTGCATTTGTTTTTGTTCAGTGTTAGAAATTTGATAACATATAATACTATTTTTATGTTTGATTATGTTATTGCGTTAGGCTGAGTATTTAACTGTTGAAACAGAGGCCTGTGTGTGTGTTTATGTATGCATGTATGAGACAGACAATACTCACTTGGTCTGTATACTGTACATATTGCCCCTTTTGGACTTTAATTCATTATTAATCAGTACACAGTTCTAGTAGACCAAGTAATCTTGGTGTCAGTTGGGTCTTCAGGTCCTCCCTATGGGGTCTGATTCTGCTGGAACTCCTGGGTTCTCGGTCTGGGAGCTCTGGGTCAGGGTGATCGTGCTCTTCTGGAACTTCTCCAGATTCTGGTCACTTCCAGCTGGACCTGCAGCTGCTACATACTCTTCTCCAGGCTTCCCTTCAGCTCCTCACTCTTCTAGAGAAGAGTGGCCTTCAGCCAGTGCTCAGTTCCTTCTCCAGACGAGCCTTCGTTTGTTCGGACTCCCGGGAAAGATTTGCCAGCAGGTCCTGAGTCAGAGGAGTCACCTGGCCACAGGTTCACAGCATGGGGACTCTCATAGACGATGGTGCTATGGAGACTGAGAGAAAGGTCAGTACAGACGTCAAGTCACAAGGTTATCAAACAGGTAGCTTGTTACTCAAGTTATCAAACTAGTTATCAAACTACATTATATATTGTTTTCTACATACAGTGGGGAGAACAAGTATTTGATACACTGCAGATATTGCAGGTTTTCTACTTACAAAGCATGTAGAGGTCTGTAATTTTTATCATAGGTACACTTCAACTATGATTTTTAAATAATTAATTAGCATTTTATTGCATGACATAAGTATTTGATCACCTACCAACCAGTAAGAATTCCGGCTCTCACAGACCTGTTAGTTTTTCTTTAAGAAGCCCTCCTGTTCTCCACTCATTACCTGTATTAACTGCACCTATTTGAACTCGTTACCTGTATAAAAGACACCTGTCCACACACTCAATCAAACAGACTCCAACCTCTCCACAATGGCCAAGACCAGAGAGCTGTGTAAGGACATCAGGGATAAAATTGTAGACCTGCACAAGGCTGGAATGGGCTACAGGACAATAGGCAAGCAGCTTGGTGAGAAGGCAACAACTGTTGGCGCAATTATTAGAAAATGGAAGAAGTTCAAGATGACGGTCAATCTCCCTCGGTCTAGGGCACCATGCAAGATCTCACCTCGTGGGGCATCAATGATCATGAGGAAGGTGAGGGATCAGCCCAGAACTACACGGCAGGACCTGGTCAATGACCTGAAGAGAGCTGGGACCACAGTCTCAAAGAAAACCATTAGTAACACACTACGCCGTCATGGATTAAAATCCTGCAGCGCACGCAAGGTCCCTCTGCTCAAGCCAGCGCATGTCCAGGCCCGTCTGAAGTTTGCCAATGACCATCTGGATGATCCAGAGGAGGAATGGGAGAAGGTCATGTGGTCTGATGAGACAAAAATAGAGCTTTTTGGTCTAAACTCCACTCGCCGTGTTTGGAGGAAGAAGGATGAGTACAACCCCAAGAACACCATCCCAACCGTGAAGCATGGAGGTGGAAACATCATTCTTGGGGGATGCTTTTCTGCAAAGGGGACAGGACGACTGCACCGTATTGAGGGGAGGATGGATGAGGCCATGTATTGCGAGATCTTGGCCAACAACCTCCTTCCCTCAGTAAGAGCATTGAAGATGGGTCGTGGCTGGGTCTTCCAGCATGACAACGACCCGAAACACACAGCCAGGGCAACTAAGGAGTGGCTCCGTAAGAAGCATCTCAAGGTCCTGGAGTGGCCTAGCCAGTCTCCAGACCTGAACCCAATAGAAAATCTTTGGAGGGAGCTGAAAATCCGTATTGCCCAGCGACAGCCCCGAAACCTGAAGGATCTGTATGGAGGAGTGGGCCAAAATCCCTGCTGCAGTGTGTGCAAACCTGGTATAGAACTACAGGAAACGTATGATCTCTGTAATTGCACCAAATATTAATTGTACCAAATATTAAGTTCTGCTTTTCTGATGTATCAAATACTTATGTCATGCAATAAAATGCTAATTAATTACTTAAAAATCATACAATGTGATTTTCTGGATTTTTGTTGAAGTGTACCTATGATAAAAATTACAGACTTCTACATGCTTTGTAAGTAGGAAAACCTGCAAAATCGAATCAAATACTTGTTCTCCCCACTGTATTAATAAGTATTAGTACACGGCACCCCGTGAGGCATTATATAGTCTAATAGCCGCTGGCAGGAAGGACCTCCTGTAGCGCTCTCTGGCACACCGTGGTGGGATCAGTCTGTGACTGAAGGTGCTCCTCTGCATCATAACCATGGCATACAGAGGGTGGGTGACGTTGTCCATGATGGCCAGCAGTTTGGCCAGGATCCGTCTCTCCGCCACCTCCTCAAGAGTGTCAAGGTTAATCCCCAGAACAGAGCTAGCCTTCCTGATCAGTTTATTTACCCGAGAAGCATCACCGGCCTTTATGTTGGCGCCCCAGCACACCACTGCAAAAAAGATGGCACTGGCCACCACAGACTGGTAGAAAGTATGCAGTAGTTTACTGCACACGTTGAAGGACCTGAGCCTCTTCAGAAAGTAGAGTCGGCTCTGGCCCTTTTTGTACAGAGCCCCGGTGTTACCAGCCCATTCCAGCCTGCTGTCCATATGGACTCCCGGGAACTTGTATGAACCAACCATTTCCACATCCATCCCCTGTATAGGGATGCGGCAGGTAGCCTAGTGGTTAGGGCGTTGGGCCAGTAACCCACTGTTCCTAGGCCGTCATTGTAAATAAGAATATGTTCTTAACTGACTTGCCTAGTTAAATAAAGGTTAAATAAACAAAAAATAAATAAAATAGGGACTGCAGTCAGTTGGGCTTTGGTTCTCCTGAAATCCACAACCATCTCCTTTGTTTTGCTGATGTTGAGCTGAAGGTGGTTCTGCTCACACCACACCACAAAGTCTATAATAACCACAACATCTATAATGAGCTCTAGCACTTTCCTTCTTCTGCTCACTTGCTCTCTATGATCAGACATCTGACTGTCGGTGCTATGGAGACAGAGAAAGGTCAGTACAGAGGTCAAGTCACAAGGTTAAAAAACAGGTAGCTTATTACTCAAGTTATCAAACTACATTATATAGTGTTGTTTTCTACATATTGAGACTCGCTTGACTTTGAGTACCACCTCTGATCTGCTTAGACGAGTCCTGCCACAGAACATAAGTTTTACACCAGTTAGGAGAGACCGAAGATTATAAACTGTTCAGTCTATCATTTAAAATGATACATCTACGCCTTTCAGTTGATATTACATTACTGTTTTATTTAATATTATCAATTAGCTTCCTTTCAAAACTACAAACTAAGACCTTCAAGACTGGCTGTTCAAGGAGAGAAATCATTGTGATTTAACAAAAATGCCTAGAGGCAGCAAGTGTCTTCCCAGCTAACAACTCTAGGGAGAGAGAATGTTTTTATGTTACCTGGGCTCCCAAGTAGGTCTCCCAAGTGGCGCAGTGGTCTAAGACACTGCATCTCAGTGCTAGAGGTGTCACTACAGACACCCTGGTTGAAATCCAGACTGTATCACAACCGGTCATGATTGGGAGTCCCATAGGGCAGTGCACAATATAGATAGATAGATAGATAGATAGATAGATAGATAGATAGATAGATAGATAGATAGGTAATACACACCACTGTTACCTAGTCTTGATAGATAGATAGATAGATAGATAGATAGATAGATAGATAGATAGACTTCTCTTTCACACATTTCTGGAACTTTGGCCTCCAGATGCTTCTTTAAGTTTAATGTGATGTTTCTGGATGTTTCTGGATGTTTCTGGGTGTTTCTGGATGTTTCTGGATGTTTCTAGATCAATGCTGCCTTTGCAGTGTTTGCAATTTACAAAAATGTTCTCTTTCTCCCTGATTAACAAAAATAAAATGGGAGCATTTACACAAGGAAAAGTAATATGCGGGTTACTTGAAAAAGTTACTGTAATAATATTACAATATTTGAAGACAGTAACTTGTTATATTACTGCGTTACTCATTAAATGAACATATTACTATAATAAGTAATATATTACCCCTAACACTGGTCCCACGTGACTCTGTTGCAATTGGTCTATTTTCCCACATTAAAACTTGTCGATGGAACTCTGTGTTGTGTATTGTTTTGGTATAACTGGCATCATCATTGCTTATATGGCAAATGTGAGAAAGTACAGACATGCTACTGTAAATATACACATTTCTGATATTCTGAGAATATGGCCACCATGTTCTGGGTATGTTTCTATCAGAAGCAACACTACCACCTGGGCCACGTTCCAGCAACAAATTAGGAATGTTACAGATAGAAATGCAATGACTAGAGCTGATGTTTGTTCTACATGGTATATGTGGTGTGGATTTTTAAAAGACTATAGAGAGATGTCTACGATTCCCATCTTTCAATGATAAACACATTTTAATTAGATCAGATGTGTTGTAACGGTCACCAATTAATTACATTAATATACACTGCATGTACAAAATATTAAGAACACCTGCTCTTTCCATGACACAGACTGACCAGATGAATCCAGGTGAAAGCTATGATCCCTTGTTGATGTCACTTGTTAAATCCACTTCAATTAGTGTAGACATGGAATGTGTATGTGTGCCATTCAGAGGGTGAATGGGCAAGACAAAAGATTTAAGTGCCTTTGAACAGGGTATGGTAGTAGGTACCAGGCGCACCGGTTTGTGTCAAGAACTGCAACGCTGCTGTGTTTTGGAGAATGGTCTACCACCCATTCTCCAAAACCCAGAATGGTTCACCGCCCAAAGGACATTCGGCCAACTTGACACAACGGTGGGAAGCAATGGAGTCAACATGGGCCAGCATCCCTGTGGAACGCTTTCGACACCTTGTAGATTCCATGCCCTGACAAATTGAGGCTGTTCTGAGGGCAAAGGCGGTTAGGTTCAAGTCATTATTAGGTGTTCTTAATGTATATTGCTAAGAATGTGAGAGTAGGGTTACTCCCCTAGCAGGTCTCCAGCACCAATGACGAACACCCTAACCACTGTGTTTTAAATGTGTTTTTTATTTCACCTTTATTTAACCAGGTAGGCCAGTTGAGAACAAGTTCTCATTTGCAACTGCGACCTGGCCAAGACAAAGCAAAGCAGTGCGACAAAAACAACAACACAGAGTTACACGAGAATAAACAAACGTACAGTCAATAAAACAACAGAAAATCTATGTACAGTGTGTGCAAATGTAGTAAGATTAGGAAGGTAAGGCAATAAATAGGCCATAGTGGAGAAATAATTACAATTTAGCATTAACACTGGAGTGATAGATGTGCAGATGATGATGTGCAAATAGAGGTAGTAGGGTGGGCTATTTACAGAAGGGCTATATACAGGTGCAGTGATCGATAAGCAGCTCTGACAGCTGATGCTTAAAGTTAGTGAGGGAGATAGGAACCTCTAGCTTCAAGGATTTTTGCAATTTGTTCCAGTCATTGGCAGCAGAGAACTGGAAGGAATGGCAGCCAAAGGAGGTTTTGGCTTTGGGGATGACCAGTGAGATATACCTGCTGGAGCGTATGCTACGGGTGGGTGTTGCTATGGTGACCAGCGAGTTGAGATAAGGCGGGGATTTACCTAGTAAAGACTTATAGATGACCTGGAGCCAGTGGGTTTGGCGACGAATATGTAGTGAGGGCCAGCCAACGAGAGAATACAGGTCGCAGTGGTGGGTAGTATATGGGGCTTTGGTAACAAAACGGATGGCACTGTGATAGACTACATCCAATTTGCTGAGTAGAGTGTAGAGCTTTCCAATCTCTAGGGATCTCAGACGATACGAAAGAGAGGTTGAACAGGCTAGTAATAGAAAGAAAGGGTCCAGATTGTCTAGCCCAGCAGATTTGTAGGGGTCCAGATTTAGCAGCTCTTTCAGAACATCAGCTGTCTGGATTTGGGTGAAGGAGAAGCGGGGGGGGGGGGCTTGGGCAGGTTGCTGCGGGGGGTACAGAGCTGTTGGCCGGGGTAGAGGTAGCCAGGTGGAAAACATGGCCAGCCGTAGCAAAATGCTTATTGACATTTTTGATTATCGTGAATTTATCGGTGGTGACAGTGTAACAGTTTGGGTCTCCACCTTTACTATGATAACCTTGGTAGGTAATGAGATATGGATAACAGCAAAATCATTTTCATTTGATAATTTGCAGCCAAGCATCAATCATCAGGTTACCAGTATTTAAATAAAACTGGTATTATTTATTGGACATTTGCATCAAGTTCATAAGTTATCTAATCTGCCTAAAAACAATGCTTTTCCACGTCGTAGTGGCAGTACAACGTAGTTTATCATCGCATAATAAATTGTACCGACACAAAAAGATACCATGTCAAACGATCAAATTGTCTGCACCGACACTTTGTTTCCACCACACCTGTTATGATTATTTTATATACGGTATGACTTTACTTGCATAAAAACTGTGGATGGAAACGTGGTTACTGTGGAGAAACGTCAGAAACACAAATGTCAAAGTCAAGATACTCTAATGTTAACTTTTATTGCAAGACTACTGTGAATCATTAAGTAAAAAACAAACACATTTTGCATTGATAATGAGACAGTGACATTTAAAGAATGAAAACCTACCAGTACAGAATCAATATAACTAATATTTTCCATCACATCTTTGTGTTGATAATTACATTTCAAACATTTTCATACTCATGTTGTACGTGCACACAGTGCCTAAAGATTCAATGAGTAATGCTTACTGAATGTCCAATGACATCTTTGACATTTAAAAATGACTGATTTACAATACCGTGCCAAACCACCTTTCACATTTCCAGAAATCAAAGATGTTTTCACCATTTACCCAAATATTGACTGTTTGGAAAGCAGATCTAACCATTTCCCCAAAGGACGCAACTGAGTTATCAAATGTACAATATATCCAATGTTAAACATAAAAAAATAAAAAATAAAATAAAGACACTCATGGTGTTTATGTACATAAATAAAACTTTGCCAACAGTAGCAGGACAGATTTGAATAACTGTTTAAAGTATGACAAGTTTGTAATCTATTCAAAAGGCACATTTTTGCAGTAGTGTACAAAAAAACAACTGTTAGAAAAACTGATTCCCGCCGGATACATTAAAATAGTAGTGGACAAAACATTAGGAACACCCTTCCATTTCCATGACATGGACTGACCAGGTGAATCCAGGTCAAAGCTATGATCCATTAATGATGTCACTTGTTAAATCCACTTCAATCAGTGTAGATGAAGTTGAGGAGACAGGTTAAAGAAGGAATTTTAAGCCTTGAGACAATTGAGACATGGATTGTGTATGTGTGCCATTTAGAGGGTGAATGGGCAAGACAAAATATTTTAGTGCCAGGCGCTGCTGGGTGTTTTTCAACTCAATATTAGGAAGGTGTTCTTAATGTTTTGTACACTCTGTGTAAATATTAGTAGAGTTAATATCAATGTTAAATGGATAATCCACTCCAGGAGTGAAATTCGTGTCAATTTGGTGATAGTTTGATATTCCCTCTCACATTTCATAACGCTTTTAAAAGGTGCAATATGCAGAAATTGCTCTGCCATTTCCTGGTTGCAAATGTTTTTATAGTTAGCCTAATTTCAGTTTATGTGATATAAAAACTGTACCATCCAAACCGCTTTTCAGTAACAAAAAGGTATTGTATTTCCAGTTTGTATCACAACCAGCCGTGATTGGGAGACCCATAGTGCGGCGCACAATTGGCCCAGCATTGTCCGGGTTTGGCCAGTGTAGGCCTTCATTGTAAATAAGAATGTGTTCTTAACAGAGTTAAATAAATGTTCAATTTAAAAATATTTTTAAAAAATGTTTTAAGCTGGCGTAAAAAAACCAAAGTAAACAAATGAAATAAAGAACGGGAAGCATAGAAATAGAGCACATAGAACATATCTACCGCTTCTTAGACTTGCTTTCGATGAACGACACATCTATAACTCACATTTCTATGTGAATTTGGCCAGGTCGCCAAAAAAGTAACATATTTGCAGCTTAAAACAATTACCTTTGCTCCAGGTCGCCAAATCAGCCAATAGATGGCATGGGCATACTTGTCCAGAACACATCCATCTGTCTATTTCTTTCAAATGTACTCAAAGTACACAGTGCACCGACAGATCAATATCCTTTCTTCCTTCAACTACACTTTGCCATAGCAACCTCACTTAATCACTCATAACGACGAAATGCAAAAGACATATTGGCGTTATTTAACAATGTAAATCATAGGAATTAGTGTTTTTGAGTGGATTATTCATTTACCCATTGTTATAGCAAAGACAACCATGGTTAACTCAGAACAGATATAGTACTCTTAAGATGGAAATAACCAAAACCATAAAAAACAATGATATACAGTGCATTCGGAAAGTATTCAGACCCCTTGACTTTTTCCACATTTATTTTAAAATACTATTTTTTTTTATCTACACACAATACCCCATAATGACAAAGCGAAAACAGGTTTTTAGAAATTAATAATAAAACTGAAATAACTTATTTACATAATTATTCAGACCCTTTGCTATGAGACTAG
Organism: Thymallus thymallus; assembly: GCA_023634145.1. NCBI lineage: Eukaryota > Metazoa > Chordata > Actinopteri > Salmoniformes > Salmonidae > Thymallus > Thymallus thymallus. The sequence goes on from CM042395.1 coordinate 2,599,387, forward strand.
AAATTGAACTCAGGTGCATCCTGTTTCAATTGAGATGTTTCTACAACTTGATTAAAGTCCACCAGTGGTACATTTAATTGATTGGACATGATTTGGAAAGGCACACACCTGTCTATATAAGGTCCCCCGGTTGACAGTGCATGTCAGAGCAAAAACCAAGCCATGAGGTCGAAGGATCGACCTCAGATCTGGGGAAGGGTACTAAAACATTTCTGCATTATTGAAGGTCCCCAAGAACACGGTGGCCTCCATCATTCTTAACTGGAAGAAGTTTGGAACAACCAAGACTCTCCCTAGAGCTTGCTGTCCGGCCAAACCGAGCAATTGGGGAGGTGACCAAGAACCTGATGGGAGAACCTTCCAGAAGGACAACCATCTCTGCAGCACTCCACCAATCAGGCCTTTATGGTAGAGTAGCCAGACGGAAGCCACTCCTCAGTAAAAGGCACATGACAGCCCGCTTAGAGTTTGCCAAAAGGCACCTTAAGGACTCAGACCATGAGAAACAAGATTCTCTGGTCTGATGAAACCAAGATTGAACTCTTTGACCTGAAAGCCAAGCGTCACGACTGGAGGAAACCTGGCACTATCCCTACGGTGAAGCATAGTGGTGGCAGCATCATATTGTGGGGATGTTTTTCAGCGGCAGGGACTGGGAGACTCGTCAGGATCGAGGGATAGATGAACTGAGCAAAGTACAGATATCCTTGATGAAAACCTGCTCCAGAGCGCTCAGGGCCTCAGACTGGGGAGAAGGTTTCACCTTCCAACAGGACAATGACCCTAAGCACACAGCAAAGACAACGCAGGAGTGGCTTCGGGACAAGTCTCAGAATGTCTGAGTGGCCCAGCCAGAGCCCGGACTTGAACCCGATCGAACATCTCTGGAGAGAACTGAAAATAGCTGTGCAGCGACACTCCCCCATCCAACCTGACAGAACTTGAGAGGATCTGCAGAGAAGAATGGGACAAACTCCCCAAATACAGGTTTGCCAAGCTTGTAGCGTCATACCCAAGAAGACTCAAGGCTGTAATCACTGCCAAAGGTGCTTCAACAAAGTACTGAGTAAAAGGTTTGAATATCTTTTTTATTTTATCAAATAAACCCATTTTGCTTTGTCATTATGGGGTATTGTGTGTAGAATGATGACGGGGAAAAAACTATTCAATCCATTTTCAAATAAGGCTGTAACGTAACAAAATGTGGGAAAAGGCAAGGGGTCTGAATACTTTCCGAATGCACTGTACATGTACATTCGTGGAATTTTGAAAATATATATTGACTTTCACTTCACCCCCCTGGCATGATATAAGTAATGCTCATGTAGCTCTGAGACATCACTAAATGTTACCCAACAATCGGCACACTCAAAGACATCATACCCCCGGTTTTTGCCCCTTGGTTTCACAAATGTTGTTGAGGCTCCAAAGAAAGCATCATCTTCACCATTAGACGTTTTCCATCTTTGAGGTGGTACATTCGGCATGTGTGTGGTGTCTGTTTTTGGCGTACATTGAGTAGGTTCATCAACACGTGAGGAGGGGGATGAGCGCTGAGGTAGATCGGAGTTGTTTGCCTCACAACCATTATTGCTAGGGCTGGTTCGCCCTTCATGTTCCAAGGACATAGTGTTCAGGGGCGAGTCGTGGACTGAGGAAAAGCTAGGGTTTAGAATCTCTTGGGGTTCTTCTTCTGTGTCTGAAATAACGACCGGTGGCTGTGAGGATATTTTAGGGACAACATACAGACGATCAGGGTGAGGATACCTACACATATTCCTTTTCTTTGACAGAGGAAGACTAGGTACTGTCGTAGTGGTTAGCGGCGTGACTCTCTCTCTTGGTTTGTTTGAGAGTTTGGAGGTCAGGGATGCAGAAACAGCATTGGCTGAACTGCGATATGTTTTCTTCCCCCCAATAAGATGGCAAACCTGATGGGCTTGGAGCAAGTCTGTGGTTGTAAATCTGGCATTACATTTTCTACAGTGATATGGAAATCGAAGTGGTTCCAATGGCCCTTCGGGGAGAGGGATAACAGGGTTGGCTTTGTGAGCCTTTAAGTGATTCTTTAAGGCTTGGTTACTAGGAAATGGGAGCTTGCAAGGGAGACAATAGTGCAAGATAGCACCTCTGTGTAAAAGACGATGTCTCTCCAAATTTCTGAAACTGTTGAAACCTTTTCCACACGTGTCACATTTCAGGTTTTCACGCGGCTGGTGATTTTCACACAGATGAGTATTTAAGTCTTCTTCAATGACATAGGTTTTGGGACATAACGGACAAGCATAGGGTGTCTGTGTTGCATGTTCTTGCATGTGCTCCCTATAGGAGCCAAAGAAGCGAAACTCTAAATTGCACTGAGTGCATGAGAAGCTACAGCGTTTTTCTCTGCGTAGTCCCTGATGCAACCAGAGCTTGTTACACCGGTTAAAGGATTTTCCACATTGTCCATGTGAATATCTGTCCCAAGGGGCATGGGTCCGTAAACGAGAGAGAAAACCCGACGGCTGTTGAACCACACATACTGAATTACAGCTCATTACAGATGAGGAAAACGGGGCAGAACTTGCACATATGGAGTTTGAGGGAGAAGGCTGATTTATCTCTAACCCATTGCCTGGGATCTGGCAAGCTGGTTTGAGGTTTTGTGGAAGCACATCTGAGGAAAACTCCTCCATAGTTTCCAGAGGTGGCAGGGGCTCAGGCTCCTTGCATTTAAGATGCTGGTCATCAGTACATAACAATTCCTGATTGTCATTGTGCAGAGAATCTATTCCAGACTCAGGCGTCCGATTCTGCAGAGATGGGGGTTCATGCCAGACCTCTGACAAGGACGAATTGCATGCCCTCTCCTCTCCACTTGATTTGCAGCAAACTTTGCAATGAACACATAATTCAGGGGCCTGATCATACCGTTGTCCACAGACCTCACAAAGGTTTGGCTTGTTATTAGTGTGCGTTTGCAGATGAAGAATGTACTGACACCAGTGGCGATTTAGTTGTTTGCAAAGCTGACATTTAAAGTACATTGGGGTATTAACCTGCCAATCAGCCCTTTGCTCCACCAGGAACCCCTCAATGTCAACCTTGCTTCCATCTCCTTCATCTCTAGCCTCGAAACACACTTTGGAGACTTGATGTGTGCGCAAGGATGAGAAGTCGCTAAAGGCCTGTCCACAGTGGTTACAGAAGAAAGGCATCTCTCCTGAGTGCATATGAGAGTGGGTTTTAAGCTCCCTAAGAAGAACAAAGCCTTTCCCACACACTGAGCAAGCATACGGTTTAACAGGCCAGTGTGTTTTTTCATGTGCATTGAAACTTGAGAACGTGATAAACATCTTGCCACAGACTTTGCAGGTGAAACGCCTCACTCCACTGTGTGTCTGTAGATGCATCTTCAATGTGGCCATATTGAAAAATATTTTCAAACAAGTGGAGCATCTGAGGGATTTCCTGCCATTAAGAGAGACTGGGGACTCTATGTAATCAGCGTAAGGTTGAATCTGAATTGCTTTGTCTCTTCTAGTTGTATTAATCAAACTGAACCTCTTGGTGCCCTTCATGTGGATCTTGAAATGATCAATCAAGTCATCTTTGTTTGGAGACTGAGTGACGCAACACGGGCACTGAACGGGCCCGTGTTGTTTGTGGATGTTCGAGTGCGAGTTGAGTTTGGAGAGCTGAGCAAAGCTCTTGCCGCACTTCTGGCAACTGTAAGGCTTCTCACCTGTGTGAATGCGCTTGTGAATTGTGTATGCTGATATGTGACGGAATGAGCGACCGCAGAAATGGCATGAAATAGGTTTCCTTGTCTTAAAATGTCGTTGGAGTACACTGGAATGCTGCAATTTAGCACGAGCTGTTAGGTTGATCTCCTTCTCCACATGAACTCTATTGTAGTCGTGTGCTACTGCTTTCACTTCTGCTGCGCTACATTCTTTCTCAACACTTTCCAACGTGTGATTTTCTGTTAACGAATTGCAGGGGCTAGAGTTGAACGAGAGTCCATTGTTGTCAATGGAAGACTGAACAAACACCTGAAGTGTGTCCCCGTGGTTCACTTTGGAGAGAGGTCGTTTGGATTTCACTTTTGTAGCCCATCCAGTTTTATTTCTCCTGTGTCTCTTCTTCACTTGATGAGGTAATTTTGTGAGAGGGGGTGTTAATGGGGTAGACTCAACTTGCTGGATTCCTTGTGTCGCCCCTGCATCAACAGAGAAAATTGTTTCTGAAGTCTCGAATTCTTGCACTGAAATACTGGGGGGATTAGTCACAATTGGGGAGTAAATGTTGCTGGATACATCAACGAACTCCCATATGTCGTCTTGCTGTTGTTTAAGAACAATGTCTTCAATCTTCATTGCCTTGGATGCTCTAGTGTGCCTTCTTGAAGTTGTTGACATTGGGTTGAATTTGTGCATTTTCCCTCCTTTAGACTTTCCCTTTGATTTGCAGCTCGGTGTCTTATTCACAGAATGTTCTCTGCTAGTGTTTGACTTCTGCTGTTCACATGACAGCTGTTTTGCCATTCTCATCAAGGTACTTTTCTTCAATGGCCGACCTCGTTTCCTTTTCAGTGCTGCTACGGTGGTCTGTAAATCTAGCCACACCATCTCTTTTACAACTGATGGGGCCACTGTCTGTTCTTCCGCAATTGTCTTGGATTTTTTCTTACCCTTGTTCTTCACCCTCTGAGTCCCTAGTAAGGATGTGTCCAGTAATTCAGATCTATCACTAAGATCATCTTTGAGATTTAGAACATTTATGTCTGTATTAACAAAATCAGCACTTCTGCTGTCAAGTTTTTGTTTTTCTGATATCTTGTGGAGACACAGAGATGTTTCTTCTGGGGACATATTCATGCATTGCTGGTCACTGGGGACGTTGGGAGTGGGTGCAATGTTTTGCACTATTTTACCAGTGGCAATACAACCACCTTTTTTATGTTTTGAAATCACAGCACAGATTGGGTCTATTGCAATAGATATAGAGTCCCCTGCTTCATCTATAGGGACTACAACTAATTTGTCATCTGCTAATGCATTTTTCACCTGAGATTGGCTGGGTTTACTTGGTGTACTCACATCGTCTGTTTTGAGAATTTTGCCTTTCTTCCGTTTAACATGCTTTTCTTTCCCCCTAATTTTCGGATTTTTTCCCCCCTCAATTAGTTCCTCTTTTACAAATGCAGATAAGAATTTAACACACACCTTGTCGTCATCTGTGATAGTCTTATCGAGACCTGTACCTTTTGGTCTCTGAGGTTTCATCTTCTTAGGAGGCCTCACTATTTTATGCTGCTTTTTCTCTACACAAACAGAACTCACTAATTCAGTACTCTTTCCTTGTGCTGCATTGTGATGTGATGTAACCGATAAAATAGTTTGGTCTTGCATCAACTCAGTTGTGATATGTGAATTAGATTCGGAGGGCCGTTTGGAATGTCTTACATTGGATATTGGACGGCTTGATCCAGTATTTTCATTCCTCACTTTGGAGCCTTTAGGAGTGTCAAGAACATTCTGAACCTGGTCCACGTGTGTGAAAGTGGTCGCCATTTTGGAATATCCATATTCCCCTCCAAGAAAAAGTTTTGAACTTGGTGGGGTTGGAGTTTCAGTGGTCTTTGAGCTTTGTTTGGAAGGTAATTTCCTTTTCTTGCATGCCTTTGACATATAGTTTTTTTGTGGGGGTGTAATATGTCCACTGTTCGATCCTGACTGTATCTCTGGCGCCAGCAAAGCAACTTGGTTTGGATGTTTATCGGAGGTAAGAGTTGCTGCTTGTTCTGATATGGAAGCATTGCGGTCGTCTTCTTTTCGCTTCTTTTTTGACCCCATACGTCGTTTGTGGGCTGTTTCCATATGATCTTCCATCACCGATGTCTCTGTTTCTTTTTTATGTTTAACTACATTTTTATTGGTTTTCCCATCACTCTTTGCTCCTTGCTCTGCATGGGTAAGGTGGGGAGGTATTTCAAGACATACAACTTCTGCTGGATTTGAAGTTCGCATAGCTGCTCTTTTAGCATTTCCCGAGAGTACTTTTGAAGAGAGTTTCCTTTTCCTGCATGTTTTTGGCTCATTTGTTATTTCCATTTCAGGCATGATATGCTCGATTCCTGATTCTGTCTTTGCCTCCGATGCTAGCAAAGAAACTTGCTGTAATGCATTGTGTCCATACTGTTTTAGCTGGCTATCTGAGGTAGTAGATTCTACTTGTTCCGGTTTGGAAAAACTACAGTCCTCTTTTTTCAGCTTCTTTCTTGGCCCTTTACGTTGATGTGGTTTGTGGGCTGCTGTTTCCAAATGATCACCTGTCACTGGTATCACTGCTTCCTGTTCATGCTTCACTACATATTCATTGTTTTTTCCATCACTCCTTCCTCCATTCTCTGCTTGGGTAAGGTGGGAAGGCATGTCAAGACATCCATCTTCTGCTCCAACAGAAGGATCTGAAGTTAGTACAACTGCCTTCTTAGCATTTCTTTGTTTCCTTTTACTGCATGCTTTTGACTTAATTGTGGTTGCCATTTTGGGTATGGCGTGTTTCAAGCCTGATTGTGTCTTTCCGGATGACAGAAAATAATATTGAGGTAATGTACTATTGTTATGCTGTTCCAAAAGGTTATTCGAGGCGAGAAATGTTGCTTGTTCCGATGTAGCAACATTACTGGTCTCTTCTTTAGACTTTGTTTGTTGTCCCTTAGGGTTGAGAGGTCTAAGGAGATCCTTAATCACCGAGTCCGTCACTGCTTCCACTTGTCTCATTTGCTCAGGAGTTCGATGTTTCGCTACAAGGGAAGGATCCAGAGTTGATGCAGAAACATTGCTGGCCTCTTCTTTGCACTTTTTTGGTTGATCCTTATGTTTATGCAGTTCTTTGAGGTCCTCATTCACCGAGTCAATCAATGCTTCCACTTCTCTCCATTGATCAATTTGTGGCATTTTATGTTCCGCTACAAGGGAAGGATCCAGAGTTGACACCTGTGGGTTTTCAACTTTTTGTGAAGATCTTTTTCTTCCTTTACAAATCTTGGAAGTCTTCTTAACTGTTGTGGATGACACATGCGTTGAGTCAGATGTAGAACGTGAAGTTTCCATAGCTGCTTTCTTAGGAGTTTTTGATAGGCTTTTAGAGTTGAGTTTCTCTCTCATGCATGTCTTTGACTTATTTTTTGTTGCCGTTTTGGGTATTGCGCGTTTCAAGCCTGATCTTGTCTTTCCGGATGACATAAAAGAAGATTGAGGTAATGTACTATGTTTATGCTGTTCCAACACGTTATCCGAGGCAGAAAGGTTTGTTGGTTCTAATGGAGCAACATTACTGGCCTCTTTTTTGTAGAGATCCTCGATCACTGACTCTATTACTGCTTCCATTTGTCTTATATGATCCACTTGTGGCACATCAGGAGTTCTATGTTCCACTCCAAGTGAAGGATCCAGAGTTAATGCAGAAACATTGCTAACCTCGTCTTTAATCTTTTTCCTTTGACCCACACGTTCCAGTGGTTTGTGAATATCCTCAATTACGGACTCTATCACTGCCTCCACCTGCCTCATTTTATCCACATGTGGCAAATCAGGACATATATGTTCCTCTCCAAGGTAAGGATCCCGAGATGGCACATGTGCTTTCTCAACTTTAGGTGAAGGTTTCTTTCTTTCCTTACAAATCTTTGGATTCTTCTTCGCAACCGTTCTAGGTGTCAGGTATACTGTGTCAGATTCTGTCTTAATCTTTGATGGCAGTAAAGGCGATTCCTGAGATGCACTGTGATTTTGCACCTGCAACTGGCAATCTGAAACAGGAAGGACAGTTTCATCAGATAATGGGACAACAGCCTTTTCTGTCCCTTTTTTATTTTGAACCCCACGCTTCCGTGTTTTCTGGGAGCGTGGCACAGTTGGTGCTGGAGTCTTGGAATATACCTCATCCTTATTAGTTTGGGTATGTATATCTCCTTGAGGAATTCCATTTGTACACAGCAATTCTGATACACCAGAAGTTCTAGACACCTGTTTGTATTTCCTTTTGGATCCAATGTCTTTCTTTGTTTTTTTACCATTCCCTGTAGAAACAATCTCAGCAAAGGCCTTGGAAACTAGTGCAAATGTTGGAGGATGTGGGACTGCAGTGGTTATGTTTTTCTTCAGGGGTTTTACGCATCTGTGGCTTTCCTGTTGAGGGAAAATCTCTGCACTACATAGAGGAATTGGAGAGGATATAAGAGTTGTGTCCTCTGATTTGAGAATGGGTTCAATAAGAGTGGATGGAACTGGTAAAACTGTGTGTGTGAGGACTTGCATCTTTTGAACAGTTTTTGGGGTAGTTTTACAAGTTCTGCTAGATTTTCTTGAGGGGCTTGTTGGTGAATTTGATGCCAAGGTTTTTGTATCGGTCTTTTTCTTCTTTACTTTTGACATTAGGGGGTGATGTGCAGGGAATTTTGGAACACACTCTTCAATCATGCCACTATTCTCTGTATCATTAGTTCTGCCTTCCTGTGCTATCGCTACCACCGTAGCCATTTTAAACAATGTATTTTTCTTAAATGGTCGACCAGCTTTCCGCTTCAACTTGAGCACATCCTCAATACTCTTTAGTCTTGAGAACTCTTGAGTTCTTGGAGTCATTTCCCCCGGGTTTCCTACAGCTGATATGTTAGCAGTTACATTATCTTTGATTTCCCTCTTCATGTCACTTGGTGCCCCCTGGTCTTTTTGAGTGATAGACAAGTCAAAGCATTTTGACATCATACCAGGACTTTTAACACTTCCTTCTGTAAAGTTTTTGGAGTGAGGTTCTCTTTTTCGGTGTTCCTTCAAATTATTCTTGACATCCAAGGCAGAAGTGTTTGACAAGTATTTGGGCTCCATTTTTATATCAGATGACTGCAGTTGAGTTGCATCTTGAGAGAATCCCCAATTACATTTTTCTTGGGGTGTAGCATTGCTACTCTGTGACTGAGTGGTGAAGAGGTTACTCGGATTCACTCTTTTTCTTTTGAACGCCTGAGTCCTTCTATTTCCTCCTTTTGACATCATGGTTTCATTTTTTCCAGGTATCTTTTGTACTTTCAATGCATTCTCAGACGGCACCAAGGTGTTTTGTGTCAGAGCTTGTTCAATAGGAGAATCTTGCGTCAATTTCAGCACTGGCACTTCTGTTATTTTTAATTCTTCAGCTTTTTGTGTGGTCTTTGAAGTTCTCTGTCTTCTGGAGGGTTGGTTAAATTCCATAGAAATACTTGGTCCAGCTATTTGAGATGCAGAAATTATGTCATCTAAATGTGCAATAATAAGGTGGTTTGCAGAATCAGATGTTGAATTGCATCCAGAGCTTGTGTCACTTGAGGTAGTTGGGGGAAATTCAAGCATTTCATCCTTTTTCTTGTCTTTTGTTTGTTTGCATGATGGTGTTAGAGTATCCTTATCGTGAGTCACCCTGTGTATTTCTGTGGCATCCGAATCCCATTCTTGGGCAATTGCTAAAAGTTTAGCCATTTTCACTAGAGTTTTCTTCTTACATGGCCGACCAGGTTTTCGCTTGTGTTGCTTTTCCATCACAGGCAAAAGGGAATAAAAGGACATTTTCTCTTTTATATCCTTGGTATCTGCAAGTAGTAACGTTTGATGGGATACATCAGCATAGGTTTTCTCATCCACTACCTCTCTTGAATATTGTGTGTGGTCACTTAGAGAAGAGGCTGATAGAGAAGACTGCTGTGACTCAAGGGCTGTGGGTGAAAGTGTGGCATTTTCCTTTATGGTTTTTGACAGATTGCTTGAGAAGGTGAGGGGAGAAAGTATCGTGCCAACCTCCAATGCATCAGAATCTCTACCTCTGTTCTTTTTAACATCAAATCCAGAAGACAAAATACAACTTTCCTGGACATTTGTTAGGCCCACAGGGCATATTCTTTCTGAGAAAGGGGAACACTTATCGTGGATGGCCTCTGTTGCCTTCCTCTCTGTCGCCTTTTGGTGAAGATCTTGATCCATGATCTTTGAATGAATGTGGATGTCCGAAAAAGCAACAGAGCCTTCATCATCCTTCAACTTTAATGCTGCCATGTTCTTATATGTTTTGTCCGTCAGGACCTCTTCTCCCACTTCTGTTCCCTTTTGACAAAAAAAATGTTGAATGAGTACAAATACGTGATTGTTATCTAGGTAGGTAGGTAGGTAGGTAGGTAGGTAGGTAGGGGTAAGTAGGTAGGTGTAGGTAGGTAGGTAGGTAGGTAGGTAGGTAGGTAGGTAGGTAGGTAGGTAGGTAGGTAGGTAGGTAGGTAGGTAGGTAGGTAGGTAGGTAGGTAGGTAGGTAGGTAGGTAGGTAGGTAGGTAGGTACTTTATTGGGTCTCTAAAACATCTATTGGAATACATTTACGTTGTATAATGAGGATTAATGACCCACCTTGTGTTCAGTGATTTGCTGACATGAACAGCTTGGTATATTTCTAGCTGCGTCTGTTGAGTGGTCTCCTGCTTCATCTATGCTGTCCCAACTCTCCTCCATGTTGTCAAAGGCTTCCAGGAGAACAATAAGTTAATCTACAACCTTCATATGACAAACAAATATTGAGTACATTGCCCACTATGTTCATAACAGAACAATCTACAACACACAACCACTTGCAGTGCATTCAGAAAGTATTCAGACCCCTTGACTTTTCCACATTTTGTTACATTACAGCCTTATTCTAAAATGTATTAATAAATAAATACAAAAATGTCCTCATCAATCTACACACAGTGCCCCATAATGACAAAGTGGAAACAGCTCTTTAGAATTTTTTGCAAATGTATTAAAAATAAAATCAGAAATACCTCATTTACATAAGTATTCAGACACTTTGCTATGAGACTCAAAATTGAGCTCAGGTGCTTCCTGTTTCAATTGATCATCCTTGATATGTTTCTACAACTTGATTGGAGTCCACCTGTGGTACATTCAATTGATTGGACATGATCTGGAAAAGCACACACCTGTCTATATAAGGTCCCACAGTTGACAGCACGTCAGAGCAAAAACCATGCCATGATGTCAAAGAAATTGTCTGTAGAGCTCTGAGATAGGATTGTGTCGAGGAACAGATCTGGGGGAAGGGTACGAAAATATTTCTGCAGCATTGAAGGTCCCCAAGAACACAGTTGCCTCCATCATTCTTAAATGGAAGAAGTTTGGAACCACCAAGACTCTTCCTAGAGCTGGCCGCCCGACCAGACTGAGCAATCGGGGTAGAAGGGCCTTGGTCAGAGAGGTGACCAAGAACCCGATGGTCACTCTGACAGAGCGACAGAATTCCTCTGTGGAGATGGGAGAACCTTCCAGAAGGACAACTATCTCTGCAGCACTCCACCAATCAGGCCTTTATGGTAGAGTGGCTAGACGGAATCCACTCCTCAGTAAAAGGCACATGACAGCCTGCTTGGAGTTTGCCAAAAGCCACCTAAAGACTCTCAGACCATGAGAAACAAGATTCTCTGGTCTGATGAAACCAAGATTAAACTCTTTGGCCTGAATGCCAAGCATCACGTCTGGAGGAAACCTGCCACCATCCCCACGGTGAAGCATAGTGGTGGCAGCGTCATGCTGTGGGGATGTTTTTCAGCGGCAGGGACTGGGAGACTAGTCTGGATCGAGGGAAAGATGAACGGAGCAAAACACAACGACCCTAAGCACACAGCCAAGACAACACTGGAGTGGCTTCGGGACAAGTCTCTGAATGTTCTTGAGTGGCCGAACCAGAGCCCGGACTTGAACCTGATCGAACATCTCTGGAGAGACCTGAAAATAGCTGATGCAGCAACGCTCCCCATCCAACCTGACAGAGCTTGAGAGGATCTGCAGAGAAGAATGGGAGAAACTCCCCAAATACAGGTGTACCAAGCTTGTAGCGTCATACCCAAGAAGACTTGAGGCTGTAATCACTGCAAAAAGTGCTTCAACAAAGTACTAAGTGAAGGTCTTTAATACTTATGTAAATGGCATTTCAGTTTTTTATTTTTTATAAATTTGCCCAAAGTTGAAAAAAAACTGTTTTTGCTTTTTTATTACGGGGTATCATGTGTAGATTAATGAGGGAAAAAACTATTTAATCCAAAGTCAAGGGGTCTGAACCCTTTCCAAATGCACTGTATATGAGAACCACTTATATCAGTGCTGTTGTATGAAAGAAAAATTGAATGTTGGCAATGTTATCATGATTAAAATACCCTTCTAAGCTACATCATTTATAAAAAAAATATATATATATATTTACTCACTGCAGATATCAAGACTCCTTCAGTTATCTGGGTTGGCTATGGCTAAAAGGTAAGAAGAAATATATTATTATATAACATTTGTAAATACTGTAACTTTTGTTGTAGAATCTCTGATCGCCATCTGCTGGCCTTTGGGCTACATTATACTGTACTAACGTTACGTCATTTGATATATTATATGACGTAACGTTAGTACAGTATAATGTAGCACAAAGGCCAGCAGATGGCGATATTGAGTAGTTTCATCTTACCGTATGCAACCGGCTATAAACTCGTATCCCCTGTTGACCGGTTCGTACAGAAAACATTTTCCATTCAGGCTTCAAAGGTGTCAACTTCCTCCTTTACTCCATGTAACAGCGAGAAGGCAGTAAAAATTGTTTTACTAAAATGTGTTCTTTCTTTATGAAACACCATTTTCCACTACTAGTAGTGATAGTTTCAAAGCGCTACCGTGGACAGGGACTAGCATTAGCCACGCCACTGTAGCATGGTGGTGGAAAATTGTGTTTCATAAAGAAAGTATGCATATTTTCCCCATTCTTTTCCTCCTTCTTGCAAATAAGGAGGAAATCGATGCCTTCGCAGCCTGAATGTTTCATGTATGAACTGGTCCACGGGGGACATGTGTGTGTATAGCCGGCTGCATAGATTCCCTTAGGACGGTAAAATGAATCAACTCAACAGCCATCAGCCGGCCTTTGGGCTAGGCAAAATATAATGCAGCAAACAGTGGGATTCACTATGGACTATATCTGTACCCTCCTAAATGGTCAAGTCCATGAAACACAGCCAACAACAAATGGTACATATGATTTTGTAAGTGCACACTTCTCTGTTAATCTTTTTTTTTTAAATGTAACAAAATTGAATTTAAAATGTAATTTACATAATCCCCCAAAGTAGTTATTTATCATGAGAGGGCCATAAACAATAACTAGTAACGCTACATACTCCAAGAAAGGTTCAAATCTCACCTTTCAGGTAAAAATACAAATAAATTGCTGAGGTGTAGTCACTTTTGAGGACACAAACTCAAGTACACCGTACAAATGTGATAAAACTATGAAAATGTGTATAGGGTGTATTTTCTATTCAAGTAAGGCATGAAATTATGTATTTTTCTAGATATAGTACAATCAACTTATAAACAACCCACTAACTATAAGAATTTACCTTCCTTATAACTGTAAAAGGCACTGCTGTAGTGTTAACTTGTCGGATACTAGCTCTAGCTCGGCTTCCTGAACTCGCCTCATATCTTTCATATTTGAATACTTCGGGATTTTGCCATTGGTGCCCTTTATATACTTCCCCCGAGTTAGATTAACTCGTGGATACCATCGTGTCCAGTATGAACCAAGTTAGCGGTAGTTTAACGAGGAGAATGCTAACTAGCGTTAGCGCAATGGCTGGAAGATGATGGGTAATCTAGACTTCCGGTCACTGCGTTAAGGCTAGCTAGCAGGGATACAGTCACCAAACATTCCCACTCCACCCCGTTTCGTATGCATGCATGCACGCACGTACCATTAGCTAGATCCGTGTACTCTTGAAGTCTCTGATCTGAACAACTACAGCAAAATCACGAAGTCGAGATAAATCGTGACAACCATGTCAAAGACGTCCATTCCGACGGGCTGCTTCTTCTTCTTTGGTATTATGGCGGTCCGCAAACAAATGTTAGATGCATGCCGCCACCTACTGTATTGTATTGCCCCACCAACTAACCCTACACCCATTAAAAACGTCACCACTACTTTGGCCCTATCTGATCCTACACCAGCCTGGGAGGACGGGACACTATCATTCAAAACACCTGAATTATTCTGGAGTGAAATCTCGTACACCCAAGGTACTTCTCTGCAGCTGCCACCACGTTCCATTCTTCAGGATCCCTCAACCTGGACCCATCTTCCTCTACCACTCTCTTCACTGTCTCAGTAAATGACACGTCGATCATATCAAATGATCGAATTTGGTGTCCACCACTATATGAAATAAATAACACATTTATATTTAAAATATAATTTCACTATAAAGCTTATAGCTTCATTTCATCAGCCTGCTCTATTATTCAAGTTTAAAATCTTAACTTCTTTCAACTAAGTAATTTGCTCTCCGATAACTCATGTAAAACATAGTCTTGCATGCCATTGTGAAAAAGTGTATTGACATTGCCCTCTCATAAGCCTGCTTTGTGAATCAAGATAACCACAAAGCAAACATTTTACTTCATAACTATCAGTTAGCTATACCAGTGGCGGTCGGTGCCGTTTAAGATGAGGGAGGACAATAACATTTTTTATGAGCTTGCCTTATTTCTATTACAGCATATTGGATGACTCTCATTCATATTTCATTAACCCAGCTCAATGCAACATTTATAGGTTTAGGCTACTACATGATACTAATATTTTCCCTATACTATACCCATCATGAGGTTGCTACAACCTAGCCTATGAATGAACGTTTACAATGTAAGTAGGTGCACAGATTGAGAGAAATCAAGGTGACAGACATTGACACATTCAATACCGCCTTGCACACGCTTGCCTGAATCTCAAATCAAATCAGATCAAATTTCATTGGTCACATACACGTGTTTAGCTGATTTTATTGCAGGTGTAGCGAAATGCTTGTGCTTCTAGAGCCGACAGTGCAGTAATATCTAACAAGTAATATCTAACAGTTTCACAACATATACCCAAATACACATGAATCTAAGTAAGGAATGGATTGAGAATATATACATATATGGACGAGCGATGTCAGAGCGGCATGGACTAAGATACAGTAGAATAGTATAGAATACAGTATGTACATATGAGATGAGTAATGCAGGATATGTAAACATTATTAAAGTGACTAGTGTTACATTATTAAAGTGGCCAGTGATTTCTAATCAGTGTCTATAGGCAGCAGCCTCTAATGTGCTAGTGATGGCTGTTTAACAGTCTGATGGCCTTGAGATAGAAGCTGTTTTTCAGTCTCTTGGTCCCAGCTTTGATATGACAGCGGGGTGAACAGGCAGTGGCTCGAGTGGTTGATCTAGGGTGTAGTCGTTAGTCCAACAGCTTCTAGTCATTAGTCCAACGAGAGTTTCTATTGGACAAATTCAGGTATGTTTATCCCTGTTTTGTTCTGTATGCTTCCGTTTAATAAAAGTTTTTCAACATAATTGGAGGAATGAATACACCCCTGATCACACACAAACACAGTTCACTTTCATAGCAGCCACATACAAACAGCATGATCCCTTGATTGTTGTATAATTCCTTCTCACATTTACTCAACTCACTTACACGCTCTCCTCCTCTCACCTTTTCCCTTCGCTTGTGAACTTAAGTGCACATCAGCTTTCTGTGACAAAGAAAAAAAAATCCATTCCAAACCTTCATATCATAACCGCTAACCGCTACATCGTTGTCACCATATTAACGTCATAGTCAACATAGCTACTAGAACTAACGTGTTAGTAAACACTCTACAATCATGCAGTACAGAGTACAGTCAGCAGCAAGCAGTTACACTGGCGGGTGGAAATTAATTAGTACACCCAAAAGCTTACCTTGAATTGGAAGCTAACATAGCATCCCTCTCTGTTTGAGTAGGCTAAACTAGCTAGATGCATTTAATAGCTAAGTGAAAGTGAAAGTTTAAAAAAAAATACAAACAAATATAGCTAGCTCTCTGTTGCTTCTCCTTAATTTTGGAAGAAATTTATTTGATCAAAACTGTTCAACTATTGTCTTTCTCTCTCTTTGAGTCAACTACTCACCACATTTTATGCACTGCAGTGCTAGCTAGCTGTAGCTTATGCTTTCAGTACTTGATTGGGTGGACAACATGTCAGTTCATGCTGCAAGAGCTCTGATAGATTGGAGGACGTCCTCCGGAAGTTTAAATTATTACTGTGTAAGTCTATGGAATGAGGTGAGAACCACGAACCTAATAGGTTTTGTATTGAAGTCAATGTACCCAGAGGAGGACGGAAACTAGATGTCCTCCGGCTGCACCATGGTGCTACCCTACAGAGTGCTGCTGAGGCTACTGTTTACCTTCATTGCCAAACAGTGTGTTTGAATTAGTTATTTGGTGACATTTGAATATATTTAGTATGGTTTTATCTAAAAAGGTTAACTTTCTTAATACTTCACTATATTAATATTTATGGAATTCACTGAGGAGCAGTGGTGATTTTAGCATGTAAATCTTGTGGGGCAAACATACAAAAAAGTGGGATGCATGCCAGCAAAGCCACGACACAACACAAATAAACAATACATTAATTGCACTATAACGGTGACAAACAGTGTCCACATAAAGCTGTCCCGACAGCAGAGTCCCAACAGCAGAGTCCCAACACCTTACCACTGCTACACCTGGCTATCAGCGGCCTTGTCTGGCAGTGAAAGAGTTAATTCAGCCTCATTTACTGCCTTTTAAAAAAACGTAGCTGATATGATCGACTTGCTTAAACAAATGTGGTTTCTACTGACAATTGAGATCTACAAACTATGGCATAAGGGGACGACAAGCGGATAAGAGGCAATCCGTAATTTCGGTTAAGACATTAATGAGCGAGCCAGGACGGACGTAGTCAATATAACTATTTGTTTAGCACTTTTGAAATGTACAGAGACAGAATTTAGAACATAGGCCGTTCTTACAGTGTTCTCCCTGTACACCAAGTCAGAACAATAGGATAAATAAAGGGGGCATATAAGCAGACAATGAAAACTCTTACAATATTCAATGATTACATTTCTCATAAACAGGTCATAGGCTACATGTGCAACACCAAGTCAGAACAGTAGGCGAAATTAAGAGGGAAAATAGACCAAATGGGCTACTAACAGTGTACTACACAACATACACTTAGGATTACTTCTTAGCTACAGTATACATACAGCTGAAGTCGAAAGTTTACATACACCTTAGCCAAATACATTTAAACTCAGTTTTTTACAATTCCTGACATTTAACCCCAGTAGAAATTCCCTGTCTTAGGTCAGTTAGGATCACCACTTTATTTTAAGAATGTGAAATGTCAGAATAATAGTAATAGTAGCTTTGTAGGCCTCCTTGCTTGCACACACTTTTTCAGTTCTGCCCACAACTTTTCTGTAGGATTGAGGTCAGGGCTTTGTGATGGCCACTCCAATACCTTCACTTTGTTGTCCTTAAGCTATTTTGCCACAACTTTGGAAGTATGCTTGGGGTCATTGTCCATTTGGAAGACCCATTTGCGACCAAGCTTTAACTTCCTGACAGATGTCTTGAGATGTTGCTTCAATATATACAGCGGGTGAAATAAGTATTGAACACGTCACCATTTTTCTCAGTAAATATATTTCCAAAGATGCTATTGACATGAAATGTTCACCAGATGTAATCCATACATACAAAGAAACCAAAACAAATAAGTTCAGAAATTAAGTTATGTGTAATAATGTGAAATGACACAGGGAAAAAGTATTGAACACATGAAGAAAGGGAGGTGCAAAAAGACATGGAAAGCCAAGACAACAGCTGAAAACTATCAGTAATTAAAAAGCAATCCAGCCCCGTCAGTGCAAATTAATATCAGCTGGTTCAGTCCCAACTGATGGCCTACAAAAAGGTCTCATTGCCAAGATGTCACACAAGACACATCTCATGATGGGTAAAAGCAAAGAGCTGTCTCAAGACCTTCGCAACCTAATTGTTGCAAAACATTATGATGGCATTGGTTATAGGCGCATTTCTAAGCTTCTGAATGTTCCAGTGAGCACTGTTGGGACCATAATACGGAAGTGGAAAGACAATCATTTCACCATAAATTTGCCTCGACCAGGTGCTCCTCGCAATATTTCTGACAGAGGAGTGAAAAGAATAATCAGAATAAAGAGTTGTCCAAGAGCCAAGGACCACTTGTGGAGAGCTTCAAAAAGACCTGCAATTAGCAGGTACTGTTGTCTCAAAGAAAACAGTAAGTAATGCACTCCACCGCCATGGCCTGTATGCACGCTCACCACGCAAGACTCCATTGCTGAAAAAAAAAGCATGTTTTCATTGTCAAGCAGCTACAACAAAACATAGGGCAGGTGCAAAATGCCACAACGAAAATAACCAAAAGACAGATACACGGTACATGGTACATAGAGCGGCAGTATGAAAAAGTATAGAAATACAAGATATCTGGAGTGCAAAAAAATATAAAATATACATACATACAGCGGGTGAAATATTGATTACGTCACCATTTTTCTTAGTAAATATATTTCCAAAGGTGCTATTGACACCTGACTTAAGGAAGGATGAATGGGCAAATTTACCGAGACATTCTTGACAAAAACTGCTGCCATCTACCAGGATGATGAAGATGAAACAAGGGTGGACATTTCAGCAAGACAATGATCCCAAACACACAGCCAATTGGTTTCAAAGAAAGAAAATAAAGCTGCTAGAATGGCCCAGCCAATCACCTGACTTAAATCCCATTGAAAATCTATGGAAAGAACTGAAGATCAAGATTCATAGAAGAGGCCCACGGAACCTTCAAGATTTGAAGATGGAAGAATGGGCCAAAATCACACCAGAGCAATGCATGCGACTAGTTTCTCCATACAGGAGGCGTCTTGAAGCTGTCATTACCAACAAAGGCTTTTGTACAAAGCATTAAATAAATATCAGTAAGTGTGTTCAATACTTTTTCCCTGTGTCATTTCATATTATTACACATAACTTAATTTCTGAACTTATTTGTTCTGGTTTCTTTGTATGTATGGATTACTTGGGTTGTTACCAACATCTGGTGAAAATGTCATGTCAATAGCACCTTTAGAAATATATTTACTGAGAAAAATACTGTTCAATACTTATTTCACCCGCTGTACACACAATTTTCCTTCCTCATGATGCCATCTATTTTGTGAAGTGCACCAGTCCCTCCTGCAGCAAAGCACCCCCACAACATGATGCTGCCACCCCCGTGCTTCACGGTTGGGATGGTGTTCTTCAGCTTGCAAGCATCCCCCTTTTTCCTCCAAACATAACGATGGTCATTATGGCCAAACAGTTCTATTTTTGTTTCATCAGACCAGAGGACATTTCTCCAAAAAGTACGATCTTTGTCCCCATGTGCAGTTGCAAACCGTAGTCTGGCTTTTTTTATGGCAGTTTTGGATCAGTGGCTTCTTCCTTGCTGAGCGGCCTTTCAGGTTATGTCGATATATGACTCGTTTTACTGTGGATATAGATACTTTTGTACCTGTTTCCTCCAGCATCTTCACAAGGTCCTTTGCTGTTGTTCTGGGATTGATTTGCACTTTTTGCACCAAAGTACGTTCATCTCTAGGAGACAGAACGCATCTCTTTCCTGAGCGCTATGACGGCTGCGTGGTCCTGTGGTGTTCATACTTGCATACTATTGTTTGTACAGATAAACGTGGTACCTTCAGGCGTTTGGAAATTGCTTCCAAGGATGAGCCAGACTTGTGGAGGTCTACAATTTTTTTTTTATGAGGTCTTGTCTGATTTCTTTTGATTTTCCAATGATATCGAGCAAAGAAGTACTGAGTTTGAAGGTAGGCCTTGAAATACATCCACGGGTACACCTCCAATTGACTCAAATGATGTCAATTAGCCTATCAGAAGCTACTAAAGCCATGACATAATTTTCTGGAATTTTCCAAGCTGTTTAAAGGCACAGTCAACTTAGTGTATGTAAACTTCTGACCCACTGGAATAGTGATATAGTGAATTATAAGTTAAATAATCTGTCTGTAAACTATTTTTGGAAGAATTACTTGTGTCATGCACAATGTAGATGTCCTAACCGACTTGCCAAAACTATAGTTTGTTAACATGAAATCTGTGGAGTGGTTGAAAAATGAGTTTTAATGACTTCAACCTAAGCGTATATACATTTCCGACTTTAACTGTATATCCCTGGCGTATTACATAATTTATGCAGCAGCATACATTACATGTTTGGATTGTTGTGCTCACTTCAACAGGAAGGTGGCGCGGCGTTCCTTCGTGGGCAAATTTTGTCATCAAAGTCTGGCATTCTCTGGATTTATGGTGATTTCAAGACGAGTTCCGGATTTACAGTTCCGAGTTGGATGACCATTCAAAACTTATTTTCCCAGTCCGAGCTCGTTTTTTCCCCCGAGTTCCCAGTTGTCTTGAAGTGTTTGCAGTTCCGAGTTACCATGTTGTTTTGAGCGCGGCACAAATCATGGCCAATGTTGAATGTTTATAATTTTAAACTAGGAAAAGAGACCCTTAATCCCAAACTTGGTACCACACAGCCACTCACTGAATAGCAGGCTAGTGATTGCTTTGCAATGCTTACAGTTAAACACTGATTCTTTCCAAACCCCTCATTGTTGAATTTGTGATTTCCAATTTGTTGTGTAATGTTTATGTCCAATGGCCGATGAGCACCGATACGTTTTATTCATTATTTCTCTTCATATGACAAGGATTAAAAAGGATTTGCCAGGAGATTGTCGACTTGATTCATGATGATGACTGCTAGCTAAGAATTTGAAAGTATGATGTTGACATGATCAGTCCAATCAAAGCTACTGTACATATAAAGTGATTTGACGTCATTGTATCTGTGGCCAATGACCTTGAGCCTTCTTGGATGGGCACTTCTAATGTAACTCTATGGCAGCACCCAAGGAGCTTGAATTTTGTAGCTCTATCCTTAGACTTGGCGGTGACGTAGTGTCCCCATGAGTGAACACTGAGCCAATCACGGTGCAACTAGAGAACATTACCAACGCCTACACTTCGTATTTTCCACTGGCTGCCCCACCACCACAGAAAGCACTGAGCTAGGCTGAAACGCCTGCATTTTGGAGTTGCCTTACTCAAGAAAGCAAAAAAGAGACCATGTTTGTATGCGGCTATTATTATTTGTATTTTTTTTACATTATATGCAAACTGATATGTGACAGGTATTAATGCCAAAATAACATGCCAAACAGGGAATTTTTTGTTATTTTTTAATATATATATATAACATGTTTCTGCCCCACCTGCCCTGAATGATGGGTCGCCACTGACGAACACACCTGAAATCGTAAAATGTTTAGGTAGTCATTTATTAAGCTAGCAAGAGGTTGCATAGCAACAGCATCAACTTCCGGTAGACAGGCGAAGCTCTAGAACGCTCAACTGAAACAATACCGTTAATTTACAGTATACTAAAATTAACTCATAGTATACAGTATGTACTATATACTCATTAAGTATGTAGTATACAGTATGTAAGTATGGGAATTCGAACACAGCTAAAAGCTTTTTATCGGATTGGTTTCTCAGACTGCTTGAAATGTAGCCGACACGTTTTGAGCTCTTGAAGGAAGCAGTAATTCCCTATTGCTGACCTATAGTCATCTATAAGTGAGCTAATAACTTGCTAACTAGCAAAGAATCTGAAAAGCACATTCAGTTGCAGGTGATCCTTGACACTCATCATCCCATACCATCAGAACTATCATCCATGTCGACCACAGTCCAGCAAAGCTGTTGCTAAACCGCCTACCGCAATATAGAACGATTGATTCTTTTTCCGCTTCTCCACAAACACTCAAACCATGTCCACGGTCGGAGTGTATTTTCGCTCACTTCAGCTCAAATAATGGCCGCCTTTGATTCCAATAAATATGGCATATGTTTTTTTTACTTGGTTATGTCATATTTCTGGTCATACTTTCCATAAACACACTATTATTTGAAGTGGTAAGCCTCAACCTTCCAACATTTGCCTCATCTGACAAAACACACTTCACTGTATCCTCACTTATTTCGATGTCAAACTCTCCAGTTACACGCTGCTTATCTCATTCAGTTATCTTAGAGCTTACGATTTCCTCATCTGATAAACCTCTACCATAACTTTCTGTCTCTAAGTGGTAGTATTCATTCCCAATAATCTCTGATATTTGATTGGGCTGAACCACTGACACTCCATCATATGAACTCTTGGCTACATCAGGATGAAGATCAGAAGCAGGTTATTTATCCTCAAAAGTGTGTACATTTTGCATATTAAGTTGACAGTCTGAGGGTCTTCTTTTTGCAGTTGAGATTCACTCGTTCAAACTCTCCACAGGCAACAGGTTTTGTACCGGAGCCTCATTTACATTCTCTTTTTGTTTAATTTCACCTTGTTGTCACTAGCGATAGAATGTTACCTCTATTCTTGTCCCACATATTCCTACGATTTTTGACACTACATTTAATGACAATAGGTTTTCCAAATGGCCGTTGCAAAGTTTTGGCATCTCCTCCCAAAATTGGAAATCACATTTTTTCATTATGCTGCATAAGAGAATGTATCGCCATGGAAATAGCATGGAAATCAAAACATTTATTTCATGTTTTCAACCCCCCCCCAAAAAAATTATCCTCAACTTTCTGAACCTCTCCAACATCCCTGCCACCCCCCATACAATTTAGTGTATGTTTATGATTTGGTGGTCAACAGCATTATTTTCATTTATCATCTGTTGTGCCATTCTAATCTATGCATTTATCAGTACGGTCAACACCACAGTTAACTATCACCACAGACAACAGCGTCGCTATCAGTACGGTCAACTCCGCAGTTAATAATCACCACAGACAACAGCGTTGCTATCAGTACAGTCAACTCCACAGTTAACTATCACCAAAGACAACAGCGTCGCTATAAGTACGGTCAACTCCACAATTAACTATCACCACAGACAACAGCGTCGCTATCAGTACAGTCAACTTCTACTACAGCACCCTTACCAGTCCCTCCACAGAAGCCTTTGACTCGCCTCCTGAATTGCCACCGTACACAGCACACCCATTGGTTAGGCAGCAGAAAAAAGGTTTACATCTGCAAGAGCAGGCTAGGGCTCATGATTGGGATATCCATTGCAGTGAGTAATGCAGTGTAGCCTAGTTTTATACTGAACAAAAATATAGTGTTGGTCCCATGTTTCATGAGCTGAAATAAAAGATCCCAGAAATGTTCCATACTCACAAAAAGCTCAGTTACATCCCTGTTAGTGAGCATTTCTCCATTGCCAAGATAAATCATCCACCTGACAGGTGTGGCATATCAAGAAGCTGATTAAACAGCATGATCATTACACAGGTGGACCTTGTGCTGGGGACAATAAAAGGGCACTCTAAAATGTGCAGTTTTGTCACACAACACAATGCCACAGATGTCTCAAGTTTTGAGGGAGTGTGCAATTGGCATGCTGACTGCAGGAATGTACAACAAAGCTGTTGCCAGATAATTTAATGTGCATATCTCTACCATAAGACCATGCCAGCCCAAGACCTCCACATCCGGCTTCTTCATCTGTGGGATCGTCTGAGACTAGCCACCCGAACAGCTGATGAAACTGAGTATTTCTGTCTGTAATAAAGCCCTTTTGTGGGGAAAAACTCATTCTGACTGGCTGAGCCTGGCTCCCCAGTGGGTGGGCCTATAACCTTCGAGGCCCAACCATGGCTGCAACCCTGCCCAGTCATGTCAAAATAACATGCCAAACAGGGAAGCCCCAATCGACTGATTTCCTTATATGAAATGTAACTCAGTAAAATCGTTGAAATTGTTACATGTTGCAATTATATTTTTGTTCAGTATATTTACACCATCCCAGCAGTGCAAAAGATTGGGAAGGAAGTTAGAAATATAACTTTGCCCTGTGCTACTCCGAGTGTCAGGTCCTGACGGTAGGGATGCCTAGTGGCATCTCTATGTTTGGGTTTGGTTAACTGTCTAAGCCTGACGGTAGGGTTGTCTGGGCAACTCTATGTTTGAGTTTTGTTGGTCCTCAATTAGAGGCAGCTGCCATCCAATTTAGTTGATTATTGATTTGATTATTGATTATTATAATTAGCTCTTTGCTTTGTTACTTTTGCACATCAGTTCCTGGTTTCGTTCTCACCTTTATTGTTTTTGAATTCAAATAAAAGCAATGTCATTAAACTACTGCTCGGGTCCATTCATAAGAACCATGACAGAAAGAACCACCACCACAGGACTGGGCAGAGCTGGACAGTGGAGGAACTCCTGGGAGGTAAGGAGCTTGTCTCTGAGGAGGAGTATCTCCATTGTCTAGCCCTGGAACCACCACAGGATCCAGGGCAGCGGCGACGCCGGCGGGCTCCACGACAATGTACCAGAGGGCAGGCCCTGCAAACAACCCAGAAGACCCCCATGCAGATTTTTTGGGGGGGCTATGGGGATTGTGGGAGGGGCATGAAGAGGAGCCTCTGCCGCTACACTTGTGGGAGCTCTTGGAGGAGTCCCTACAGCCATGGAAGGAGGATGATGATGATGACAAGGTGCCCCTGTCTCCCAACTCGTGGGGGCTCTTGAAAGAGCTCCAACAGAGCCCAGAACAAGATCCAGGGCAGCGGCGACGCCGGCGTCCTCCACGTTGGCGAACCAGAGGGCAGGCCCCGCGAACAGCCCAGAAGACCCCCCATACAGGGTTTGGGGGGGGGGGGGGGCTATAGGGACTGTTGGAGGGGTTCGGTGAAGAGCCCCTACAGCCATGGGAGCAGGGGTACCGAGAGGCATCGGAGGAGGAAGACGAGGTGCTCCTGTCTCCCAACTCGTGGGAGCTCTGTGAGGGTCCCCAGCCCGGTACCTCCAGTGCCGGTCCCCAGCCCGGTACCTTGAGTGCCGGCTCCTCGCACGGTCCGCAGCTCGGTACCGCCAGTGCCGGTCCCCAGCCCAGTACCTCCAGTGCCGATCACAGTCAGAGTACTCATGTAGACCGTTGGGCTGAAGGGTGCACTCCGGGCTCTCCACCGATGTTGATCCACAGGTGGTGTTTAGGCAGGTCCTCCGGCATCTGGGTGACCAGTCCTGGATCTTCCTCTTGCCCCATGAGATGTTGGGATCGTGCCTTTGGAGCCAGGGAAGACCCAGGATGATCAGATGGATGGATGATGTCATAACCATCAGTTCCAGTCTCTCTCGATTGCAGCCATTGATGGTGAGTGTGAGTGGTCGGGTCACGTGGGTAATGGAGCCTTTATGGGGAGTGAGGACCTCAGCCTGCGCACCGGTAGTCGGAGAGTGGATGGTAAGGACTGGTCAACAAAACTCCCCGCGGCCCCTGAATCGATCAGGGCTGTGGAGACATGAGGATGAGTACCTCCTGACAGGACAACAGAAAGGGCTAGTGATGTCGGTGATGCACAAGGCACCTTCTGTGCCCGTCTGTGCCGTCTGCATACTCACCCCCTTTCTGCTCTGGTCCTGTTCGGAGGCGCAGTCCCTTCAACAATGGCCCCTCTTCCCGCAGAACAGGCACAGACCGTTGACTCCGGCGGTCTCTCTCCTCCGCGGGGAGCCGCATGAGTCCCAGTTCCATCGCCTCCGGGCCAGGCTCCTCCCTATGGAGAGGAAGAGAGGCTTGGCAACTCAAACGGTCACGGTCTCGGCCCGTCGATGGCAATGGCCCGGGCGATGAATGCGTCCAGCGACATGGCTTCACTCACACAAGCCAGATCCATCCGAACCTCCGCCTGCAAGCTCCTACAGAACGCGGTTCAGAGAGCTACTCCATTCCAGCCACTGGACGCAACCACCATCCGGAATGACAAAGCATACTCCGCGGCCGTGCCCGTCCCGTCATAGGCATAAAAGCCGCTCGCCCACGTCTAATCCCTCCACAGAGACAGCACCACTTGGCTGTCTCTGGATTTCTTCACCTGATCGTGGTGACCCAAAACGCTTCCATGAGCTCTCCCATCTGCCCCTCCATGACGTGGCACCTATCTTCTAGCCCGGACAGCCAGCCACCTGGACCGGGTCCCCCATCGCGCTCTCCTGTGCTCATGGAGAGGGGGAAAGGTACGAAAAACAAAGAAACCTGAAAAAACGTGGACAAACAAAAATCTCAACATGAAGGTGGATTATTCTATGACGGTGTGAGGTGAGCACAAAAATTAGGAGTTCGAAAAAAGGAAAACAAGAACGAACTAAATCGATACAAAAAGCACAACTGAGACGCAGCTCATGAACAATAATCCACAGGGAGGGGAACATCTAAAGGGTGTGTAATCATGTGAGTGGATTCCACACGCACAGCGGCATCCACTCACATGATTACACACCCTTTAGATGTTCCCCTCCCTGTGGATTATTGTTCATGAACTGAGACGCAGCTCATGAACAATAATCCACAGGGAGGGGAACATCTAAAGGGTGTGTAATCATGTGAGTGGATGCCGCTGTGCGTGTGGAATCAGGGGATGGGAATCAGGTACGGGACTGTGAGCGCGGCTGCCATCATTCTCATGCCGGTGGGCCGAAGTGCCGGGGCGGGAGGGGCACCGTTGAGGTCGGAGGCAAAGTCGTTACACACTACTGTTCGGAAGTTTGGGTCACTTAGAAATGTCCTTGTTTTTGAATGAAAAGCAATTTTGTCCATTTAAATAACATCAAATTGATCAGAAATAAAGTGTAGATATTGTTAATGTTGTAAATGACTATTGTAGCTGGAAACGGCAGATTTTTTATGGAATATCTACAAAGGCATACAGAGGCCCATTATCAGCAACCATCATTCCTATGTTCCAATGGCACGTTGTGTTAGCTAATCCAAGTTTATCATTTTAAAAGGCTAATTAATCATTAAAATATGGTGCAGTCTGGTTTGCTTAATATAAGGAATTTGAAATGGTTTATACTTTTACTTTTACTTTTGATACTTAAGTACATTTTATCAACTACATTTACTTTTAATAGTTAAGTATATTTAACACCAAATACTTTTAGACTTTTATTCAAGAAGTATTTTACTGGGTGACTTTCACTTTTACATGAGTCATTTTCAGTGGCGACCCGTCATGCAGGGCTGAATTTTTTTAATTTATATACAGTTGAAGTCGGAAGTTTACATACACCTTAGCCAAATACATTTAAACTCAGTTTTTCACAATTCCTGACATTTAATCCTAGTAACAATTCCCTGTCTTAGGTCAGTTAGGATCACCACTTAATTTTAAGAATGTGAAATGTCAGAATAATAGTAGAGAGAATGATTTATTTCAGCTTTTATTTCTTTCATCACATTCCCAGTGGGTCAGAAGTTGACATACACTCAATTAGTATTTGGTAGCATTGCCTTTAAATTGTTTAACTTTGGTCAAATGTTTCGGGTAGCCTTCCACAAGCTTCAAACAATAAGTTGAGTGAATTTTTTGTGAAGTGCACCAGTCCCTCCTGCAGCAAAGCACCCCAACAACATGATGCTGCCACCCCCGTGCTTCACGGTTGGGATGGTGTTCTTCGGCTTGCAAGCCTCCCCCTTTTTCCTCCAAACATAACGATGGTCATTATGGCCAAACAGTTCTATTTTTGTTTCATCAGACCAGAGGACATTTCTCCAAAAAGTAGAGCAGTGGCTTCTTCCTTCCTGACCGGCCTTTCAGGTTATGTCGATATGGGACTCGTTTTACTGTGGATATAGATACTTTTGTACCTGTTTCCTCCAGCATCTTCACAAGGTCCTTTGCTGTTGTTCTGGGATTGATTTGCACTTTTCGCACCAAAGTACGTTAATCTCTAGGAGACAGAACGCGTCTCCTTCCTGAGCGGTATGACGGCTGCGTGGTCCCATGGGGCCAGTTGTTCAAAGGTAAGCTGATCGGATTTTGGTTCTCGTATTGGATCAAATCTTGAAAATGGGTTGTTCAAAAGGGAAAGAAGGAATCTGAAATCAGAATCACGGAATCCAATCCTAGTTTTAATCTGGATCAAACCTTCAGTTTGTGTTGTTCAAAACTTGTCAGTAGGATTTGGATAACTTTGATCCAAAAAAACAACAGGGGGTAGGATTTCAAGGTGGATTCCAGGAAGAAAATGTAGTAAAACTTTAAAATTGGTCAAATAATACATTTGTATCATTTAGTGTATATACTTTTATTTATATTTTGCACTTGACTTGTGTAACCGTTGTAACAGTGATAAAGTAGATAACGTAGACATAGGCTACCAATTAAGCTACAGATTTCAATAGCAAACAAAAATAATATATTCAATTTTTCTGTCATTCATCACCGTATATTAATTTCAAAGAAACAATCATCAGAGATGAGCCTGTCAAACATAATGTCTAACAACTGCATCCCTTACTATACGTCCAGTCAGTCCCTCATTCTGACAGAACGCCAGAGGTTGGTCTGGTTCTTCAACAGGCTCAGGTGCGTCATTAACATCATCACAGAGAGGGACATTGCGCCTGGTAGCGATGTTGTGCAGGACGATACACGCAAGTATTATGTTGCACGCTCCCTGTGGTTCCACTCGCAAGTAGTTAAGGCATGCAAAGCGTCTCTTCAGAACTCCATTTAAACGCTCAATTGCACATCTTGTTTCGCAATGAGCAGTGTTGAAGCGTGCATGCACAGGTGTGGTTGCTGCAAGAAAAGGAGTCATCAGCCATGGTAGGAGTGGATAGGCACTGTCTCCTAATATTATGCCATCCGGTCGGTTGGTTTGGAGCTCTCTGAATAAAGCACTCTCTCTCAGGATACGTGCATCATGAACAGACCCAGGCCACTTCACGACACATCATCACAAACTGAGGTCAGCATCGCCCACAAGTTGGATGTTGATGCTGCGCCTCCCCTTTCGGTTGATGTACTCCCAATCCCTCTCATGAGGTGCAGTCAATAACCCCGATAGTATTGGGCATGTTCCCCAAAAGAAAAAACTTGTGCTTGGTCTGGGCAATCTGGACATCCTTTGGAAGTGAAACAAACTGATTGACCAGGCTGGCCAATGCAATGAACACAGCTTTCACCACATCACTCACAGTTGATTTGTCCCCTCCTATATTGTCACCAACAACTTGGTAGAAAGTCCCAGATGCATAGAAGCGCAGACCAATGAGGACCTGTTCTTCCACAGACAGACTGTGACTCCTTCGGGTTCTCCGTTGAAGTTTTGGTCTGACAAGGTCTGCAATGTACTTAATATCAGCATTCCCAAAGCGAAAGCGAGCATACAGTTCTTCAGTGGTGTATTGCTCCAGTGGTTGTGCACGCTCAACATACACCCTTTGACGGTATCCTCTTCCACCAAAACGGTGGTAGCGATGGACAATCCCTGCCATGTCAGTGCCTCTCTCTAAGTCCTCTGAGAAAGGCTGAATACAAGATGGCTGTCAAACACCCACACACCAATTGGCTGACGTGCTGTGGCTTGTGTTCAATTAAATCAATCATGCCCAAGGCCTATAAATACTATGTTCACTACAACAGATGAGGTGGAACCATGGACTCAAAAGGACCTACTTTCACTGTTGCAGAAACCCACGCACTGCTGGAGGGTGTTAAGTGCCATTATGCCTCAATAGTAGGAAGCTCTGTTGCGGGTGGAATGGTGACTAACAAAAGGAAGAAAGACATTTGGGTTGAAATCACCCAGAATGTGAATGCAATGGGGTCTGGCCAGAAGAGGACCTTGGAGCAAGTGACATTTAGATGGAAGAATCTAAGGGCCAGAGCAACAAAGGACCTTGCTGAAGCAAAAAACACCCAAACAGGCAACAAACCCTTTAAGAAAGGTGAGTACACAGATGTGGTTCTGGACATTATTGGAGGTGAGAACTCTAAAGCTCTGCACGGGATTCAAGGTGTTGTAGGGGAAGGTGAGCCTACGATTGTAGAGGAAAGTGAGCCAGTTCCTCCTAATGCAGAGGAAACATTCATTCTGGATCTCAGCCCTATTATTGAAGAACAACCTGGATCCTCACTGGTAGAGCCAGCAGTCACAGGAGCTCAGAAAAGAGGCTTGAAGAGTCCTTTGCCGAATAATAAGGACTCTTCAAGCCTCTTTTCTGAGCTCCTGTGACTGCTGGCTCTACCAGTGAGGATCCAGGTTGTTCTTCAATAATAGGGCTGAGATCCAGAATGATGCCTATGAATCACTTCTTAAACGAGAAACTGAAAGAGCAGAAGCACAGATACTCCTGGCAGAGGAACAAATCAAGCTGACCAAACCAAAGCAAAACATCAGATCTGCCTCCTAAAAGCAGGGCTTGGAAATGCTGGTCTCTCCTCCTCAGATGAAGAAGAACCCTGAACATTCTTTATTTTGTTAACTATTGGACATTTAGCCATTTTTTTTTAAGACGTTTTCAAAATATCCACAATGTATTTGTTAATGTATATTTGTTTTTTATTTGTTGTGGCTCAGATGAGGGGTCATAAAAGAAATTATGAATGGAAGTGGATGTTTGTTATTTTTGTGTTTTGTCTCAAAATAAGAAACACTTACAGTGACCCCATGTTGGCTCTTCTACCTGTTCTTTACATAGCTGGTAGCCCACATTGTGATATATTGTCCCATTTAGAGCACTGGTAATCCGGATTTGGTCATCTTAAAAACTGTTGTATCTGGATCAGGGTGATCCAGTCCAATGTTGCTTTGAAAAACCTGCATAAAGGTAAGCCGGATTACCTGATCCTGAATAGGAAAAAATGGGATTTCCAAATCCGGAACAACTGGCCCATGGTGTTTATACTTGCGTACTATTGTTTGTACAGATGAACATGGTACCTTCAGGCGTTTGGAAGTTGCTTTTTCCAAGCTGTTAAAAGGCACAGTCAACTTAGTGCATGTAAACTTTTGAGCCACTGGAATTGTGATATAGTGAATTTTAAGTGACATAATCTGGTCTAGACAGGTGGTTCCTTCGAACTCATGGCTTGGTTTTTGCTCTGACATGCACTGTCAACTCTGGGACCTTATATAGACAGGTGTGTGCATTTCCAAATCCTGTCAAATCAATTAAATTTACCACAGGTGGACTCCAATCAAGTTGTAGAAACATCTCAAGGATGATCAATGGAAACAGGATGCACCTGAGTTCAATTTCTAGTCTCATAGCAAAGGCTCTGAATACTTATGTAAATAAGGTATGTCTGTTTTTATTTTTTATAATTTTGCAAAACAAAATCACTGTCAGTATGGGGTATTGTGTGTAGATTGATGGGGAAAAACTATTATTTAATGAACGTAACAAAATGTTGAAAAAGTGAAAGGTTCTGAATACTTTCTGAATGCACTCTAGCGTTACATCATTCTACATTTACATTTACATTAATTTACTTACAGTGGGGAGAACAAGTATTTGATACACTGCCGATTTTGCAGGTTTTCCCACTTACAAAGCATGTAGAAGTCTGTAATTTTTATCATAGGTACTCTTCAACTGTGAGTGACGGAATCTAAAACAAAAATCCAGAAAATAACATTGTATGATTTTTAAGTAATTAATTTGCATTTTATTGCATGACATAAGTATTTGATACATCAGAAAAGCAGAACTTAATATTTGGTACAGAAACCTTTGTTTGCAATTACAGAGATCATACGTTTCCTGTAGTTCTTGACCAGGTTTGCACACACTGCAGCAGGGATTTTGGCCCACTCCTCCATACAGACCTTCTCCAGATCCTTCAGGTTTCGGAGCTGTCACTGGGCAATACGGACTTTCAGCTCCCTCCAAAGATTTTCTATTGGGTTCAGGTCTGGAGACTGGCTAGGCCACTCCAGGACCTTGAGATGCTTCTTACGGAGCCACTCCTTAGTTGCCCTGGCTGTGTGTTTCGGGTCGTTGTCATGCTGGAAGACCCAGCCACGACCCATCTTCAAAGCTCTTACTGAGGGAAGGAGGTTGTTGGCCAAGATCTCGCGATACATGGCCCCATCCATCCTCCCCTCAATACGGTGCAGTCGTCCTGTCCCCTTTGCAGAAAAGAATCCCCAAAGAATGATGTTTCCACCTCCATGCTTCACGGTTGGGATGGTGTTCTTGGGGTTGTACTCATCCTTCTTCTTCCTCCAAACACGGCGAGTGGAGTTTAGACCAAAAAGCTATATTTTTGTCTCATCAGACCACATGACCTTCTCCCATTTCCAAACTTCCGACGGGCCTGGACATGCGCTGGCTTGAGCAGGGTGACCTTGCGTGTGCTGCAGGATTTGAATCCATGACGGCGTAGTGTGTTACTAATGATTTTCTTTGAGACTGTGGTCCCAGCTCTCTTCAGGTCATTGACCAGGTCCTGTCGTGTAGTTCTGGGCTGATCCCTCACCTTCCTCATGATCATTGATGCCCCACGAGGAGAGATCTTGCATGGTGCCCCAGACCGAGGGAGATTGACCGTCATCTTGAACTTCTTCCATTTTCTAATAATTGCGCCAACAGTTGTTGCCTTCTCACCAAGCTGCTTGCCTATTGTCCTGTAGCCCATCCCAGCCTTGTGCAGGTCTACAATTTTATCCCTGATGTCCTTACACAGCTCTCTGGTCTTGGCCATTGTGGAGAGGTTGGAGTCTGTTTGATTGAGTGTGTGGACAGGTGTCTTTTACACAGGTAACGAGTTCAAACAGGTGCAATTAATACAGGTAATGAGTGGAGAACAGGAGGGCTTCTTAAAGAAAAACTAACAGGTCTGTGAGAGCCGGAATTCTTACTGGTTGGTAGGTGATCAAATACTTATGTCATGCCATAAAATGCAAATATTTTTTTTTTAAATCATACAATGTGATTTTCTGGAGTTTTGTTTTAGATTCCATCTCTCACAGTTGAAGTGTACCTATGATAAAAAATTACAGACCTCTACATGCTTTGTAAGTAGGAAAACCTGCAAAATCGGCAGTGTATCAAATACTTGTTCTCCCCACTGTAAGCTCCAACCATTAATCAATGTGCTCCACCTTATAAGTCCAGTGTAGCTCAGATGGTAGAGAATGGCGTTCGCAACGCCAGGGTTGCGGGTTTGATTCTAAATTACTCAAATGTAAATATTTCTATTATATAAAGTAATAATTTTTTGTAACATTTTAATTAGTCTTTATGTTGCTGCCATGGTGCTAAGAAATGGCGTGAACGTTCCACCACCGACTTTTTGTTCCTGACCAGCCAGGAAGATAGGTTTCTATTCACCACATTCTGCTTTTCAAACAATTAAGTTTTACAATCCTACAAAATAAATTACAAAATAAGTAATATTTTAGTTTTTATTGAGATTAAAAAACATCAACAAATAAAACTAATTTTGACATTTCACTTTATTACAGCAAACTTCCTAAATATTTGCGCTCTCTAACAAAAACTGAAATTCACATTACCCTCAAATTAATGTTGGGGTGGTTTCACAGACCTGTTTCTGATCACAGAGATATACTGTATGTTTTACAGTATGTATGTATGTATGTATCTCTATAGTTCTAACTGCATCTTCAAAAACATTGTTACAAGCCAAGAACATTGAATTAATCCAAGCAATATACGATAAGAACAGACCAAGTTGAAAACATGAAATTGTAACAATCTTTGGCCACAGGAACATGAATTCATACAAATGATAGATTGTTGTGTACCTCAATTACTATTTTGATATTACATAATTTACAAAGTTAAAATGCAGTATGAACTGATACCATGGTCAAGCACAGTATTCATTAAAGAAACAAATACTAGGCTAGATGAAGACATGTTTAATAAGGATTGGACCCTTTTTTTCAATTTGTCTAAAATGACATACCCAAATGCAATTGCCTGTAGCTCACGACCTGAAGCAAGGATATGCATATTCTTTATATCATTTGAAAGGAAACAGTTTGAAGTTTGTGGAAATGTGAAATTAATGTAGGAGAACATAACACATTAGATCTGGTAAAAGATAATACAAACAAAAAAACATGCATTTTCTATAATTGTTTTTGTTGCATCATCTTTGAAATGCATGAGAAAGGCCAGACAGTGATGTAGGATTATATATGCAATTTAGATGTTGTCCACCAGATGGCAGCATTGTGTGTGCAACGGTTCAGACTGATCCAGTGAAGAATTATATCACTACACAATATTTTGTATCAAGTCTGCCAGTTTTCCCAAATGTGCCAAATTGGTTTTCAAGTAGATAACTATAGAGAACATACAAAAATACTATGGTAATACAATATGTACGTTTACACACTCCCAGGAATACCATACATGATGGATCATTAGCTTCCCTACAGAAAAGACACTAACCTTCACACATCTAGATGGCTGGGGGGGTGGGGCCAGAGGTCAAACTGTAGAACCCAGTTCCTACATTTGAATATAAAAATTTATTTTTCAAACAAAACTACACTACATTTTATCTCTGGGACTCAGGATGACAAATCAGAGCCAGATTACTGAATGTAAGTACATTATTTACCTTCAGAGGTGAATGTATCAAACCTGTCACAGTGATAAAAGTGTTTTGTTGTTGTGCACTATCCTCAAACAATAGCATGACCTTTTTTTATTTCTCTTTAATAGCTACTGAAATTGGACACTGCAGTTAGATTAACAAGAATGTAAGCTTTCTGCCCATATAAGACATGTCTACATCCAGGAAAGTTGGCTTTTGTTTACAACGCCATTCTAGTCACATATCGCATATTGAGCATCAACCGTTCCGTATAAGGGACACCGATCTCGTAGAGGCTAACATACAATCTTGAACAACATTTACACACGAGTCTGTGAAACCAAGCCATCCGCTTCAGATGATAGTCAAGTGATAAAAAAACTGGTAAAAAGAGCTGACAGCTAACATAAAAAACTCTTAAAGAACTGCGAGCAGTGATGTTGAGTGAATTACAAGGATGATAGGCAAACAAAACCCTCACACTAGTCAATAACTGTACATATTCTGAGAGAAATCTTAGGGATGATGGATTGGAAGTTTACAGTTACCGTCTTGAATCCAAAAAGGTGAAGTATTCAATGAAAGAAAGTGCAACTATGATAATGGCGCCGTCCCAAATGGCACCATATTCCCTTTATAGCGCACCACTTTTGACCAGGGTCCATAGGGCTTTGGTCAAAAGTGGTGCACTTTATAGGTAAAAGGGCGCCATGATATTGACACCAACAAATTCTGTATCGAAACAAAGATAGCTGGGATGGGGAATGGGAAGTTGTTACATTCAAACTTTGGCAATTAAGGCAAATAAAATTACAAGACAATAGCAATTTGAAAACAGCAAAGCTTTAGGAGAGATAAGACAACAATTAAAAGTATGTTCATGATTTTCTTTTGACGAAAAACAAGATACTTTACTGATTCAACTGATTTCACCCATTTTAGCTAATTTGGATAAGACCAATACAAGATTAACCAACCTCAATGAGAATATCATCAACTATAGGATGTGTATTGAATTAGAAACAGTATCAATGACAGTACCGGAGAAAACATCTAAATGGGATAAGTCCGAGATTAACAACGAAAATTGAATGAAATTGTCTTCCCATCATTCAAGCTATGGATGACGAAGGAAGTACAAAAAAGTACTTGTTGTTTCACATGGTTTCTACAAAGGCATCAAACCATAAAAAAAAAACAAGCGCAAATAGACACATAGATTAGTTGAGAAAACAAGAAAGAACTGGGTAAGAACTTAGAGCTATCACATTAATAAAATGTTAAAAACATGTCCGTTCGTTTTACAAGATGCTACTGATAATTTGTGTTTACCGGCAACAAGCTATGTTGTCTCGTTCAGTCTGCTCCACCGGTTCCTTTCACTTTACAACTTTTTTGGTTGAGCCAGGCTTTCTACCCCGCCTCTTAGGAACGACCACTACTTTCTTCTTTATGGCTGCCGCTACTTTACCAGGTTTGCTAGCCTTGCGACGTCCAACACGTGGTTTTGTTTCCACTTCCTCGTCATCTTCTACTGGAGAAAAGTCTTCGTCCTCATTTCTCTCTGTATCTTCATTTTCCTCCTCTGAATCATAAGTTGTATAATCAACTTTCACAGTCTTTCTCCTGCCTCTTTGCCTCTGGGTTTGGAAGGCAGCTTCATCTAACACATTTGCTTTACCGTTGGAGCAGCGGTAAAGCCTTACTATTGGAGAAACAGTGCACCCCTGTTTGGCTGGGGGTGCACTGTTGGACCTATCCTTCTCTTCTGCTCTCTTGGCTTTGTTTGCTTTGAAGGAGCCTAAGGGGCGGCCCCTCTTTCGCGGGGAACCATCTTTAGCGGGTTTCTTGGAAACTTTAGAGGTTGTAGGTGGGTTTTTCCTTAAGTGGGCACCTTTACCTGTTATAACCTTGCGTGGACGGCCTCTT
The DNA here is from genome assembly GCA_023634145.1 of Thymallus thymallus. NCBI lineage: Eukaryota > Metazoa > Chordata > Actinopteri > Salmoniformes > Salmonidae > Thymallus > Thymallus thymallus. The sequence goes on from CM042395.1 coordinate 2,635,798, forward strand.
CCCCGTGGCTCGGCAGAGGTGGGTGTGGCGGGGGTGTCCACGCGGGGATGGATGCGCGGCCTTCCGAGCGGCTTCCACACTCTAGGTCCCTTAGGTTGGTTTTTCAGTTTATTTTTCTCCTCTTCCTCCTCGGTTGATAGCGGGTTCTTCCTCGGCCTACCCCTTTTTTTTTGTTGTTGAACTTTTTTGGGCCGGCCACGCTTCAGAGGTGCAGTCGTCTCTGCTGAAACAGCATTAGGGTCAACCACTTTACGTGGCCTGCCCCGTGGCCGCTTGTCTAGTTCCCTCAGTACCTTGGGTTTCTTGGAGCCTGATCCTTTGGGCCTACCCCTTCCCCTCTTAGGTGGTATGGGGCTGCCATTAGACAAGGCTTCACCTGACTCCTCTTCACTACCAGCGGCATCCATCTGTCCTTCCTCTGACACGGTTGCCCCTTCTTCTGACACGGTTGCCCCTTCTTCTGACACGGTTGCCCCTTCCTCTGACACGGTTGCCCCTTCCTCTGACACGGTTGCCCCTTCTTCCAACATCGTTGCCCCTTCTTCCAACATCGTTGCCCCTTCTTCCAGCATCGTTGCCCCTTCTTCTGACATTGTTGCTTCTTCTTTCATGTGTTTTCTCCCAACCTGGCCCCTTCCTTCTTTCCTTCCAGCTCACTTCCTAGGTCGTCTTGTGAACTACTTAGGGCTTCCCACTGTAAAACACATATCGAGAAGGTTACAATACAAACAAAATGTTATTTGTGCATCCCTTCATAAAACTGGCCTATGTGGGCACGAGAAAGTGTAGCTAACATGTATTGTAATATGCACAGCATAAACACAGAATGTGTTTAATGATTGCAGTTTGTTCATTTTGTGATGGGTAACGTTGCAAATATGTACAGTACATGGAAAGCTACACAACACTAACACAATATGATATGTGTCTCCATCTCCTCTATAAGTAAACTAAAGCTGATGCATTGAAGCGACTATTGAGATCTAGCGAACTAGTATCCTGATTCGGTGACTGTTTTGGTTAGCAGTAGCTAGTTAGCTAGCTAACTAACTTCACCAGCTGTTTGAGGCAACATCACCTCCTTCTTATACGACAGGGGGAACTAGCTCGCTAACTAAATGTACGTTTAAAGGAGAAAACTGTTTAGCTACGTAGCACTCTGTCGCTAGTTCGCTAGCTAGTTGTCTTGACAAAAGCTAACTAACTGGCTAGCTAGCTAGCTACCTGAGCTAGTCGAAGGAGAAGTACCACACCGCGCAGCACACGCCTCACCTTGCTTAGATGGTGCTGTCTACACTTTTACCAGATATCGTTTATTGTCATGAAAGTCGACAGATGTTTAATCGATCTTTGTTTTTTTGGGCGATTTGAATTTCAACCGGAAGTTGTGGTGGATGGGGGGATGTGGGCTGATTTGGAAGCTCCCCCCTACTACTAAAGGCAAGTGAAATCGGTTCCACGTGTTTCAGTTCCGTTGCCTGAATTTTTGTGTATTACCCCTGCTCTTTCACGGGACACTGGTGCCACTTGTGGAGAGCGCTTTCCTTGAGCAATTATTCCAAATGTTCGTACTAGCATCATATTGTACTTCTTCTGGATACTCTGGAGAAGAGATGAGCTGGACTTTCTTCTTCTGTGGGCTTTATGGCAGACTACAACCCCAATAGGTGTCTTACCGCCACCAACTGGATGAGGTTGAAAAAAAAACAAGGTACAAATAAAAGCCATGCTTGATAGGGGAAACTAACTTAATCCACCCTAAATAAAACAATTAAAAAAACACATTGACCTGTTCCAAAGAGACACACAGGACACATCAAACTTCTCAAATCGGGTGAGACGCAACACACGTTCCTTCTAAACCTCAGAAGAACAACAAATCAAAACAAGCTCACCTTTCGTGATCCTCACAGCCTTTACTTTACCCAGCACTCTCTCCGCCAGTTTTGATATCTCAAATGGACTCTTCGAAATTGGAAATCCAATCAGCTGCTCCTCATTAACAAAACATACTCCTACAAGCTACGAAAGGCCATTCTAATCACTGTATGCTTCTTTGCTCCGTTTTCTATTATTTTGGACAACATTCCTATTCTCCATGATTCCCCCGCCATTATATTCACACTCCACATCAGCGTCCGCTTCCGCCATCTTTTCTCCTCTCTTACCGACGATCTGTCCATGATGGAGAGTGAATGTTTTGTACAGTGCCAACAGCAGCCAACTCTGCTAGATCTACTGGTCTTTGGATCATGAAAATGTGTTATTAAATGCTAGATGTATCTGTGTTCTTGAGACTGCTAGCTTGAAATTGCAAACTTTAAGATAGAAACATTAATTTAAAAAAGATCAGTGAGAGTAACAGTAGTTTATAGTTTTGTAGCAAATGGAGGGACAGAGACGTTAACCTGTGGCGCTGGTGTGAAAGGCAAACACCCTATGTGCATTGCGCCAATAGGGTTAACCCACTTAGGAATTGTAATGTGGCTCATTGGCAAGGATCGCTACACTGCCCCTTTGGAATGGGAAGGCTCGTCCCATGATTCGACCACCTCAGTCCCCTCACACGTCCGGCCGTGTTTTCCGAAGGCCTCATGTCCACCATCCCACTTCTGACACCAATGTAGCGAATGGTGGGAGTGGGCTGGGAACCTGTGCCGCTGGTGTGAAAAGCAAACACCCTACACATCACGCCAATAGGATTAACCCACTTGGTGGGAATTGCAAGGTGGCTCGTCAGGGAGGATCACCACAGTATGGCTGAGAACTTTTACAGCTACTGTATAAAAACAATATGGCATAAGTCTATAACTAGAAATAATGAAAACGTACAGTATATCAGGCACTACTTTTGTTAAACTTTTTAGAATGTTTGATTTCTTTTTGCTACCCCTTTCGTTTCCCTACTTCTATATGTTGTTCTCATGTCTCCATAAACGGGAAAAAGATTGATGGATGGAGAGGGCGTATGAGGGGGGAAGGAGATTGAGGGAGAGAAGAGGTATGAGGTAACAGATGAGTGATGGAAGCAGCCTGAATAAGAAAAATATATACATATTGTATGTGTGTGTGCGCGTGACCCTGTATGTGCCTGTGTGTGGGATATGGAGAGAAACAGAGGGAGAGAGCTTGAGAGACAATCCCAGACAGACTGTGTTGAACCCGCTGCCCCCTAATACCCCTACCCCCTCCCTGCATGCTTTGCCATGGTTACGAGACAGGGCTCCCGATGCAGGCAGTTAATGTGTTTTTCAGCAGCAGGGGTGAGCTGGGTACTAATGTGTCTCGGTCTGTCTCCTCAGCAAATGGCACAATCAATATCAACTGTCCCAGGATGCACCACCACTAGCAGAGGGCCAGGGAAACCGCCAAGCTGCCAGCATGTCTGGATTAATGTAAGGTGACTGAATTTATAAAACATTGTGCTTTTTTCAAATGGAACCAAATACCTTGCTCTTGTTAAAGCTTTTAGAATTTGTTTGTGATTTAGAGAAAATAAGAGAAGTTAGAGACTCATTTTAATTTATTCCAGAACATTTTTTTACAATACACTAGTACAATTACAGCTGTTTTTGTTTTCAGTAAATAATTTTGATACGTACAGTCAGGTCCAAAATTATTGGCACACATGGTAAAGATGAGCAAAATGACTATAAAATAAATACTACAAATACTGAGATATATTGTACGCTCAAAAACATTTTGAAAATTATTTTATTTAATTGTTCAGAGAAATACATTTTGTTTAACAAGTAAAACATTTTTTCTCAAAATGATCAAAAATATTGTCACCCCCGTTTTCTGTTTTCAACCTTGCAAGGATACCGACACTGAGCCTTTTTCTAAAATGTTTTATGAGATCGGAGAACACATTGGACGGGATCTTAGACCATTACTGATTCAGAATCTTTCCAGATCCTTGATATTCTTCGTCTGCTCTTATGGACTGCGCTCTTCAATTCAAACCACAGGTTTTCAATGGGGTTCAAGTGCGAAAACTAAGATGGCCATTGCAAAATATTGATTCTGTGGTCAATTAACCATTTATTTGTAGATTGTGATGTGTACTTGGGGTTATTGTCTAGCTGGAAGAGGCACTTGCGGCCAAGTTTCAGCCTCCTGGCAGAGGCAACCAGGTTTTCTTCTAAAATGTCCTGAGACTGGGTAAAGTTCACAATGCCGTTGACCATAACAAAGACCCCAGGACCAGTGGATGCAAAATAACCCCAAAACAACAAAGATCTACCAACATACAGTGCATTCGGAAAGTATTCAGACCCCTTCCCTTTTTCCATATTTTGTGAAAAAAATAAAATATATATATATATATTCATTTGGCGCCATTACCAGTCAATCATCTCAACAAAGTGAGCCTGAAGGCACTGGCAGCAGAGAGGAGAGAGAGCAGAGAGAGCAGCCCATTGAGCCCAGCGACACCAGTTCAACTGTTAGTCAAGGTTTTGCAGCTGAAGCGGTAAGACAGAAGACAATAGGGATAAGATAAGCTATTTAGCTATATCGGGTGCCTTTTGTTGTAACAAGCGCTTGCCAATGTCACTTTTCGTGTTCCGACCAATCACAGCCTGGATGGGGCGGACATTAATAAAAGGTTGACGTGCTACAGCAAAAAGTTTAACTCATTGTTACGCATGAATGGTTATGATTATTGACAAGTTAGTACTTAGCATTAACACATTAGAGACTAAACACCAATGTAGACCATTTTTCTTCAAAGTTATAATGACGGAACAAAACCTACAAAAATTATAAATGTTGGTTGTGTATTTCTTAAACGGATGTATTGTCCATTTGGAATTAATATTATACTAGTGGTATATAATATACTATTATATGAAATTATATGAATATACTAACATTATGTAATTAATCTATTAATATTATACTATTATATTAACATTATACTTTTTATTTAATGTTATAATATTATACTAATATACTCATTTATACTAATTACTCATCCAGGTTGAGGATAGTGCATCTGCAGTGGACAGATATAGATTGAGCCAGATCCAATTTTTTATTATTTTAAGAGGCCGAAGTCAGGGGACCTAGATATGTTTTTTAGTTTCCACCTCCAACAGAAGTATGAAAAGTCTGTGGTGCAGAAGGTTTTCTTTGGTAAAGATGGGACCAACAGGAAGTGGCTGTCATACAGTGAAGATAACCATGCTTTATTCTGCTTAATTTGTATGGCATTTGTAAAGCCCACAGAGAACAGCCCTTTCATGAATGGAATGGCAGACTGGAAGCATATCCATCAGAGAGTGAAAGAGCATGAGAAGAGCATTATGAATAGAGGTTATGCTGAGGCCTACTTTTTAAGGTCCTCCAAAGGTAACATTGAGAGCCTGTCAGATGTCTGCTCATAGAGAGCAAGTGAGCAGAAGAAGGAAAGTGCTAGAGCTCATTATAGATGTTGTGGTTATTATAGACTTTGTGTTGTGGTGTGAGCAGAACCACCTTCAGCTCAACATCAGCAAAACAAAGGAGATGGTGGTGGACTTCAGGAGAACCAAGGCCCAACTGACTGCAGTCCCTATTTTATTTGTTTTTTATTTATTTAACCTTTATTTAACTAGGCAAGTCAGTTAAGAACATATTCTTATTTACAATGACGGCCTAGGAACAGTGGGTTACTGGCCCAACGCCCTAACCACTAGGCTACCTGCCGCATCCCTATACAGGGGATGGATGTGGAAATGGTTGGTTCATACATGTTCCCGGGAGTCCATATGGACAGCAGGCTGGAATGGGCTGGTAACACCGGGGCTCTGTACAAAAAGGGCCAGAGCCGACTCTACTTTCTGAGGAGGCTCAGGTCCTTCAACGTGTGCAGTAAACTACTGCATACTTTCTACCAGTCTGTGGTGGCCAGTTCCATCTTTTTTGCAGTGGTGTGCTGGGGCGCCAACATAAAGGCTGGTGATGCTTCTCGGGTAAATAAACTGATCAGGAAGGCTAGCTCTGTTCTGGGGATTAACGTTGAAACTCTAGAGGAGGTGGAAGAGAGACGGATCCTGGCCAAACTGCTGGCCATCATGGACAACGTCACCCACCCTCTGCATGCTATGGTTATGACGCAGAGGAGCACCTTCAGTCACAGGCTGATCCCACCACGGTGTGCCAGAGAGTGCTACAGGAGGTTCTTCCTACCGGCGGCTATTAGACTATTTAATGCCTCACCGGGGTGCCGTGCCGTTGGCAACACAGACCTGGAACTGTTGGGGTGCTAGGACCTAGTTTATTAATTAGGGATCTGTTACGTGGCCACTCCCCTTTCTTATTGATTGGTGTCTCTTTGTCCTGAGGTGGTGTTTGTTTGGAGAAGAGGAGGAGGAGAGAGAAATGTTGTGTTGCTGTCTGCTTTGTGTTAAACTCGTGCTCAATCTGCTGTTTTGTTACAGATGGTATCCTACCTGTGCTAGTAGAAGGGCTAGGTAAGATACCCTGGTGTTTACACCCGTAGATAACCATTTGTTATATTCATTAGGTTAGCTGCGAGTGGCTGTCACCCTTGCTTATTGTAGCAGATAGGTTAGAGTGACAGGTGTAGAGTGTGTCAGGCAGGTAAGAGGGAAGTTCAGGGCATATTGTATCTTTGATTTGCCGCCCTCGCACGGTCCTTCTTAAATACCCGCCAGCCGTATCTGTTGGGCGCATCATCCCCTTCCTTGCAACCAGTGTGTGAGTACGGGTACTTGCTTGCCCTCCAGTAATGAGGGGAGGGAACGTAACAGCATCCATCCATCCATCCGTGAGTAACTCTCTGGTCTGTTATCACTCATGCACTCAGGTCTTATTCATTCAGCACTCACTCATTCAGGACTGTATGTACATATTCATGTACAGTTGTTATATCATATCACGTGCAATATTGTAAGTAGTTCTTGGACTGAACTTCGTAGTCATTCACTCAGGAATGCATATTATTATCCTGTCAGTAGTGTCCTTTTTTTCATTGCTTTTAGTATATCGAATGTACAATATGTGCATTTATCTGTAATTGAACCCTGTACTAATACTTATTATTATTACCCTAAATTATATCATACGCACATTTAGCTATTTAAGTATCTCTTCCTGTCATTTACCTGTACAGTTAATTTAACCATGCAAATATTAATTTATCTGTACATTTAACCAGACTGTATATTAAGTCAACTATTATTACCCTCACACTGGGGACCAAAAGATTGGAATATTACTTATTCAAGGTTTCTTCTTTATTTGCACTATTTTTTGAAGACATCAACACTATGACATAACACGTATGGAATCATATAGTAACCAAAAAAGTGTTAAACAAATCAAAATATATTTTATATTTGACCCTGGAGCGGGGCAGACGACTTGTCCCGGACTGGACACCGGTGTGGAGAACGGCTCGGGCCATGAAGCGGGGAAGATGACCGGGCCCGGATTGGGCACCATTGGAACGTAAGGCTGCAGCCATGGAGCAGGACTGGATGCCGTGCCTGGACTGGGCAACGGCGCAGAGGGAAAGCTCCGACCTCGGAGCTGGGCTGGAGGGAAGTGGAAGGCTCCGGCCATGGAGTTGGACTGGAGGGAAGCTCTGGCCATGGAACCGGGCCTGGCGCTACCGGGCTAGGTACTGGCACTGGAGCTACCGGGCTAGGAACCGGTACTGGAGCCACCAAGCTAGGAACCGGCACTGGCGCCACCGAGCTAGGAACCGGCACTGGCGCTACCGGGCTAGGTCCCGACACTGGAGCTACCGGGCTAGGACCGGCACTGTAGGCACCGGGCTGGGGACTGTAGGTGTATATATATAAATTATTATGCCCATGGTTGGAAAACTTAAATATTCAAGTTCAATATACAGTTGAAGTCTGAAGTTTACATACACCTTAGCCAAATACATTTAAACTCAGTTTTTCACAATTCCTGACATTTAATCCTAGTAGAAACTCCCTGTTTTAGGTCAGTTAGGATCACCACTTTATTTTAAGAATGTGAAATGTCAGAATAATAGTAGAGAGAAATATTTATTTCAGCTTTTATTTATTTCATCACATTCCCAGTGGGTCAGAAGTTTACATACACTCAATTAGTATTTGGTAGCATTGCCTTTAAATTGTTTAACTTGGGTCAAACGTTTCGGGTAGCCTTCCACAAGCTTCTCACAATAAGTTGGGTGAATTTTGGCCCATTCCTCCTGACAGAACTGGTGTAACTGAGTCAGGTTTGTAGGCCTCCTTGCTCGCACACGCTTTTTCAGTTCTGCCCACACATTTTCTATAGGATTGAGGTCAGGGCTTGTGATGGCCACTCCAATACCTTGACTTTGTTGTCCTTAAGCCATTTTGCCACAACTTTGGAAGTATGCTTGGGGTCATTGTCCATTTGGAAGACCCATTTGCAAACCAAGCTTTAACTTCCTGACTGGTGTCTTGAGATGTTGCTTCAATATATCCACATAATTTTCCGTCCACATGATGCCATCTGTTTTGTGAAGTGCACCAGTCCCTCCTGCAGCAAAGCACCACAACAACATGATGCTGCCACCCCGTGCTTCACGGTTGGGATGGTGTTCTTCGGCATGCAAGCCTCCCCCTTTTTCCTCCAAACATAACAATGGTCATTATGGCCAAACAGTTCTATTTATGTTTCATCAGACCAGAGGACATTTCTCCAAAAAGTACAATCTTTGTCCCCATGTGCAGTTGCAAACCGTAGTCTGGCTATTTTATGGCGGTTTTGGAGCAGTGGCTTCTTCCTTGCTGAGCGGCCTTTCAGGTTATGTCGATATAGGACTCGTTTTACTGTGGATATAGATACTTTTGTACCTGTTTCCTCCAGCATCTTCACAAGGTCCTTTGCTGTTGTTCTGGGATTGATTTGCACCTTTCGCACCAAAGTACGTTAATCTCTAGGAGACAGAACGTCTCCTTCCTGAGCGATTTGACGGCTGCGTGGTTCCATGGTGTTTATACTTGCGTACTATTGTTTGTACAGATGAATGTGGTACCTTCAGGTGTTTGGAAATTACTCCCAAGGATGAACCAGACTTGTGGAGGTCTAGAATTTCTTTTCTGAGGTCTTGGCTGATTTCTTTAGATTTTCCCATGATGTCGAGCAAAGAGGCACTGAGTTTGAAGGTAGGCCTTGAAATACATCCACGGGTACACCGCCAATTATCTCAAATGATGTGAATTAGCCTATCAGAAGCTTCTAAAGCCATGACATCATTTTCGGGAATTTTTCAAGCTGTTTAAAGGCACAGTCAACTTAGTGTATGTAAACTTCTGACCCACTGGAATTGTGATATAGTGAATTATAAGTGAAATAATCTGTCTGTAAACAATTGTTGGAAGAATTAAGTAGATATCTTAACCGACTTGCCAAAACTAGAGTTTGTTAACATGAAATCTGTGGAGTGGTTGAAAAAGGAGTTTTAATGACTTCAACCTAAGTGTATGTATATATAGACACTGAATGTTCAAAACATTAAGAACACCTACCTAATAATGAGTTGACCCATAACCCTCATAACAGCCTTAATTCGTCGGAGCATGGACTCTACAAGGTGTCGAAAGCATTCCACACGGACAAAAAGGGGGTTCAACTAACATTTATATATTTTTTATTTTTTTATTTAACCTTTATTTAACTAGGCTTGTCAGTTAAGAACAAATTCTTATTTACAATGACGGCCTGCTCCGGCAAAACCTGGACGACGCTGGGCCAATTGTGCGCCGCCCTATGGGACTCCCAATCACGGCCGGATGTGATACAGCCTGGATAATAGGAAGGTGTTTCTAATGTTTTGTTCACTCAGTGTATAACGTTTCTTTCTTAATTGCACTGGACTCCAAGTGTATCTGAAAATCCACCAATAACTCCAATCTCGACTCCAACTCTCAGATGTCCACAGACTAAGCCATCTTTCCCAGTACACTAACATTTTACTGTATACACTAACTTTCTATTTTACTGTGATGTTTTGAGGGTCTTGATCATCTCAATTTGTACCGAGATAATATATGTACCGAGATAATATATATAATAATATTTGTAATACTTTACTTACTTTACTTAAAAATAAATACTTTACCAAAGAGTATAATAATGTTTCCCATTGATTGATCGTGTTTTTAAAAAAATCTCCTAACTTTAATGTTTGTAGGTCAATCTGAACACAGACTTTATGACTTAACAACCACTCCTGGACCTGACTCCACCAAAGGATAGCACCAACAGAGATGATCTATTGATTCAGTTTCTTCGTGGCACCGGGCAGACTGTTCAACGCCCCATATATTGAGCATTCTTTTTGTGGTGAGAATTTTACATAATAAGTTGAAATAAAAATGGATTAATGCTTCAATTGTTTTTGTAAATCAGTTCATAAAACCCAATGCAATGGTATTGGGAGATAAAAAAAGAATGTTCCCAACTATCTTGAATTATATGCAGCATAGTTGTCAAACCTCTCGACCTTAAGTGAAACTGATACATTTGACGAGTTATTATAGTCATTTTAAGCCATGCATGGTTTTTCACTGGAGGCAGACAAACCAATTAATTCCTTTCTCTTTTCAGTAACTTACTCTTCCATTTCTGTGGCTGAGCTGCGATGAGTTGGTTATATTCCAGTCAGTGTTAATTGCTTGTGTGACATCATTTTACCATCCTTAATTACAATGTCATTCATAAACGTGATACCTCCCTTATATATTTTGTGTATTTCCTGTATCAGTACATTGGAGTTTAGCCATAACATTTGCTAACAATAATATTATTATTATTCTATTAAAGACAATTTTGTGAGGGTCCCCTACCAGAAATGTACATGCTAAAAACATATGAAAATACATTAATTTCACAATAACAACATTTATTGTAACACAAATCGAAGTGTTTCATAAAAATGCATTTCTTTCATAATCACCTTAAAGGATTATGTTATTAGGTTATCTTGTCATTTCACATGCGATGGAACATGTTAGAAATTGCAAACAGAATGTGTTTTATTTTGCGTAAAATTCCCAGTAGGGTAACTGATGCTTTAAATGGTGATATTTTCATGCTTTCTTGGCTGTTCATCCGATGACATCTTCTTGATCCCGATTACATCATCCCCCCCCTAATAGTTTTTTTTAATTCACCCAAATTCTGATGAACTTGCATGAAGCCTTGTTCCCAAGGACCTCACCTGTGACCTTTAAAGTAATCACAGGTTAAGGGTCTCAGGGACAATGAAACACGCTTAGATATTAAGTCTCTATATAGACTTGTGTGAATCTAGTTGAGGATAAAAGTACAACACGACAAAGATAATGGAGTATATAATATTATCACGTCACAATCAGAGGCGTTTGGTTGAATGATGATGCCAGCAGAAGTTCATGGAAAACCAACTTATGACGATCCCTGAAAGAAAGGGTCAATCAGACACTAGTTTGGATACCGTACAATTGTGTTGAGTGTGTTGGGTTGGTGAACGTCTCCACCTCATAACGGCTCATCTCTAAACCTCCAGACGTGCCGGGTATGTTACCTGGAAGTGTAAAAGAAGACATGGGTAAGAATTAATTTGATGGTATTGATACACAGTACTATTCTTATGTTTTCATTTGAATCATTCATGGCCGTAGGACATGGGCCATATCCTAAAATCAGACATGAACATATTGTCGATTTTTTTTCCTCTAGCCGTCCAATTTCTATGTACCCAACGTTGCCCCCTAGTGGTAGACAGATAGAGGTTACTGGGCTAATTGTCTTAACTTTTGATGGGGAGGGGGGCCACGAAAAATAAATGGAACGGTGAAGATGGCCTTCACAAGCAGCAAGAAAAGCTCATGCAACGAAATACATCGATGTAATGCAAATAAACCCAACACAATAAAGGCGCATGTAGCATGTACTGTACTGTCTGAAATTAGACCCCTTCAATTCCCTCTTGTCCTCTCCTCCTTTCTCTCCAAAGCATGAGAGCACAAGAGGAAGGTGGATGAAGGAAACCCAGAGAGAGGGGAGAGTAGAAGCACAACGCGAAAAGAAACAGGATGAACGTGAGAGGAGAAATGGAGAGAGAAGAACGGCGGCTAGCACGCAGAGGTCAGGTGGACAGCTTCTCTCTTTTCGTTTACCCGGTTTGCTCGAGTGTGTCCACTCACCATGTCGGCGCATAGTTGGTGTTCCTTGTGTGAACACACACTCACCCACATGACTGTGTGCACATACTGTACATACATGCACAAGAGCGTGCACATGCCAACATGCTCACTCACACACACTCTCGATGAGTTATTGATCCATTACCCCACTGAGAAAAAGGACAATTATTCCATCGGTAAAAGGAAACAAAGCACAATAAACCATATCCTGCTCCATCTTCACTGTCTTCCTTTCTTCAGGGCTGTAGCCTAGTCAGTAAAATGAAAAAGGCGCCCGCTCTACTCCCCCGGCTTTCTCTCTCTTTTTGTCTCTCTCTCCTTCTCCTATCCCTCTCACAGGCTCTGTCCCCGGCTCTGTTCGTGACTGTCTCCCTGTGCCAAGCCAGGATCCCAGATCCTGAGACAGGTACACACAGACAATCGCCATTACTGTTGAGCCTACCACCATACTTCCCCCTCCCACGAACCCCAGCCAGCACCTTCATCTCTGACCCCCCCTCCCCTCATAAATCTGTGTCACCTATAGGCATCGCACACACACAGACACACACACATACGCAGGCTTACAGTCCATGTTTCTCTCTCGCCTGCTGACATTCTCACCACTCTGTCCCAGCCTCCCCTGCTCTGTCTCTCACCCCCTTTCTCACCCCCTCCATCTCTTCCCTTTTCCTCCTCCTCCCCCGCTCTCACTTTCTCGCTCATACTCTCATCCACGTGTTTTTTTCTTCAGTTGTGACGTCTTGTCTCGCCCATCTTGCAGCCTGTGCCTGTGTGTTTCTATCTGTACGTAGGTGTGTGTGTGTGTGTGTGTGTGTGTGTGTGTGTGTGTGCACGCGCGCATGTGTGGTGTGTGTGCTCGTACGCTGCTGTGCTCGTGCATCTGGGAAAGAGAGTAAATGTGTGTGAGAGCTGGAGGGAAGGTGGCAGACAGACACTGAGGCTGTGGTATTCACACAGCTTGAGGATGAAAGCCACATCAAGCCCAAAGGTGGTTAACCTCAAAGTCACTCTGGCCGACCGTCACTCTCACTATGATACATCTAAACAAAATACATCTATCATCATCTCTACATCTGAACAACACTCATTACCTCTACAGCAAATGTGTCCCTAAGAATCTGCCTCTTATAGTGTGCATATAACTGATCAATCTCTTCATTGGTCATTTCTACTTGGCACAGACACGTTTATCTCAAATGCACACCCGAACAGATTCACTGTGAAATGATTTTCATGTTACGTGATTCACCTCCTCCTAGCACTTTTAAACCAACACAAGTTGTAAATATAACACAATGGGACAATTGGTTAATATATCAAGAATGAAACATCAATGGTTGGCGGCAGAAAGTCGAAAATAATAAAGTGCCCCCACAAACCCACGAATGGCACCAAATTCCAAAATAACAGGCAATAGTTGGTACTAGTGCCATGCTGGGTATATTCTTTGAGTGCGTAAAGAAAAGAGCATCGGCTGATACATGCTCTTTTTCCCTTTCCTTATTGGAGCACTGCAACGCAATGCGGATACTGACTGTCTGAGCCACTAGCCAGACACACTGGGGGGACTTAGGAGGAGTGGAGGGGGGGGTGTAAGGAGAGGAGGAGGAGAGGGGGGGGGAGGCAGTATGGTGGGGGAGCTCGAACACAAGCTCTCATTCTTTCGGACATATTGATACCAATGGCTGTACATATTGTCACACTTCCCGCAACCACACAGAGCAGCAGACTCTTGTGAAATGTACGAGATCAAAGTAGAAACCTGTCACCTGTCTATTTTATTCAAAGGCCATATAACCCAGGCCATATATTTAACTTGTATTTTAGTCAGGGGAAACCCATTGAAACCAGGGTTTCATTTTGAAAGGTGCACTGAGCACAGCACAGTACAAAAATACTAATACTAGAGTCTTAAACTGCCCTGGCAGCACCAGGGAATCAAGATGCAAGGAGTTCTGCAGGCTAGTCCAAGAAAAAGGGGCATTGAAACTGAAAGTGGATCTACCTAGATCGGTACGGACTAGTGGAACCCGTCTCATGTTTTAAATTTTTAACAGCAAAGTGAGGAAGGTTGGAAGCTTTGTAAACAAAAAGGGCGTAATGAATTGATCTACGGGACTTTAGTGACGTCCAGTCGACCTTCTGATACAAGATGCAGTGAGGAGCATCAAAACCTGTCGCGTGATAAAGCGAAGTACTCTGTGGTGCATCCAAAGGTTTTAGAGTGGTGTCTGCTGCATTTTGATAAATGGTGTCACCATAGTTCAGAACTGGACTGTACAATCTGCTAACTGCAGTTTAGAGCGAGTAGAGACCTATTTCTGAAAAAGAAGCCCACTTTAAATCTTAGCTTTTTAACTAGCTAGTTTTTTATACATTAGATCTTTATCAATCCAAATTCCCAGATATTTAAAGGCGGGAACCCGCTCGATGAGAGAACCATCCAATGCCACTCGACTTATTCCCCATTTTGTTGTGTTACAGCCTGAATTAAACATTTATTAAATATTTTTCTATATATTTCACCCATCTACACACAATACCCCATAATGACAAAGTGAAAACATGATTTTAGAAGTTTTAGCAAATTTATTGAAAATGAAATACAGAAATATCTAATTTACATAAGTATTCACACCCCTGAGTAAATATGTGTTAGAATCACGTTTGGTAGTGATTACAGCTGTTAGTCTTTCTGGGTAAGTCTCTAAGAGCTTTGCACACCTGGATTGTACAATAAAAATTCTACAAGCTCTGTGAAATTGATTGTTGATCATTGCTAGACAAACATTTTCAAGTCTTGCCATAGATTTTCAAGCAGATTTATGTCAAAGTAACTCTGCCACACTGATAGAAAAAAGGTGCTATCTAGAACCTAAAAGGGTTCTTCAGCTGTCCCCATAGGAGAACCCTTTATAGAACCCTTTTGGTTCCAGGTAGAACCCTTTTAGGTTTCATGTAGGACCCTTTAAACAGATGGTTCTACATTGAACCCAAAAGGGTTCTACGTGAAACCAAAAAGAGTTCTCCCTGGAACCAAAAAGGGTTATCCTATGGGGACAGCCGAAGGACCCTTTTGCCATCCTTTTTACTCCATTAACTTATTTAGACTTGCCATACCAAAGGGGTTGAATACTTAGACTCAAGACATTTCAGCTTTAGATTTTTAATTAATTTGTAAAAATGTGTAAATACATAATTACACTTTGATATTATGGGGTATTGTGTGGAGGCCACTGACAAAAACATCTACATTTAATACATTTTAATTCAGGCTGTAACAAAACAAAATGTGGAAAAAGTCAAGGGGTGTGAATACTTTCTGAAGTCGCTGTATGTTGTGCACCATATATTTAGTTTTTCCCGCATTAAGTACAAGTTTTAAATCAACAAGGGCTTTTTGTAATATAACAAGATCAGATTGCAGCATATCTTATTCAACAGTTGGTTATGTTAATGACTCATTTATAATTTGTGTCACTGCCCTACACACCATAACCCATAATGTCAAAGTGGAATTATGTTGAATGGGGACATTTTTATTTTTTATTTTTACGGGTCAGCGTTCATGCACCCGGCCCGCCACAGGAGTCGCTAGAGCGCAATGGGCCAAGGCCATCTCGGCCGGTCAAACCCTCCCCTAACCCAGACAATGTTGGGCCAATTGTGCACGCGCTTCATGGGATCGAACCAGGATCGGTAGTGACACAGCTAGCACTGCGATGCAGTGCCTTAGACCGCTGCGCCACTCTGGAGGGCTTGCAATAATAGTGTTGAACATGATTTTTGAATGACTACGTCATCTCTGTACCCCACACATACATATATATTTAAGGTCCCTCAGTTGAGCAGTAAATATCAAACACAGATTCATCCACAAAAAAACAGGGATATTTTCCAATACCTCGCAAAGAAGGGCAACTATTGGTAGATGGGTCAAAATAAAAAATACAGACATTTAATGTCCCTTTGAGCACGGTGAAGTTATTAATAACACTTTTGAAGATGTATCAATACACCCAGCCACTACAATGATACAGGCGTCGGAGAGGTAGGAAACCGCTCAGGGGTTTCTCCATGAGGCCAATGGTGACTTTAAAACAGTTACAGAGCTAAGCACAGGCAAAATCCTAGAGGAAAAACTTAATTCAGTCGGCTTTCCTCCAGACACTGGGAGATGAATTACACTTTCAGACTGATGCAAATTTAGAATAGAGTGGGAAGGTAAAAAAGGTTCTTAGCTGGGAGTTGGTCAGGGATTCTAATACCTTGGCTAGGCAAGATGACTTGGAAATGGGGCGATAGTTATCTAATTTACGGGGAGAACATGTGCCGCTTTCCAGATCTTAGGGATAACACCAGTAGCAATTGTCAAGTAAAAAATTCAATTTTTTTAATATATTTTTTTATATATCTTTAGCAAGGTACTAAATACATCATAGACATAAAAATAAGATTGTCTGTACAATCTGCTTCGAGTAAAAGAAACTCCCTCTAGAGAAATGAGAGGAATTCTCAGAAACTATTCTTTCAAAAAGGTGGCCAGCTGAGGAATTTTTTTCTCCATTTGGTCATTTACGGGTTATGTCGTAACCGGTAACGGCAATGAGGGAATGCAACGATAAAAAGAGTAGAAATCTGTGACCATGAACGAACCAAGATAATGGATGTTTAGGTTATTTTATAGTGTGTTTACCTCTGGTTAATAGAGCGCATCTCAAACAGGCACCCAGCCATGAAAGAGAATTGATTAAAGCTCTATACGTCCACATGCTGCACCAAATACCAACCAAACAGCAGACGCTTCCCATATTGACGTTTCACATTCAGGAACAAAAGCCCTGATGTCAACAGCATATATTAATGAGATTACCTCGTGTCATTCCACGTCTATTTCAATCGAATTGGCATTTTGGTTGCATCAGGGTATCTTTTTCATTAAAACAAATATTAATGTTGGGATGAAATTCAAACCTAATTTTCTAAATAATGTGCCTTAGTTACATTGTAGTTCCAGTCTCTTTGAGTGGCCTCTAATTCTCCTTATCCAATCACACACCTCGATTATATCCCTATGGGCACTGTTCAAAAGTGCAGCACTATTTAGTGATTAGCCTGCCATTTGGGACGCAGACCTAGTTCACATTACTCACTCAGTGGTATTACACATTATTATACATCATTCATTATAAATTGACAGAACAATACATATTAAAGGCATTTTTAGGGGCGGTTTCCTGGACACAGTCCTGGAAAAAAGCAAGATTCACGGACCATCGTAGCGTAGACCTGACACTTTCTAAATGGACCACTCTGTCTAAATGTCCAGAACTCTCGTGGGGTTTTTAGTTGTGTCTTTATACTTACCACAGGGGAGTTCAGAAAAGGAGTCCATCTTTGGATGATGTATTGGTGACACCGCAGGGAAAGCTAGAAGGTTGTACAGTTATCTCCAGGCTGTTTATCATACGAAACAATACAACCAACTACCTCACACTGCAGAGCCCTCTTAGAGCAGGGTCACTACTGGAGTCTCCCGACAGAATGACTGCGCGTCTCAATGTAATGGTCTGTTCATTTAGTATTTTTACTCGAAATACAGTATGTTTTTCACCCGATTGATCATACAATTCAATATTGGTTCAAAAAGTCATCCTGAATAAAAAAAAATAAAACATTCTACACAGGTTTGTTCACCTATATCCTAATAGTGTACAGGGTATCATGATGAAACATACAGATTCCAAAGTGATAAAAAAAAAAAAGTGTGTCAGTGAAGAAATGCATCCACCCAATGCATTTCTGTGGTATTGTCGCCCTCTTGTGGTACGTGATTGAACCTCCCCCTTCGACTCACTCATGGCAACCTTGGTTACGTCCCAGACGCAACCTATTCACTTTGTAGTGCACTACATTTGACCAGCTCTGGCACTATACAGTGAGTAGGGTGCCATCTGGGACGCACATTTCACTGTCTCCGCAGCATAAAACCAGGCACTCTACCCGCAGTCTGTCTGACCTACTTAAAACTATAATGTGCTGCATCCAGAATCTTCCCTTGAATACTGAGAATACTTAGAAATGCTGGGTTCACTCATCTTTTCTTCTCCCACAAAAAGTACATCGGAATGCGGCAAGAAAATGTAAGTGGAATTACCTGGATTTCTGCATAAATTAGTATAAATTTACATAAATTACAATTGAATCTAAGTCACAATAGACACGGTCTGCTTAAACTAATAACACACAAATTATTGTATTTTTCTTGTCTATGTTTAATAAATCATTTAAACATTCACAGTGTAGGTTGGAAAAAGTATGTGAACCCCTAGGCTAATGACTTCTCCAAAAGCTAATTGGAGTCAGGAGTCAGCTAACCTGGAGTCCAATCAATGAGACGAGATTGGAGATGTTGGTTAGAGCTGCCCTGCCCTATAAAGAAAAACACTTGATTTGAGTTTGCTATTCCCAAGATGCATTGCCTGATGTGAACCGTGCCTCGAACAAAAGAGATCTCAGAAGACCTAATATTAAGAATTGTTGACTTGCATAAAGCTGGAAAGGGTTACAAAAGTATCTCTAAAAGCCTTGATGTTCACCAGTCCACGGTAAGACAAATTGTCAATACATTTTGAAAGTTCAGCACTGTTGCTACTCTCCCTAGGAGTGTCCGTCCTGCAAAGATGACTGTAAGAGCACAGCGCAGAATGATCAATGAGGTTAAGAAGAATCCTAGAGTGTCAGCTAAAGACTTACAGAAATGTCTGGAACATGCTAACATCTCTGTTGATGAGTCTACGATACGTAAAACACTTAACAAGAATGGTGTTCATGGGAGGACACCACGGAAGAAGTCACTGCTGACCAAAAAAAAAGTCTGAAGTTCGCAAAAGAGCACCTGGATGTTCCACAGCGTTACTGGCTAAATATTCTGTGGACAGATTAAATTAAAGTTGAGTTGTTTGGAAGGAACACACAACACTACGTCTGGAGAGAAAAGGCACAGCACACCAACATCCCTCATCCCAACTGTAAAGTATGGTGGAGGGAGCATCATGGTTTGGGGCTGCTTTGCTGCCTAAGGGCCTGGACAGCTTGCTATCATCGACGGAAAGATGAATTCCCAAGTTTAGCAAGATGATTTGCAGGAGAATGTAAGGCTATCTGTCCGCCAATTGAAGCTCAACAAAAGTTGGGTGATGCAACAGGACAACGACACAAAACACAGAAGTAAATCAACAACAGAATGGCTTCAACAGAAGAAAACACTCGTTCTGGAGTGGCCCAGTCAGAGTCCTGACCTCAACCCGATTGAGATGCTGTGGCATGACCTCAAGAGAACGGTTCACACCAGACATCCCAAGAATATTGCTGAACTGAAACAGTTTTGTAAAGAGGAATGGTCCAAAATTCCTCCTGACCATTGTGCAGGTCTGATCCGCAACTACAGAAAACGTTTGGTTGAGGTTATTGCTGACAAAGGAGGGTCAACCAGTTATTAAATCCAAGGGTTCACATACTTTTCCCACCCTGCACTGTGAATGTTTACACAGTGTGTTCAATACAAGACATGAAAGCGTATCATTGTTTGTGTGTTATTAGTTTAAGCAGACTGTGTTTGTCTATTGTTGTGACTCAGATGAAGATCAGATCAAATGTTATGACCAATTTATGCATCAAGGTAAATCCAATGGGTTCACATTTTTTTTCTTGCCACTGTAAGCATTGTCGCTCTTTGTGAATTGATAAACATCACTTTACTCAGGTAAATCACTATTCACTAGGCTATCAATTGATGGCAATACGACTTTTATCACATGCTTTCAATAACCACAACATCAGTGACAAGTATGAATTCTTAATAACCATATAGTGTCTAAAACAGAGAGTACATAATATGTACTACTAATATATTATATTCCCTTATTTCAATGATGCAGCACTTGCCCTGATGGTAATAAATAAATAAATAAAATATGAGTAATCATGGGTTACAGATTCATAGACACCCTCTTTTTAGAACTACAGCTCAATATTGATGAGCGCCATTACGTCAATCTATCGGACTGCACAACATAGGGAGCTGATTTTGACAGCCACGTACAGACTTGTGACTGCAGAGTGAGGCACACACGTTTTCCTCTTCGATAAAAGCAGTAAATTGGCTGTTGTTGGCAGTCAATGGCGGTGTTTTGACACTCTTCCTTTTGCGCCTGAAGCGCTCATTGATTACTTGATTGCTAAAC
This sequence comes from Thymallus thymallus, assembly GCA_023634145.1. NCBI lineage: Eukaryota > Metazoa > Chordata > Actinopteri > Salmoniformes > Salmonidae > Thymallus > Thymallus thymallus. The sequence goes on from CM042395.1 coordinate 2,656,211, forward strand.
AGCTCTGCTAGGCTCCCAATTCAGCGGTTAATGCACCAGAAAAACACCCTTCACTTCTGAGTTGGTTAGCTAAAGCCTTAGTGAATTTCTGTTGAGCAGGATCAAGGCTTCATGTCAGTTGATGCATATTGACTGGGAAATTCATATTGCGACTATTACGTCAGTGGCTTTTTGTATGAGCATAAATGCCCTTCGTTTGATATATTATACAGATATATCAGTTGGGAAAGACCAACTATCATGCCCTTCAATTTCAAACTGTATGCTACTATGAAAAGTACGATCAGTGGAGACATTGCAGCTCGTAATCAAACCCCATTCACCACTTCTCTGTCTCCTTTCTCCTTCAACCCACCAAGCCCACCGTCTGTCTACCCTTCCCCCCACCAAGCCCACCGTCTGTCTACCCTTCCCCCCACCAAGCCCACCGTCTGTCTACCCTTCCCCCCACCAAGCCCATCGTCTGTCTACTCTTCCCCCCACCAAGCCCACCGTCTGTCTACTCTTCCCCCCACCAAGCCCACCGTCTGTCTACCGTTCATTTGCTTTCATTGGCCGGCTTCCCTGGTCTCTAAGTGCCACTTGTTTGTTCTTGGGGCTCCCGAGTGGCGCAGCAGTCTAAGACACTGCATCTCATTGCTTTAGGCATCACTACAGACAACCTGGTTCGAATCCAGGCTGTATCACAACCGGCCGTGATTGGGAGTCCCATAGGGCGGCGCACAATTGGCCCAGCGTCGTCCGGGTTTGGCCAGTGTAGGCCATCATTGTAAATAAGAATTGTTCTTAAATGACTTGCCTAGTTAAATAAAGGTTAAATAAAATAAATAAAAATACTTAATCGCCAAACATTTGTCTGAGAAATCTTTTCCAGCTCTCTCCTTTCATACAGGTCTCCCTTCTTCATCCCCTTGGCTCTGCTCCTCCCCTTTCAATCTTTCTCACTGTCTCATTCGTAGTCGAATCACGCATGTATGCGGCATGGTAGTGCCAATGCCAGTTCTCTGCCAGTCTGTGTGTGTGTGCCAATGTAAGCCTGATGGAAAGCCCTCGCATTGGATGCCAGTCTATGGTTTGTGAACCCCAGTTGGTTTGGGGTTAGGTAAAGCTATTGTAGGTTACTATTCAAACAACTTGATTGACCCCCAAATTAATTGGGAGGGTCGGAGAATCAAACCATAGAGCTTCACCGTCAAGAAATATTGTGATGAAGAGTATTTAGATATAACAAAGAATTAGAAATTCCTCTCTGTATATTCAGAAAGTGACAGTACATGCACTTATTAGGCTCTGTCTGGGAATCTGTGACTTTGCACCAGACACCAGATTTGGGCTTGTGAAGGTGAGAGAGGGAAGAACATCTGTCGACAGAATCCAAATTTGGCACTGCACAGTTGACTGATGAATGGTCAGACTTTCCAGCTGTTTCACATCTCTGTAACTAACAGTGTCTACGTCCCATATGCCACCCTATTACCAACATAGTGCACTCCCTTTGACCAGGGCTGATAGTAGTGCACTATGTAGGGAATAGGGTGGCATTTGGGACGCAGCCAGTGTCTCACTGAAGATAGAAGGACATTGGCCCCCTTCTGACTACCAGTAGTTTTAAAAAATTATATGGAAGGTTACCAAAGCTTGTTTGTTTTTTTTAAATAATAAACTTAACATCTGTTTCTGTAGTCAAAAGTCTTAAATGAGATGCGGACATGAGAATAGAAGATAATACATATAAAAACACAGTTTGATTTAACAGGGAGGGAATGCAAAAAGAAAAGGTGACAGATACACCTTTGACACATTTTTTAAAAAAACACTGTGATTCGAGTGACAGACAACTAAGCTACTGTGTGTGGCAACACCCAGACAGCCAGAGTGCAGAGAGCATGGCAACGTGACACACATTACCTCACCAGAGTTGGGAGTATAAACTGTGTATACTGTGTGGATATGTGGTAATTAACTTTTCTGAGTGTGTGGTTATGTGACCGTTAGACGTTGGGGAGGAAGCTGGAATGTGGGGACCACCCCGTAGACAAACTTTCCCTCTTCAGCCTGATGACAAGGCCAGGGTAAGTATCTGCTACTCCCAGCCCATAAATGATTAGTTTTCTCAAGACGATACGAGATGCTAACCCCTCTTTTCTCTCTCTCCATACCTTATTTACAAAGGCAGCATAAGATGTTACCATGGGAACACTGACACTGCCTGGCAACCTCAATGGCTTGGAAAGATGCCCAATGGTTGCTAGGGCACCGTTTTCAGTTGCTATGGGTATTCTGCCAATCCTGTGAGTGTGTAGCCTATGCAACTCAATGTATTTGTACCCTATTCTAAAAAAGCCCATTGAAAAAGTTGATATAGACAATTAATATTTATTCCATGTGAAGTAGATCTTCTCTATAGTGGGAGTGATTGTGAGTGGAATGAGGTTTGAAGTTGCCAGAGCATCCCCAT